>LR812536.1:36792410-37392410 GCA_903798195.1 Danio kyathit | reverse complement strand
TAAGGCTGTTTTTATAAATGTGGCTTAAATAGCCTAATTTAACTAAGGCCTAGTCCTGGCTTTGGCTAAGCCCTGTTTGTGAAACTGGGCCTAAAAGTATTTCAGAAAACATTTTAGTGATAAAACTAGCTCCTAAATAAGTGAAACCTTAGGAATAGTGAATAGGACTCTAAATCGCTGAGACCACACAACATGCGATCTAAAATTAAAAATGATACATTTCTTATTCATGAAATTATGTTTTTAAATATATTTCAAAATTTAGCAAAAATCAGTCCAAGGCACTTGAAAAATGTGGAAAAAAAGCCTTTATTGACATGGCCTTAATTGTCATCTCAATAAGGGCTTTTTAATATTTTTTCCACATTTTTCGAGTGCCTTAAACTGATTTTTTGCTGTTCATTCTGATGACCCCTTACCCAAAGAGCACGGACACATTATTTAAGCCACCCCTGAGCACTTTTTGTTTGATTTTGGATTTTTATATTTCAAAATGTATTAAAAAAGACCTAAAAATATTTTCTCTAAAGTATATTTATGCAAATATATGTTCTATAAATAACTTTTTTTGACATATTTTTCAAAATATATATTTCAAAAATGATTTAAAAGCGTAAACAATGCAAAAGCGTGAACAATTTATTTGCTTTATTTAATTTTTTTATTGCTTTATTTTCTAAGAAACACATTAATTTATATAACTGGGAAAAATCTATATTTAATGTCTGAGGCACACTTTTTAAGAATGGAATTCTTCACTTATAGACCATTTTGATGGATTTAAACAAAAACAATGGTCCCAACATATTTTCTGTTTTACATTTTGAATTTCTACAGCATCCAAAAATCCAGAAAGAGCCACATATTGATAAATAATGTTATGCTAGCTGTTTTAACATTAATTTATGATTGAATTTCATTTTATTTTATACTTTTATTTGAATATGACAACCTAATTTGGGTTCTACAGAGTTTCTATGAATTGATCTCTGACATCAGCCAATGATTGTGTGCATCAATGATTGTGTGCAACCTTTACTCTCAACTTCACTGAAATTATTTAAAGTAAAATTGGTTTCAGCATCTTTGTGAATAGCCTTTTAAAGAAATCTCTTAGCTAAAAACATTTTACCGCTATTTACAAGACCTATTTAGGAGATCAAATGTTTTGTGAAAATGTCAAAACATTGTCATTTTTGATATTTTTTAAATTAATGATATTTATTTTAAAACCACACACTTTCTACTTACCAATTACATATTAAACAACCCATGTTTTTAACATATTCAAATGTAATAAAATAACCCATCTAATTTCTATTCCATGTCACGCAGTGAGGAACATGATGCCATCATTTAAAAATGGAGCCATCTAAGAAACCTTCATGATCTGAGGAAAGGGTTTTCATCATAGTTCATATGCATATGAGGGGTGTGTTCACACTGGTTTGGCTTGATTCATTTGAACTGACTGACGGTCTGATTGCTTTGTTAGCGCCATTCATTTGAATAAGTGTGAGCTTTGCCATTCAATCTGTGCGCACTAACGAGGATGTAGGTTTCGGTCCACTTCCAAATAAACTGTAATGCTGTTCAACAGACAATATGAATGCAACATGGACCAAAGACATCTTGGTGAAACAAAAACAGGAAATTATATCATAAGATGTGACCACAAAAGGACAGAATGTTCAGAAATGTTTTTTTTTTTTTTGCTGCAATTCTTGATTTGTGTGTAACGGGATTTCTCCTGACTCCTTTATTATTGTCATTATTATTTTTAAGCTTTTCGACACACAAAAATAATATCTCAGGTCCACACATAAAAGTGAGTTTGGCCCAGTACACAGCATTGTTTTGGATGTTTGGTATGCTCAATATGAAAACATACATCACAAAAGCGACTGTGAAAAGAACACAATGTATCCTTTTTTTTTTTTGGTTTGGTTAGAAGCTATTTGACAGTTTCTAAGTTAAAGCTAATGTACTTGCAGGGATTTATTTATTTATTTTGTTTGTTTAGTCCAGATTTATACTCCATATTTTAACAATTGACTTATAAAACATGCACACTTAAGTCTTTTAACCTTTGTGTACTGTTTAAATTGACTATCCATTCGTTATGTTCGTGGCTCTTTTTGCTGTTTTTGACTTCCATGTTCCAACGACATTTTTTGATTGCAAAGCCATGACACCAAATAATCACGCATTCTTGACTGTTGGTGTTTTCCATGTTGGGAAGAGGTCAAACTTTTCTTTATTACTGTTGATCATGAGTTGGCAGCATCAACTCTTTAGATAAGCCTGTGCAAAAAAAGTTTTAGTTTTTTTTATATGGAGTACAACAGCAGATTATAGTGTGCATGCATAAATACGCTTACTATGTTTACTAAGTTCTGAGAGATGCCAAAAAAATATAGAGGTAAGTGCCCAAAGGACTCTCTCTCTCTCTCACACACACACACTATACTGCATATAACCATATAATTGTTATCCAGAAACTATCAGTTGCAGTGCAAAAAAAAAAGAAAGCTTAATCAAGAGTAAAACATTGTAAATGTACCTCTTCCTAACAAGGAAAACCAGCAACAATCAAGAATGCATAATTATATGGTGTCATAGATTTGCAATCAAAAATGTCATTATAATGGAAGTCAATGGGGCAAAAAGAGCCACAAACATAGATATGAAACAGACATAAACAGTGTATTGTTGAAGGTGACACAGTGGTGCAGTGGGTAGTACTGTTGCCTTACAGCAAGAAGGTCGCTGGTTCAAGCCTCTGCTGGGTCAGTTGGCATTTCTGTGTGGAGTTTGCATGTTCTCCCTGTGTTCGCGTGGGTTTCCTCTCGGTGCTCCGGTTTCCCCCACAATTCAAAGACGTGGTACAGATAAATTGGATAAGCTAAATTGTCCAGTGTGTGAGTGTGAATGAGAGTGAATGGGTGTTTCCTAGTGCTGGGTTGCAGCTGGAAGGGCATCCACTGTGTAAAACAAGTGCTGGTTCATACCACTGCGGTGATCCCATTTTTGAAATTTCAAAGTATTTTTTCCAAAATACGTGTCAAAATAAGATTAGTCAACAAAAATTGATCCATTTGTTGAAACGCAGAGAAAGTTGTGGCCAAATTAAGACTCAAAATCACCCCAGAGTGGATGAAAACACCCCAACAGCACATAAGGGTTAAAGAAATATGGGGACAAATATTATTTTGATCATCTTTTGATTAGTTCATCAGGTGTTGCAATGGTCCAATGAAGTAATTTCTGCTTAATGAACTTTATACAGTGGTTGCTCACACACAAATGACAATAAATCTATAATATTGTTTGTTTATAAACAACCAGACAGCAAATACCAAAGTATATACTTTATTCCAGGCCAATTTTAAAGTAATATGTCAAGAGATATAATGTAACAGAACTTAAGGTTCTAAAGTACATGCACATACATTGATTAAAAAAACAACAAAAACGAGATCATAATAAATGGATATAAATTCATTCTGGGTGCATTTAAAGGAATCTAAATACCAATCCATTAACTTGTGTGATTAGTACTACCACTACAACAAAACAAAACAAAAAGAAAAAAGTAAACACTTACTATATAATCTGAACGGTTGCACACTATAGCAAGCAAATAATCAAGTTTAAGTGACACACAGTTTAGTCAATGTTCTAGAAACGTGCAATACCCTCACAATTCAGAAAACATTTTGTTGCATTGCTCTCTTTCTCTCCAACACTGTTTTAGCCCACTAGAGTCTGCCATCAATACTTTGTTTGCAAAAATAGAAACTTCTCTTAGCTTGTCTTTTTTTCCATTACTACAGCCTAGCTTGCAGGTATCGATCATACAGTTTGACAATACAATTGTTGCTTACTGAGGCAATAAAACTTCACCTTTTAAAATATATATTTATATAAAACATTTAGTGTACGGGCCAGTTCTTGAGCTATAATCATGTAGTGTAAAGGGATCCATATTGTAAACAAGAGGAAAAATTCATATTGTATTTCTGAACGGGAAAGACTGTAGTGTTCTACTAATGTAAACCTCTGACATCATAGAACCAGCAAAGGAAGACCTGTCAAATCTTGCTTCATTAAACCCTCCTCAAATCAGTTTTCTCTTTAGCTTATGTCTTACGTGTACATCAAAGAAGGATAAATGATCCCGTCGTCCATTTAGAGAAAAGATTCATTACGAAGAAATCTTTGGAAGAAATCCTGACAGAAATGATAACTTGATGAAAGTCTACTCTATCGTTACCAAATCAGATCCAAGCTAACGGCTAATCTACAGCACTAACCCTCAAAACATCCTCGGTCTAACCTTTTTTTAAACGTATCAGAACCTTTCACTTCCTGCTCGATATCGTTCTCGGCGCCAAACGCCATCAACGTAACTGGCACAGACTCTGCTGGAGCTCATATCAGAGACGTCTGTCTTTTGATCAAAGTGCCCTTAATAATTTTGTTCCTTGCTTTTTAGTTGAACGATATTTTTGCTTAAACAAGCAAGCATCAACTTGCTAAAAGATACTAAAATCGTACAATAATAATAAAAAAATATTGGTAACAAATGTTACAACGTAGCAGAAATGCTAGTTTTTCTAGTCAGTGTTCTCATTTCATATAGTGTAAGGCAGCTCTTAGAAGAAAAGAAAACGGTTATGAGAGCAAAAACTTGTTGATCATTGATCACAAATGAATGCCAAAACCCTCAAAAAACAAAACCAGGCTTAAATAAAAACTAACACACAAAGAGGCTAGGGTTCGTCAAAGAAGAAACAAAACAAAACAAAAATCAAACCCTAATTCCCAACATAATATTCTTTATAAAACCTTTGAAAGAAATATACTTTGATTAATGAAGAAGAGTAAGTAAAAGAAAACGTCGAATTTGATCGATGATCTCGAGTGTAAAAACTGTTTTTTTTTCTTTCTTTTTTTTCATCTGAAGGCACTTGATTACACAGTTTCTAGTGTGATATGCTGGCACAGCCAAGCAGCAGTATTTGTTTAACCAAAGCCACGTGTTAAAAATGATTTGACCCCACATACATATGACCTCCTCAGCGCTTTTGTTCTTTTGGTATGTCAGGCTCATCGCTGTAAGAAAAAACAGTCAATTGTAGCTGGAGTTGAGATCAGGGACTTTCATTTGTTCAGGATTCGTCTGTCTTTGTCGTTCCCACTTGTGAAACACTTGAACCCACTTGGCTCTATGGAGTTTTGCGAGGCAAAAAAAACTAAAAACACAAAATGGACATACTCGCACGCTGATGGGCCGACGTGCAGTACAGCCGTGAGAGAGATTCTGCTACTTGTGAATACTTGTCTGTTCATGGGCCAGCCTTGAGGATGCAGACATGAAAAGAAGAGTAAAAAAGGACCAAAGGTTCTGCTTTTAAAACCAATTGGGCCAAATGTTGTGAAAAAAACGAGAAAGAACCAAAAACGAAAAGGTGAAATGTCTTTTGTCGACTCAAAGCATCTACAGATCCTTCACAGATTGGATTGGGCAGCAGTTCGATGTGGAAGAGAAGGTGTAGTGCTGGGTTCGGGCTCTCTATAGCCAGGTTAGAAAGTTCTCCTTGTCGATCTTGGTAGCTGCCAGCACCGACTCCATGTCGTTGAGGATGTCGGAGCTTAGGGCTTCCTGCAGGCTGGGCATAAGCTCCTCGCCCTCCACCGCCATGCTCTCGCCCTCCAGGGTGCCTAGGTCCACGTCCGTGCCAGGGATGGCGTCTAGGTAGTCGGGGAATCGGCTGGGCTGTGTTGCCATTGAGCTGGGACCGAGGGTGTCACCTGAGAAAGAGAGAGAGAGGGGTCAGAAATGAATGTTTCTATTAGGGCTGCAGAATACAGATGCCCTAGTTTTTCGTGATTCCGTGATCGCTGAATCCAACGCAAAATCAACAAAGTGTCACAAATTTTTGAGATCCTGCAAAATTCTTAATTTAAACACAACATAATCACTGGTGTTTTGTTTTTTTCTGAACACTTCCTTAATGTACAAGTGGATCAAATACGCTCATTTTGAGGGGGTAACCGGCGGACATGCAACAACTTTAATCATAAGGTAAACACAAAACAACAGTCTCCATCCGGAGCTCCTTCACAGGACTCCACACTTGTAAACACTCGCTGCATCGGGTGCGCGGCTCTCACCTCAGGCCACACTCGTCAGCGCTACCAAACCGACCAATCACAGAGCTTGCGCTATGTGTGCGCGTTACATTTTTTGAGAGGTGCACGTCAACGTCGCCGACGGCCACGGCGAGGGGCTATGCGTCCACGCGTAGGCTGTGCCGTAGCATACGCGTGCGCTTGACGCAGAAGTATAAATCAGCCTTTAAGACGTTGCATATGCAGCACACGTGATGTATTTGAGTCTCGAAAAACAAAATGACGTCTCACCTGCGCCCTCACAATCCTTACATTACATGGAATGGAATGGAATGGGGGGCGGGGGGAGTTTTCAGCTTGTGCAGCAGACGCAGATGAAGCACAAGTGATTTACATAGCAAAGATGAGATGTAGACATCCTGTGGCGCGAATTGGGCATTTTGTGCATTTGACACGCTTCAGACTGCAAAAGAAAGTTGGAGCAATGGAACAGACAGAGATTGGTTCACGGATGACGGCTGCTGGACGTGACCAAATTGAAAGACATTATTTGTGCTTCACATGTATGACTGGTATTATGATGTGCATCAAATCGATAAATTATTTCGTGTAACTCTTTCCCTGCAGTAAACGAGAGAAAACGCTTCCCCCTGCCATTGACCAGTTTTACGGCAGTCCGTATTTTAGGTGTGTAATGGTAGGGGAAGCCCTAACGCATGTCCTATGTGTGACATGTCAGATGCTCCGAGAGTGAAATGTGAGAGAAAGTAAGATCGTGGATAAAAATAAGAGTTATACAAACTTCCTTTGACCTAATCCCTAGCATTTTAGATCTTGACCAAAATAAAGAAGCTTTATTTTTATGATTTGCGTCATTGTGTCAGATAACCTAAACACAGTAGGCTACCCAATATGGTAAATAAGCTATAAGAAATGATTTTACATTTATATATATATATATATTTTTTTTTTTTAATCACAAAATTGTAAAATTATAGTTGACCAGGTACAACATTTTAGAACATATGAGACATTTGTCATTTTTAGTTTAAGCATAGTATATAAATGAAAGTGTATCAATTGCTTGTGTTTTTAAAGCCTGTTTAAACATTTTAAACAAGTTTAAATATTTGGGTACAAGGAATAAATTACATTTGTAGCTTTAACAAAGATTAACTGTATGTAATTATTTACACAATGCAGAATATGGACCCTTTTCGCATTTCCGGGTTTCTCAGTAGCAGAAGACATCATAGTTGGGAAAACTTTAGTTGGGAGAGTACAGCAAATACTTTTTTTATTATTTAATTATCTTATTTGCTGAAATAATGAAAGAAACCTCAATGATGGCGTCATCAAGACTTTCAGAAAAAGGAAAAAACATAGTGTGAGACTAATGAAGACATCCAGAGGAGAGAACAATGTCAAATGTACTGTCCTGTCCTATAGACGCTGCATTAGAAAGGCCTCGCACAATCGGTAATTCGTTTTTTTGTCATTTGAAGCAAAGATGATATAATACATACATAAATACATATAAATGTTTATACATCTTTAAAAAAAATTTAAATATTAAAAACGTTTAAGATGCTGATGATCGTTAAATGCGTCAAAACAGTCTTGTAAAAAGGGTCCATACAGCTTTATTGCACATTTGATTTATTTTTGTATCTTTTGTATATTTGCTCTATTTATCTCTGCTTGTAACTTGATTACATTTTTTTTGCGCTCCCTAACAAAGTCATCCCAATCAATCTAAAATCATTAAGCTATCTTGACAAAAATTGCAATATAATTCGCCAAAAATTGAAATATCGCAATTTACACTTTTCCCAATATCATGCAGCCCTAGTTTCAATTAACAGGCAATGTTTAGCTTTGTAATGGATTTTCATGGCCTTATCAATCAAAAATTGTATGGGCAGATTTTAGAATTAGCTTATTAAAGGTAACATGCGGTCTACTGGGTTAAATACTTAAATGTAACCAATTAAGTCAATCGATTTATACTTCCCAACTGTTATCGGCAAACTCTAAAATGGTTTGTTTTTCAAGATTCATCTCTTGACGTTTTGCTTTTAATTACAAGAGGACAATATTTAGACAAGAAGCAAAGTTGGAGAGAGAAAAGAAGGTGGGGTGTAGTGAGTTTGGGAAATGCCCGTGGGCCAAGACTGTGATTGCCCAAAATGCCGCAATAAATATTATTGTATATTTATACAATACACGATTAAAATGCATGAATGCACTTGATTCTTGGTCTTGACATAGTAATAAGGATTATTAGTAGATTATTGCTGTTTTTATTATTATTATTATTATTATAAGTCACCACTGAATCAAACATACAGCTTCAATTATTATCACATAATTCAGGCAAATTATTTTTGTTATTGCATTAACATCTATTTTATGTATTATTATTATTAATATGTATTTTATGTGACTTTATTTATAACAAATTGCATATTTTGTCTGTCTCTATGTTCTGGTCCAGGGGCGCCTGCAGGATTTTATTCCAAGGTACGCACAAATTCAGCACCGCCCCGCCCCCTTCCCCCCAATCATCTCAAGAAACACTGATGTGTTTATTACCAAAGGCTACATTATTTAAGGGCATTCGTTACGACATAACTTGTTTTCTTTTTAATATTAATATTTCTTTGAAACCTAAATGTAATAAAAGCACATCAGCACCAAGGAAAATCAGACGCTCAAGACGCAATCTTTAAAATTATGACCTATGATTAAATCCTTACTTTCCACTGACCGAAAATCATCCAACCACACAGTTAGAAGATGGGCTCAAACAAAAATATAATTTGTATATTTTTCCTGGAAAATATATACTTTTAAAACGAATTTCGAATAGTTTGTCTCTTAGTTTAAATATTTTTGTTGGTCAGTTATCTACTAGATAAGATAGAAGAACGAATAACATTTGAGGTGAAGTGCTTCAAGTTCAAAACCAGTCCGCTATATGCTTCAGTGCCAAAACATGAACTGGATTGTCAGGGTGCGCCTGTAAATAGCCTTTAAAACGCGCACGCGGCGGTGGAGGCGCACTCTAAACTCACTGGACTAGTGGATCACTCAGAAAACTAAAAAAAAAGACAAGTGCGTGACATGAAGGCGAGCAGCCTAGTTCAAGTCATGTTGTGGTTAACTAACTCTTTAAATACAATTTTCTTGAGCTCTAAAGGAAAAAAAAACGCTAAAGGTATCTGCCGTTAAATTAATTTTAGCAAAGACGCAACCGCCTGTCATTTTCACATTAGTTTTTCAGTTCGGGATTAATAGCCTAATAAAAACATTTAGTTGGACAGTGGACACTGCACAGTCCGCGCTATAATAAATATCACAATTTATTATATTCATTATTATTAATATTATTAAAAGCTATAACATTTACAAAACGCAGAACCCTTTTAATGGTTTGCTTTCATTTTCAAATCGTTAAACCACACATTAACAGTTGTGAAAATAAGCATCCCATTATGCAGCAGAAGTAAGGACTTTTGAGTTTAAAGATGATCAGCCTGCGAAGTCAAGTTTACAGAGATATAAATGAAACAGGTCGGCTACATAGTGTGAGTGAGTGAGTGAGTGGATTTGCTGCGGATCAACCTCTCACACTCTGTTTTGCTACACTAGCCTATGCCTTAAAATGTAACTAAGTAGCACATTTAGCTACTATTTTTTTTAAATTACATTAGATTGTAACATTTAACTTTTTCTTAACACTGATATTGGTTGGGAAATGAAGCGTGATGACTCTGTTATGCTGGTTTGACTGTTATATGAATAGTGAGTTAGCTTTGATGTGTGGGCATAGTTTGACGTCTTTACCTAAAACTTTAAACATTTATATTATGTTAATTAAAACGGAAAGAAATAAGGAGAATAAAATATAATTTAATCCACTCATTTGGAGCTGAAGCCATGATCCGTCTGCGTTAATAAACGGTATCATTGATAAATCAGTAATAGTGAAACTGCATATTATTATTACTATAAAAAGTATATTACTGCATTAAGTCAGTAGTAATGCAAAGTAATAAATAAGTGAATAAATAGCCTAAATGAAAGGCGCCGAGCCTGCTCTCATGATAGGTACGCACAGTGCGTACAGCCGTACGCCTGCAGGCGCCACTGTTCTGGTCAACTCTGTTATTTATTATTTATTATTTGTTTATTGCCACATCAGCAACTTACGGCTATTTCATGGCAAAATGGATATACATAAAATATTACATGATAAAAACAAATTTGTATTACGATAAAAAGTTACTTAGATAAATATATAGGATAAAAATAAATAAAATTCACACAAAAATATACTCAAAGTTAAATATGATTTTTTAGTTAAATTTTTGATAAATAATTTAAGATTTTTCCCGGTGGTACATTTTTAAAAATGTCCATTAAAGTACTTTCCTTATAAAATGTTTGTCTAATGGAATTTAAACTTACACATTCCAGCAAAATATGTTTGATGGTAAGTGCAGCCAGGCAGTATTTACATATAGGTGGTGCTTCGTTACTCAGCAAATATAAATGAGTTAACCTAGAATGTCCAATTCGACATCTAGTATAGACAGTTGATCATGTCTAGTCTCGAAATTATAATTTGCTGAGTGTCTTTCATTTATCTTCGGGTTAATTTCATGTAATTTATTATTTATGCAGTTGTCCCATTCTCCTTGCCATGTTTCGTTTTGGTCAACTCTGTTAAAAAAAAGGCATGACAATGATATGTAAAGCACTGATAGAAAAAGCATGTGACACGCTCTGGCGGAAAAATCTGGAAGGCATTTCTCATCAATTTGTGCAAAATGTTCAGGATACACCAATTGTAGATTTATTATATGTCAATTCTGTTATTGTGAAATTTCTGTGAATTTCAAATTTTTAAAAACAATAATATGATGGAAATGCATGAAATCCTGTTTTTGGCATGCCACGTTGTATCTGTTTTTTAAAGTTAGCATCTTGAGCTGAAGCACAAAATAGAGGAAAATGGCTTTTATGGTTTAAAACGTTTAACAACAAGTTAAACAGCAAATAACTAATCAAATGTTCCTTATTGCAAACCAACTACAAGAATTTTGCATTATTCAACATTATTAGCAGATTCACTTTACTGCAAATATATCGTTCCTGTTTAAGGAAAATGCTTGAAATGTGCACAACTCTGGAATGAGTCACATATCATAATGTTTTTGTGTTTGAAGAAACAACACTTCCTATTCCTGCTGCACAGGCAAAAAATTGTCTGCCCATATAATGGGAGGTTTAGACAAAACTATAGTTATAAACGCTGTGAAACAAATCTCATTGATCATATCTAATCTCACTTTTTATATTTATGATGAAAGAATTACCCAGCATGCATTCAGCAATATTTAAAGTAAATCTGATGCAACATGCAACTCTAAACATAACGCAATGAATTTTCACATTTCAATTGTGACATCACAATACACTTAGTTTAACAGCGTAGGTGCAATTCTTTGAATATGTGGGGGACTTCTGCCACAAGGCCCAGTTAATTTTCTAGCATCGAGGATATACATTGTTATGCATTTTCATTCTAAGTAGTCCAGTCCTGTACCTGTCTCCATCTCATCCACACTGTTGAGGAAGTCGTCTGGAGTGCGAGGGACGCTGTAACTGCTCATGCTCAGGCCACTGTCTGTGCTCTCGTCTCTGGAGTGATATGTCCCGCTGCACAGAACAACACCATTAATACGTTTGAGCAGGTGAATATCGGTTATGTGCACGGATCAAAGATGAGGCATCATATTTAAAGCTTAGTTCACCCAAAATTGAAAAGTATGTGATAATTACTCAACCTCATGTCATTCTAATCCCTTGAGACCTTTGTTCATATTACAGTTTTTTGGCACATAAACGTTCTCGGAGCTTCGTGTGGTTACAGTTGAACCACTAAAGTCACATGAAATTTTTTGACAATGTTTTTAGTTGCTTTTCTGGACTGCTGCTGTATATGGAGGATGAGAGAGAGCTCTAGGATTTCATCTAAAATATCTTCATTTGTGTTTCGAAGATGAATGAAGGTCTTACGAATGAAGGAACTACACGAGGGTGAGTAATTATTAACAGAATGTTCGTTATGTGTGAATTAAACCAAGTATCACATTACTTTCTAAATCGTTGAAAAGGTAACGCTCCGAGGTTTCAAATAACTACTGTGAAAATAAAATGTCAAAAAAGTGTGAACAAAATGTGTTTTCTATGTTTTTACAGAATTTTTTTATTTTTGATTTACTTCATAAGCACTTTTAATCTTGAACCCACATAATATACACTTCCAGTGTTGCCAGATTGGGTGTGTGCGGGTAAAAAAATGGAATAGGCGGGTTGACAAAATCTGGGTGGTTTTGAAACGTAAATTTTATATGCAATTTATTTAACAAAACATAACGGTGTGCTCCTGCTCTATTTAGTTACTAGTGACCAGTGCATAGCACAAACCGCTTGGGCTCACCCACAAAAGGAGGTGAAGGAAAGTTGTGTTCAAATCTGACTCCCCGGACAAATCTGACTCCCCTTCGCAGTTAAACTCACAGAGGTTTATTATAACACTTATCAATCATTTTCTTTCCCGCAATTGACAGCAAGAACAAACATAGCACTGTCTGATTGACAAGAAGCACCTAATTATGTTCAAAAGAATTGAAAACACCAAATGGGATGAATTCATACTCCATTTTGAAAGTAGATCACACTCTAATAGGTAGTGTAAACTACACAGCAATAAGTGCAGTGTGTGGGTGAGAGGGAGGCAGTGTTTTGATGTGATCCGGTTATGTTGTGGTTCTGTGACTGCTGGTGTTGGTTAAAAAATTATGACAAAGTAACTAGGTTAGTTTCGATTTAAATAAAATAAAATATTAAAGCAAATGTCAACCTTGCCATGAAAAAATAGCAAAAGCCTAAAGTTTTTTTTTTTTTTTATGTAGGCTAGTACTGCAGAAATGCTCTAAAGTGTCTCTGTCAATGTTTTCAAACAATTAGATTTCATTTACCAAAGTCACACAAGTGCCAATTTCACATCTGTCTCATCCATAACGGAGAGATGTCACATCCATAACAAAGCTTTTTCCTCATAAATGCAAAAATGTCAAATAAAATCAATCATTTTTGTTCTAACGTGAGCCAACTCTTTTGATTAGCCTTATTTCTTTTGGGTTGTGCAGTTTAATTCACAGAATTTCTACAAAGTATGTTTAACTTTAACTAACTTTTTTGAACTAAACTTTTTTGGGCACATCCATAACGCATGTTTCTTTTCCATTCTCATTTCAAATATAAAATATGTTTACAGATTGATATTTTTCTGCTCTCATAACTGTGGTCAGTAGCTTTGAAGAACATAAACAGATGTTTCAATATACTGTTAACGTATACTTTCTCTGTGAATTTATGTTTTGAGTATTTACTGCAAATGTCACATCCATAACGCTGAATTTGATTATTTTAGGCTTTTTTTGAGCATTTGGGCAGGTTTTGGACAGCTTTTGGGCTGGAAAAAGTCTATAAACAAAGCTATATCTGGCAACAATGTACACTTCAGGATCACAAATTAAAATCAAAGATCAGAAATGTTAAATATGCTGCAGATCAATACACACTTGATCAAACCCAAACAAGCCAAGACTATATTTATGTACTACAATTGAATCTCAGATGACGGAGGGAAAACGTTAACAAAAAGAACATGGCATCTTTTGTATTATGATAAACTTATCCCAATAGAAAAATCACTATTTTATGAAGTCATTTCAGAGAATCAGAACGTGCAGAGCTACCACTTTGCATAAAATTGACTTTTAATATACTAATAATTGTGCCATTACAGAGCTATAACAATTATAGTGATGAGTAGGGCCAGACAAAATCTGCGGACATTTTTTGCTATTTCTGCGGAGAATTTTGTAAAAAATCTGTGAATTTTTGCGGAATGATTTTGCGAGTACCAAAACTAAAAACGTAATATATTACATAAAAAAATAACAGCTTTTTAACTTTTCTTTAATGTTTACAATGCAGATCAAATTAATTTGGTAAACATATAGTCTCTCATTTAATATCTCTACTAAAAGAGATACTGTATTGTAAATAAATCAAATGACCATTTTCATATTAGTTAATAATTATACTGAAATTAATTAAAATAAAAAAACTGAATAAATAAAATTTACACACATTTACACGTGTAAATAAACAGAATGAATGATGGGCTAAAAATCTGTGGAATTCTGCGCGGTCAGATTCCGTGTGGGCCTAGTGATGAGTGTACACCTTCACAAGACAAGTAATCATTTACAAAGTATTGCAAGCAACTTCCTCTTAACATCTCTCCATTTATCCGCAATAATAGCTAACAATAATGACTGCTAATAATTGCTGTAAGAGTTTGTGCATGTCCACCTCCCCGTGGCCTGTGCTGAACTGCTTTTGAGAGTCATTGTAAAAGGTGTTGTTTTGCTGGTGGTCTGAAAAAAAGCGCTCTATAAATAGCAGACAGGCCGTTTAGCAGCGAGGGCTCAAATAAAGGGGCCAGAGGACATGCTACAGTGAAGGAAAATACAGCAAGTTTCTCTAATGAAGAGAATGAAATGTGGCTGGAGTGCATGAGAGTTGCTGGATGAATGAGCTCTTTGTGAGTGCAGCGTGAGTGGTGGGGGTTGGGGGGTGGAGGGGACGGCCGTGTATGAGACCGAAACCACACAGGCCGCCTTTTTACATCATCCTCATAAGCTCTCATGTAGGGATTCATGTGCTGGACTGCCACTGGAGGGCGCATTTCTCTGGAAAAGCACTAAAACTCCTTTTTTCCGTTCACCCTTGCGTCTTTCTTTTTTTGCGATTATTGTTTACATCCGGTACATGACAAAATAACACAAACACATATGACAGGTTAATATGGGTAGTATGTAAGACCAAAACGTATAGAGAGGCTAAAATGAACAAAAATACAGATTTAGGAAGAAGGACAAAAATGGGTTGATAAAAAACAAACAAACAAACAAAGAATAGTAATAAGTGTAATTTATGGTGTTGCCAGGGGCGGATTTAGTGATTTGTGGGCCCTAAGCAGTTCCTACAGTAATATGCACCCTTTGTATTTGTATTTATTTATTTAGCTGCCTTTTTCTAATATCAGTCGGTCTTGTTTTCTACCTTTTAATGCAATCATTACATTTTAAATGATTTATTTGCTTAAAGTGAATTCATAACTTAAAATAAGGAATAGACTGTTGGTTTTGGTTTTTAAAACTAAATCTTCACCTGATCTGACTGCTGGACTGATCCAGGATTGGGGGTGGGGAGGGGACACATTTGTAATAAAATGATAACAGATGTTATAAAAAGTAAATTTGATGTACAGGTGTAATAATTAGAGTAAATTTGTATTTGTTAGACACTCACTAAACAAAATATGTCAAAAATGCCATTTCATATCATTTATAAAAACTTCTAGGTATTTATTGTGGGCCCTCATATTTCCTGGGGTCCCAAATGCTGGTTTATCCTTTTGCGTCGAGTGATCGACATGACCCACGGCGCATGCCTTGCGTGTAGTCGTGCATTTACACTTCTGCGTGCTGTTTGTGTTGCTCTGCAATAACACTTCTGTAACACTAGCTGGGAGTAGGTTTAAATCTTCCTCTGTGTCCAGTTTCTTCGCTGGTGTTTTGTTTTTTTCTGAACGATACCTTAATGTAGCTCAAACTCGCTCATTCAGAGGCGGGAACCGGCGGACAACAACTTTAATTAGAAGGTAAACACAAAACAAATGTTTCCATCTGGAGCTCCTCTTCATGGGACTTGACACTTTTAAACACTCGCTCCATCGGGCTTGCGGCTTTTAGCACCGCCCACACTCATCACAGTTACTCAAGCTGACCAATCACAGAGCTTGCGATTCGTGTCGCTGTGAGGTGTAGTTATAATTTTTGAGAGTTACGCGTCAGCGTCAGCCATGGCGAGGGCTATGCGACCGTGCGCAGGCTGCACAGGAGTATACGTGTGCGCTTGACGCAGAAGTACAAATCAGCCTTAAGTGTCCGCTTACCTCGCTGACTGGTTAAATCCGCCCCTGGGTGTTGCATGAAAAGACCATCCTGTCTTTTCTAAAGAGTTACGAATTTTGTTCAATTTCAAAGCACAAATGAGGAATTTTTTCTATCAAAACTGAGAGATTTCTTGAAAATCTGCACATCCAGAGCTCTTTAAAATGTTTTTTAAAGAGGTAAAAAAAAAAAAAACCCTGCATGAATCTGAAGAGACATGACTGGCTTAAATCATGAACAGATTTCATTTATTCAAATAGAAACACTAATCAGCAATGTTTTGGTTGGCGTGGAAGAATCAATGAGGTTTGCTCTCGTTTGTCAGGCAGGTAAGGTTGAGTTTCTGTTTGCTGTTCAAAGTTAATATATGTGAATAAAAGCCCAAATTTAAATTGTTCATCATTTTATTTTATATGCGACTCTTCAGGAGAATTGGATTAAATCTCTTGATTTCTATGAAGAGTCTATGAAAACTTTAAATGAAGGGAAAGATATGTCAGATCTTCACTTGTGTTCTACAAGTTGAGCAAAAGTAAAGATTTGGAACAACACAAAGACACTCAGGGTATCTTCCAGTCATTCCTTATAGATATATATATACATACAGTTGAAGTCAGAATTATTAGCCCCCCTTTGAATTTTTCTTTCTTTTTTAAATATTTCCCAAATGATGTTTAACAGAGCAAGGAAATTTTCACAGTATGTCTGATAATATTTTTTCTTCTGGAGAAAGTCTTATTTGTTTTATTTCAGCTAGAATAAAAACAGTTTTTAATTTTTAAAAACCATTTTAAGGTTAAAATTATCAGCCCCTTTAAGCTAATTTTTTTCTATAGTCTACAGAACAAACCATCGTTATACAATAACTTGCCTAATTACCCTAACCTGCCTAGTTAACCTAATTACCCTAGTTAAGCCTTTAAATGTCACTTTAAGCTGTATAGAAGTGTCTTGAAAAAGATCTAGTAAAGTATTATTTACTGTCATCATGGCAAAGATAAAATAAATCAGTTATTAGAGATGAGTTATTAAAACTATTATGTTTAGAAATGTGTTGAACAAATCTTCTCTCTGTTAAACAGAAATTTTTTTTTGCTTCTTGTTTTTCAGTTCATTACAAGTGAAAGTGAGGGGAAAGTCAAAAAAATTTGACATTTGGTTAAGAGTGGGAAAAACAAATATGACAAGAAGAAATCATCATTGTAAGCAATGGCAGAATTTTCATTTTGTGGTGAACTATCAGGCAGCATTTACACTGCAGATCTTAATGGTCAATCCAGATTTTGTGACTGCATCTGATTTGTTACACAACCAGCTTACATCATCTTTTAAAAGTGATCCGTGCTGTCTGCATTTACACTGCATATCCAAAAACCTGGGGAAAAAATAAGAGCCGGTGCAGACTGACAGTTGTGATAATAAAAGAGCGCTCTTTTCTCCATTATTTAATCGGTTTGAAGGATGAGGTTATTTTCATGTGTGCATATATTTCCTTAAGCACCATGTTATTTCTCTTTCTTGACCCTGCATTATATATAGGCAAGTTGATTTGTTTATGACAGAAAGTTCTCATTTGGCATCTACTTTTGTTTTAGATTTAGGTTTTGTTTATAGATATGTAACTATCCCCCAAATCTCAACTCAACTGTTTTCACCAGCTTTTCCAGCAGAGGTCACCGATGAGTAATTCAAGCAAAAAAAAAAAAAAAAAAAGGCGCATACTTTGTAGGATGCTTCATTGCCTTTATGTGCGTTTGAACTGCTAACTACTACCATGTGCAAATGCAAAAGTGAGCTTTTCTTGAATAACCAGTGTTCTGCGTGCAGCTGAATGCGTCTTACCTGTTCAAGAAAGGGTCAGAGCTGTTGGTGGTCATGTTACGGGCGTCTTGGCCCATGCCAGGTGAAGACACCGGGTTTTGGGTGCCGCCATCCTGCTCCATGCTGGTTGGCAGCTGGTTTCTGAGGGCGAGCTCCTGCACACACACACACAAAACAAAAGAATCATGCCTCAAATCGTCATGAAGTGAGCAGACTGGGTTTGCAGGAACCGAACGGAAGCTTAACGGAAGTCTGAATTACTAATTTTTGTTGGAATTACTCCAAGTACAGATGAGAGCAGATACATTTTTCTACTGAAGAAAAAGGACAGAACAAACTATACTGGTTTTACTATGAAACCACGCATACATGCACAATACACTGTCAATGAGTTATGGGAAGTAAAGGACGAAAAAAAACAAAAACAAACAAAAAAACTTAACCTACAAGTTTTACTTAGTTTCATCATGTGTGAGAGAAATAAAAGCCTTTTTCCATCTAACAAGTTCCTAGGAGTCACAAATCTGGTTATGATTTATCAATGAATTTTGTAAGACTGATTTCTTCACGGCCTCAGCTCAAATGGGTGGTTTACAGAGACTCACGCGAAGGTGTGGGTTTATTGCACATCATTTAGTACAGAAGGGTCAGAGCTTTGATTTATTACAGACTTCCTATGACTAGTTGAAACTTAAATACGGTCACAATTATTGCTGATTAAAGGGCGACTCAACAGGCTGTCACCACTGCTTATCAACACGCCATCCACACTGACCCCTTTGACTGTTTGAGTGCACTTTACTCATCCTATCTGCTCATTATTCATCACATTATGTGGAAAAAAAGTTATTTACATTAACTGACATGTGATTTTTTTGCATTTGTTATAAAAAATGCATTCATAATTGATTGTAGTTTAATTTTATTTAGTATTAACATTATTAATTGGAATATTTGCACACAGCCAGTTAGCATCTTCACCTTTATAGGTTATTAGTGAATATTGAACATCTGTACTTAAAATGAAAATGAATTATTTGATAGAATCCTGAATATAGCTATTGAAATAGTTAAGAAATGTATAGATATGTGTTTGGGTGTATTATTAAGATTTGTATTGTAAAAAAAAAAGTCTGATAACATTTCCAAATGTCAAATAAAAATATTGCCATTTAGATTTTTTATTTCATTATTCATTCTATACAGTGCTCAGCATAACGGAGTGCACTCTATTTCGAAAATGAATATTTTTATCCATTTCTCAGTGAATATAGGCAGATGGAATAAACATATATATTTATTAAAATATTTTTTAGTCATATAAATATATTTAGAAATTGAATAATATTACAATTAAATTTAAAAACAAATTACAAACTACAAAATTTCAACTAAATTTTCTTTTTTTTTTTTTGTTTCTCTTGATTTTTCCTCTTTAAATTTGTATTTAATATTTTCTATAACACAAAAATTTGGGTGTACTAATTTTTGGACTGTTATCGTTATTTTGTTAGATAAGCTCCAGATTTGGCTTCAGTGCTGACTAATCTAATGTATATGCACAAATATAATATTGTATAGCTTCCTATTAAAAAGATGAATTTAAAAAAATAGAATTGTGAGGGGTGAACTTATATATGCTGAGCACTGTGTGTCAGAGGGAGACGTTCAGATGAAGAATTACACTTAACTGCTGTCACGTCATTTTAATGATTATTTTTTCTCTAAAATCTCTAATTCTTCATCTGAATGTCTCCTCCCTCTGATAATAACACCATTATTTATACACACATACACAAACAGACGTGGACAACATTTTTGGTACAATTTTGTGCAAGCCACTTTCATTAGTTTGCCTTTTTTAACATCTGATTTTCATTAGTTTATTTTCAGTCATTTTTGATTAATAAAGACTTTTTATTTTATTGACCACTGTAGTTTTTTTTTCTGCAATAGATGATGATTATGTATTTTTATTGAAATTTCTATTTCAGCATCAAAGGCTATTTTCAGTTTCCTTTAACCTTTTGTCCACTATGTATGAATATACTCTATATAAATAAATAAAAATAAGCCAGAAAATTTGAATAACTGACAATTCATGGTTATTTAACTAAACACTATCATCTCTTTGCAGTATTGGTATGGATGTTATGCAAAAATGTATAGAACCAAAACATGGAATCATTTTATTTATTCTTAGCAATTGTAATTTTATGTTCTAAATGCTCCAAAACAGTCTAGATTAGTTTTTACACACAGATTTCAACATCTACTAATCAGTCAACCTTTAGCCAATTAAAACTATGCATAAAATATAATGTCATATAATATATAACATCAAAATCAATACAATAATAAAACTAAATCCTCCCCTAAATTTATCTTTAAAAAAAGTGTCATGATATTGAAGTAAAACCAGTTGTGGAAGCAATTTTACATTGTCTTTAATCATCTGTGATTCATTACATGACGTTGCTATAACATCAATGCGTTAAGTATACATGTAGTGTATTTAAAGTAAGTATTTAAAGTGAGCTGTTTGTAACCGCAGTCTGTCAGATCTCTGTTTATTTCGTGTTCCAGCAGGGGGGTCTGCAGGACTGACTCAACACTGTGTTTACATTCCAAAGCAGGGGCAGCTGAAAAAAAAACTCCTCTCCTCCATCTCATTTACTCTCTCAATACAATATCTATACAGTAAGGCTTTCTTATACTGGTTTAAAGAAACTGTGATGGTTTACTTTTTCATCTGCATGACTAAGCAGAAAAGTGGACCAGACTTCATGCTAATATGTCTGCCATAACAACCTTTATAATTACACGATTAGTGCATTACAAATTAAAATAGCGAACATAAAGGGTGAGTACATGCGCTACAGATGAGATTTGAGCAGAAGACTGCGTATCCATCTTGCATGTGAAGACAGACTACATCTATATGACATCAATGTAGCCGAAAACGTAATCACTTGCCCTCCGTTTTATGTTTACAAGACAATGTTTTCAAAACAATCCATGTGTACACATCCCTTAAAATGACTAAAAACATTGTATTAGGTGTGCCAGATCAGTATTTGGTGCTGTCTCGTATTGTAAAGCAAGTGACGACTTTAAGTCAGTGGATGTATGTAGGACTTTGCTGTGTGCGTGTGTGTGTGTGTGTGTGTGTGTCGCCGTTGTTAGTTAAAATGTAAAGTAAATCTACACTTTGCTGTGGATTGAGCAATAACACATGCATACTTCGCCATTGTTGTGTATGCTTGTTTGTTTGTTTTGGCCTTGACTTTAATCTACACCTCCGATGTACGATGCACGCATGTGACATCATCGTTTTCAAAGACGATTGGTGTTTTCATGAACATGAAAAGGGCGGCATTTTTAGAACCTTCCACTTTGAAAGTGAGTTTCAGCGGTGGAAAGAGTACTGAAAAATCATACTCAAGTAAAAGTACCAATACTTGCCCAAACATGTAGTGCAAGTAGAGTAAAAGTATCGGTTGTAAATATTACTCAAAGTATGAGTAAAAAGTAGTCCTTTTAAAAGTACTTAACAGAAGTGAATATTACAATGTGAAAGGCTCACGCGTTTACATGCAATTTGTGCACTGATGTGTAAACGTAACATTCTGTAGTGCATTAGTAATTGTTTAAGGGCATTTGGTGGTTTTTCTGTTCTCATATAGTACACATCCATCTTCTCATCAGTGACATGCAGTCTATAAAGTCTCTCAATCATTGCGTGTAAAGATTTTGGACATCTTCTTGCTCGCACTTTTAATGCTTCCAAACGGTTTGTTGCATTTATGAAGCGCCAATGTCTTGCGGTTGTTCAGTATGATGCAATTTACTTTCTATGTGCGAATTGATTGGACAAGAATCACAGAACTGATTAATCTACTTCAGCCAATCCCCGGAGACAAGAAAATCAAGTAGTGACTGCAGGTTGAAGGAAAATAGAGGAGTAAAAGTACCAATACAGCACTAAAAATGTACTCAAGGGAAAGTAAAAGTACACATTTTAAAACTACTCAGTGAATTACAATTCCTGAGAAAAACTACTCAATTACTGTAATTTGAGTGTTTGTAATTAGTTACTATACACAACAGGGTTTCTGTCACAAAAACATTGTTGTTGTGTAAAAACTGTCTTGTTTTTCCACTGAAATCGTTGCGTAAACAGCTCCTGAATGTTCTGACTGGTGTGTGTCTGACCTGAGGTCTCTGGCGAAGGAGCTCTTGTTTGATCCTCAGTCTCTCCTTCTCTATCTGGATCTGCTGCAGTCGGATCGGGTTGTTTCCACCCATCACTCCACTCTGCGGGCTGGTGGGCAACTGGGAGCCTTGCTTTACTGGGGCACTCTGGGAAATTCGCTGCTGGTTTATAGCTGAGGACATGAAATTAATTGTGTTTATTAATTATTGGCACAAAAAATACATTGAGATAGAACAGTAGACTTGTTTACATTAGACTATTTACTCCGCAGCTCTGCACAGTTTAATTCCAATCCTAATTAAACACACCTGATCAAACTTATTTATTCCATCAGGCTTGTTTGAAACCTACAGGTAAATGTGTTGCAGCAGGGTTGGAACTAAACTATGCAGGGCTGCGGCCCTCCAGGAATTGAGTTTGACACCACTGGTATATAGTAATGTGCGCATCTGCAATAGTCAACATGTTAAGTCGGGATAATAGTTGAGCAGGAGCTACAGCTCAAAAATACACAAAATTAGTGGAGTCACTGCAGAGATTATTGTCTTTAAGGCTTGTGACTTTGTAAGCATATTAAGACAGTAAAGAATTCAGGCACAAACGTTTGTAACTTTAATAAAGATTGATTTGATTTAATCATTTATAAAATGAAGACTATGCAGAGCTATTTTTACATTTTATTATTTAATTGCTGTACCTGAAAACTGTTCACACCAAACGCAAATGGAACACGCACATTATTCATTCATTCATTTTCTTTTCAGCTTAGTCCCTTTATTAATCAGGGGTCGCCACAGCGGAATGAACAGCCAACTTATCCAGCATATGTTTTATGCAGCGGATTCCCTTCCAGCTGCAACCCATTACAGGGTAACAACCATACACACTCATTCACTCACATACACTACGGACAATTTAGCCTACCCAATTCATCTATACCGCATGTCTTTGGACTTGTGGGGGAAACCGGAGGACTCGGAGGAAACTCACGCGAACGAGGGGAGAACATGCTAATTCTACACAGAAATGCCAACTGACCCAGCCGAGGCACGCACATTATGTCACTTGCTTATTGATTTATACTGGTTGACTAATTTCTTTTTTTATTATATTTTATGCATAATTGACTCTCCTGTAAAATCATCCCAATCAATTTAAATGAATAAACTGTTTCCAAATAGAGAAATTTAAGACATCTGTTGAAATTGTGTTCATACCGCAAAATACATCACAGAAAAGCTAAATATTGCAAATATATAATTAATACACATGCCTGGAAAATAAAATAAAACATTCACTGGTGGGCCTTAATAATTATTCCAAATAAAAGAATAATAAAATATTTATTTACAGAAAATGAAAATAGGTATGCTAATATGTATTTAGAAAAAAATTACTGCATGTTTTAAATGTATTAAATGGTCAGGCACTGTCTTAAGCCTGATTTATACTTTCGCCTTGCGCCACATTGCACTATTTTAATGATTATAAAGATTTTTTAACCATTCAAACTTTGATGCATCACTTGCTTTTCTTCATATCTCGGAGAGTTCTACCTATTAAAGTTTATTAAAATATTATTGACAACAGAACATGGGTTGCTCCACAAATATATTTTTTATTATAGAAAGAATAAACCATTATAACCAATAGAGACCAAAAAAACAGGACATTAGTATATTGTAAACCGATAGGTTCAAATATTCTTTTCAAATAAAGTTATCAAAGTTATCAAATAAATAGTTTGTTCCTTAATTATAGTTTTGCAACTATTCAATTATTTTAAATTCAAAATGAATGGTGAAAAAACATATTTCTGTAACTAAATAATCTGTTTTGGCGTTAACAAACTTATCCTTCAGGTTTTTCCAAACTTTTCCAAAAACTTTCCTCCTTTCCCTCTGCTGTTGCAATTTCTAGTCAAGAATTATTGTCCATCTGATTATCCCTATGATCACGCATGGACAGATCATAAAGATGTCTGTACAGTCGAGCCTGTTGCAGACAAAATCTCTTCAAAATTATTCATTATTCAACTCAAATAAAACGCGGCGCTGCGTGAACTGTTCGCTCGAGTCTCAAAAAACTGTGCGCTCGCACCCAAAGTGAACCTCCGCAAACACAACGATGACGTCACATTTACCGTGCTCACTCAAGCAAACTAGTGGACGCGTATAAACCAGGCTTTATCTTTCTAACCTTATTACTGTTAAAAATTCTAGCAGATGTTTAAGTTCAAACCAGAAAATGTTAAAAGTCCCCAGATCTAAACTAAAGAAAAAAGGAGACCGAGCTTTTTCTGTAGTAGGTCCCAAAATGTGGAATGGGCTACCTGTGTCTATTAGATCAACTCAAACTACCTCTCTTAAGGCTCGTATTGTAACTTCAGCCGCTCTATGCACGTGAACAAAAGCGACAATCTGATTGGTGGAAAAGGTATTGACACAATGATCACATTAGTGCCCTTTTTTTAGTCACGAGGCATTAAACGTTGACGAAAAACGCAAGCAAAAAGCGTTCCGGTGTGAACGGCCTTTAGAAAAAGCCTTTACATTTGTTTTTACAGTGTGCATTTGATGTTTTGTGCTATGTTGGTTGTACTGTATCCTGTTTTGACTGCCGTTGTTTATTTCTGATAATTTATAACCCAAGGCGTGTACAGCACAATGGTTAATAACTGTTGTTTTATTGCGCTTTATAAAGAAAAGTCCATATCAGACCTTCAATATTGTGGAAAGAAAAGTTACCTAATAATTTTATTCAAATCGGTAATATTGCATCTTTTTTTATTCTTTTTACCAATTAAACATCTTTGTCATATTTATTTGCGATTTCATAATCACCTGAGATCAGTCCACAATCATTAAGAAGACTAACAGATAAGAGATCTCACCCTAAAGGGTGTCGTAGGCATTGGTATGTATACTATACAGGGTTTAGGAAAGGCCTATCAATTCAAGTGAATAGAGCAATGTGTATCGCCGCAGACGCAAACACAGAAACAAATGTTTTGGACCGTAGGAGGTGGGGTGTTACAGTAATTGGACCAATGAAAATGTGTGTTTACTTATGCGCTGGGGCCACCAGTGACAACAAAGCCGCGATGGTGCTGGCGTTGTCATGCGCAAGGGAGCCCCGTCTTCCCCGCTTATCCTCATCACCATTCAATCAGAGAGTGTTTACACTACCTCAGGCCTGAATGAGTCTCCGCTCTCCTCTCACCATGGGAATCAGATCAGAGACTCACCACGCCTCACACACACACCGCAAACACCCTCCCCCACCCTGCCCGAGGCTTGGAAGAGTGTGTGGGAATGTATGCGAGCACAAGTGGGGGAGTGTGTGTGTGTGTGTGTGTGTGTATATGTTTGTTTCTCTTTTAAGACTCTTATCTCGCATAGATATGGGTCTGTTGAAGGCAAATGATGGCTCTGGTGGAGCAGTAATGACTGATCTCTGACCAGAAGTGACCAGTTAACGGGGTAAATCACCCAAAAATGAAAATGTACTCACTATTTGTTCACCCTCAAGGGGTTCCAAAGCTTTAGGAGAATCCCTAATCTGTTGAAGACTAAAGAAGATTTTGAAGAAAGCTCAAAACCAGTAAACATCGACTTCCATAGAAAGAATAACAATTAAAGACAACGTTCACAGACTTCCAGCTTTCTTCAAAAGATCTTCCTTTGTGTTTAACAGTAGAAAGAAACTCATAAAGGTTTGACACAAGGGCGAGTAAATAATGACAGAATTTTTGGGAGAACTACCTCTTTAATGTTGGCTGATATGTAATGGCTAGACTTGTTGCGTCTGTGAATAGAGACACTACAACAACAACAGCAGTAATAAAAAATGGCTCTCAGGTCTGGATTTCCCTGACTAGTCTGTACTTGTCTACTGTAGAGTTTCTGTGGGCATCTCACTTGGGAAACTCCATACCACAGCACGAAGATGAAACGCAAACAAGTCTTATCCATGGGGTTGAATGACTCAGTGTTGCATAAGCACAGCAGAACTAGAAGGTTGTGCCATAAACTGTTCTCTTCTGAACCAACATGTGGAGGTGGAGGAATCGTTCCAGAAGAACACAAATAAAAGAAAGAGATAAAAGTTCAGATTGACGTAGTTTGCCCCTTGGATTTGGAACACAGCATCCAGTCATAAGTCTTTATATCAAGTCATCTTCTAAAGGTGTCAGCCAATAGCAGCTCACTTTTCTTTTCAGGTGAGAGCTGGAGGGGTGTTGGGAAATGTCAGGAAATGCAAGACCTTTGAAGTCTTTGTAAATATTGATTTAACAGGTTTGTTGTATAAAAGCCATGCTCAAGTTGCGTTTCTAGTTAAGAGATAAGTGCCAAGGAGAAAAGGAAAGAGTCAATCAGTGTCCAAAAGAAAAGCCTCTCTATATCCTATCATACACAAACCTCAGTGGGTCACACAAAAGCATGCTGAGAGCTGCCGGAAGCCAGCGTGAGGAAATTCAGCTGTGACTAGTGTGTAGTAGGAAACCAGTTGAAAGCAAGATGGCAGCCGTATCACTTACAAGTGGACACAGCAGGTGGTATATTTATACATCAAAGCTCGGAGACTTTGGCAGTTATTATTAGTGATTACTGCAGTGAGAAAGGCAAATGTGTTTCTGTTATTTGCAACTCAAGTAACACCAAATGATGTTATCTACAAATATTACAGTCAAACTAAGGTTCTTTGACTTTTCTTGCTCTTGGAATATGTACCATTTTATCAAATTTCTTTCACAACATTTTACTTCACGTCTTAACAACAGATGCAGTCACACCATCTCAAAATTATTCTTAAAAAAAAAAAAGATCACATTCTTTAATGTTTGAATGTCAAGAGTTATCTCAATGACTAACTAAATGAATGTCATTTCAAGGTGCAAAGGGTGCAGCACACACTTGAGTGTAGCCAAGTTTGACCGGGCCTGGTAAGGAACATGCTAAAACCCACCTAGTACTAGCCATATATCACTGCAGAGTTTTGCTCCAACTCATCTGAACAAGCTAATCAAGGTCTAAGGTGCCATTTACACTAGTGCATTTTTGTTTTAAAATGCAGTTTGTTATGGTTATGCCTGCTGACCACTGTACTCCGACATCTTCAAACTGCGAAAACCTGTAAAAGCCTGTTTTGGAGGATGCCGTTTTAGAACTATTCCTTCCCTGATTCGCCAAGACCTGGTTATATAACCATTACACAACCAGTAGATCGCAAGTATGGATGCTGCCAAAATATGCACATAATAATAATAAATAATAATTCATAATAATTCCTTACATTTATATAGCACTTTTCTGGACACTCAAAGAGCTTTATACATTTTTGGCGGGAATCTCCCCATCCACCACCAGTGTGCAGCTTCCACCTGGATGATGCGACGGCAGCCATATTGCACCAAACCGCACACCAGACACAAGCTGATTGGTGGAGAGGAGACAGAGTGATGAAGCTAATTATGATATGGGGATGGTTAGGAGGCCATGATAGACAGAGGCCAGTGGGCAAATTTGGCCAGGATGCCGGGGTTAAACCCCTACTCTTTTTTTGAAGGACATCCTGGGATTTTTAATGACCACAAAGAGTCGGGACCTCGGTTTAAAGTCTCATCCAAAAGACGGCGCTCAGTGAGCAGTACAGAGTCCCCATCAATATACTGGAGCGTTAGGACCCACACAGACCGCAGGTCTCACTAACACCACTTCCAGCAGCAACCTAGCTTTCTCATGTGGTCTCCCATCCAGGTACTGACCGGGCACAGCCCTGCTTAGCTTCAGTGGATGACCATGTGAGAATTGCAGAGAACTAGCTGCCTAGAGTGTGTGAATGGTCACAGATCAATCAGTTTTTAGCTAGCAAGTTTTATTCTAAAATAAAAACGCACTAGAGGGTTACTAGAAAATTACAAGTAAATTAGTTTTTTTTTTTTAAATGGAGCAGATCCGTGGCTGTCCAGGACTGGAATTAGCCACCCCTGCCCTAAAACCACAAAAGAGCCTAGCAACAACTACCTCAGGAAAAGCTAAATCCATGAATGCACCGAGAGACCTTTGAATGTGTACCAATGATATCACATTTGTCATCCCGATTCCCAATAAGGCAAGCGCCTTGGGAGTCATGAAGTGTTTATGCAATGAGCATGGTTGTGTGTGTGTGTGTGTGTGTGTCAGCTCTGGAAAAGATGAGTGCTTCACAAGAGCATGACATCACTCTGCACTTGCCAACAAGGTGCCAACTCCTGCACTTGAGTAGTATGATAATCTAAGGCCGCAGCACATGACTGATAACCCAAGGTTCCAGTAGGCCTTTGTGCTCAAAAACTACAAGTCTGCAAATCTAAGGGCCAGGTGAAGTGTGAAATACATCATAAAGTTCCTTGTTGAACTCTCAGACCAGACCTCACAGCCTGTTCTACCACCTCGTAGGAAGAAGGCACAAGTTTATTCTATGGGCTTTCTTCCTTTTTCTCCCATTCCTCCCTTTCTTTTTCCTTATCCCTTCCCCCCTCTCTGGCTCTGCCTCCGCCTGCCCCCTTTCCTCCCTCTCTCTCTAACATTGGGTCTCTTTGACTGAAAAGGTCTGGAACAGATTAGGAGCAGAGCTGCAGCATCGAGAGGCCTGGCACCGACTCAAGTCCGTCTACATGTGCAGCTGAGAACAGTTCTGCCTGTGCTGGGCCTCACGCGGGGTGGGAAGGGGGGGGGGTTAGACAGAAAGAGAGAATGGCCAGACTTCAGTTCTCTGTTAAAGGAGTACAATCCCATTCTACTCCCAGCTCAAATTACCAAAGTGTCTCCAATGGCAAGCAAAGACCCAGACAGGACAACATGTCAGGTTAGCAACATATTTAATGGCTCCTCTGTAGGTCTACTGCTGCAGGAAGAAGCCAAAGTTGTGTTGGCGGGATAAAATTTGCCCAAACTTCTACACTTCAACAACCTCAAGAGTAGCCGAAGGATCAAAACGCAAAGGTCATTAAAAAAAAATGCAGACACAAGCAGTTACATAAAGCTTGTAGGAACACCCAATTGTTTTCAACATGAGGCAAGGAACGAGTTAACCATGTCAACCCCTCTGGTTGTTCTCCCCCTCACATTACGTCTGTAATTCAGGGGCCCACCAGGCTTGTCCGCTGAACACTTATAAATCTTCAAAGGACTTCACCCACAAGAGACGACCCCCCTCCTCCTTTTTTGTCTTTCGTTCTATCTCTCTCTCTTTCTCCTGCCTTATCCAGCCCTGCATGGACTGTTTAGCACTTTACCCACAAAGCTTTTTGCGTAAGGTGTACATTTGCTCACAGAAATCTAAGTATTTTGGTCAAAAATTGGGCAAAACAAGCTTCTTCAAACATGAAGGAGATAGTGAGATCCAGTCCCGTAGGAAATCTCCTTTGGGATAAAGGGAAAACACCTGAAGCGTGAGTAACTCAAAGTGACATAAGCAGAAGCCTTCATCTCTTTGTAAGCCTTACGTGCTCATAGAAAGAGATTAAAGAGAGGAACTAAAAAGGGTAGAAAAAGGACAAACATCTCAGACTGACAACCTTTCGGTGAACCATTTATCTCGACAGCGAAAAAACAGATGATTAGATTAACGTGACTATTCCACTGCTTAGATATGTTTGGTCGTCTCCTATGGATTATGGATTCATATCTGAACAGAGGGTTTAGGATACGGCATAATCAGATGCAGTTTGAGCTAGTTTGCTAGTGTGTGAGTAAAGGGATCACATAGCAGAGTCCTGAGTGTGGAGCAGTTTTGGCTAACCTCAGTATGAGTCACAGGAAGTAGGAATTGTGTGCCGCAAAAAAAAAAAACACACTCTCACTTTCAATTGAACACACTGTCATGGAGCAGATATCTACACTCGGTCTGTAATCAGCACACTGTAATAATAAAGCAATAAGCAACAGCTTTGTAATTTTACCACCACAATGGAATCAAGTTCAGGACTTTGAGCACCTGATATCATGCAGTGATTTGATTTCCGGTCTTCATAGTAAAAGGAAAAAACTATTTTTATTGAGACAAAAATAGAAACCAAAAGTAATATTTTGATATTTAAATTTGGCTAATTGAATTGGCTATGGGCGTCATGGTGGCACAGTGGGTAGCACGATTGCCTCACAGCAAGAAGGTCACTGGTTCGAGTCTCAGCTGGGTCAGTTGGAATTTCTGTGTGGAGTTTGTATGTTCTCCCCGTGTTCGCGTGGGTTTCCTCCGGGTGCTCCGGTTTCCCCCACAAGTCCAAAGACATGTGGTACAGGTGAATTCGGTGAGCTAAATTGTCCGTAGTGTATGAGTGTGAATGAGAGTGTATGGGTGTTTCCCAGTGATGGGTTGCAGATGGAAGGGCATCCGCTGAATAAAACATATGCTGGATAAGTTGCCATTTCATTCCGCCGTGGCAACCCCAGATTAATAAAGGGACTAAGCCGAAAAGAAAATGAATAAATGAATCAGCTATGCCTATTTTTGCTTACAGTGAACTGACAGCACTGCTACTGATATGTTATCGGTCTATATCTTGTGAATAAAACAGATTCATAAATTACGCTCTCCAAACTATTTTATTATACTTTTTTTGTTAAATCTGATGCATCACCGTTCATGTGGTTTATTTCTTTTATTAAATTGCAGCAACAGCGTCATGGAACGAGGCCAATGTTCGGGCCCAATTTATTATAATTTTATTTTCATTATTCTCATTTTTTAAGCTTACCGAAACGCGGGTCGAGTCGTGGGTCCAGCCAAGAGGTGGTTTTGTTCTTGTGATTGATGTAGTAGATTTCTCCTTCTGAGGTAATAGCTTGTTCCCACCCGTCAGGAAGAGGACCTGAGAGAGAACAGTCAGGATACAATTAAAGGGACAGTTCTGTCAAATTCTGTCATCATTTACTCACCATTTACTTGTTCCAAACCTGTTTGACTTTCTTTCTTCTCTTGAACACAAAAGAAGATTTAGTTTTTTTTGAAGAAAGCTGAAAATGGTAACTATTGACCTCCATAATATTTGTTTTTCCTACGTAGGGAGTCAATGTTTACAAGCTTTCAGCTTTCTTCAAAATATCTTCTTTAATGTTTAACAGAATAAAGAAACTCATAAAGTGAGTAAATCTTCATTTTTTTGGGTGAACTATCCCTTTAATCATCCAGCACCATCTGAAATGATCATTTTAGTATTTGTTTAAGAACAGTTTGTTTTCATCCTGCATTTTTCCCCCACATGACATTTCCTCATTTAACTACATAGCTAGCTAAACTTTCGTTCCTGAACTTTTATTGTTACTAGAAACTAAAAGCACCACAGAGAAAGATAAGTGATGTCTACAGATAAGAATGACGTGTGTTTGAAGCTTTTCGGAGATGGAGATATTGTACAGGCATGGTAAACTGTATGCATTACACATAAGGAAATGACTTGACAAGTTATAGTATGGAACATTCAGTTTGGGTTTGACTGACAGTAAAGTAGTGAAACAGATTGTCAATCAATAGCCGGGTTTTCCATCCTAATGTAAAGCAAATCTTTTCAAAGTTTGGAAAAAATAAAAAAATTCCAAATGCAAAATAAGTGCGTTGCCTTTACGTTGTTAGACCGGCTGACTGTAGTTTTGGTAACCAACAGTAGACAAGGCAAGCATAAAGAGTCGTTCACACTAGGGCTGTGCGATTTGGGGAAAATATCTAATTGCGATTATTTTTAACAGATATTGCTATTTCGATTTAATTTGCGATTAAATTTTGTAGTCAAGCTTCAGCTCAATATTCTGTATCGTAGCTTCTTACTGCTAAAATGGAGTAAGTGTTAATTAAAAGAAAAGAAACATTTGTTTAGAAATATTCAGAAATTAAACACTCATTTTTCTTTAGAGCAAACAGTAGTGAGTTATGGCGTTAGTTATCTCCTGGTGCCTTCGTGATGTTTTTTCATATGGTGTAACAGCTACTAGATTGAGCATCACCAAGGCAATCTCACTGCAATTCGTAACTTTTTGATTTAGTGGCTAATTTGTATGAATTCGTACGATCTAATTCGTACAAATTAGTATGATTTGCTCATTACCCAATGACGGTTGGGGTTAGGGGTGGGGTTAGGTGCCACGCCTCCTTTTTAAAATCGTACATTTTCGTACGACTGAACAAATTCCTACGAATTAGCCGCTAAACTGACAAAACGTAAAATACTTACGTTTCCTTGTGAGATCAGGCTGGCATCACTGACAATACTTTTAGTTGACTTTTTAGCAAGCCACTTCTCATATAGCCGCCTGTGGTGCTTTTTTAAGGGGCTGGTTGTTGTATTTCCTCTTGCTGTGGCAACAATTCTGCGACAGCTTTTACAAATTACCTGTTTTTGTTTGGTGTCTGTTCCCATATTACTGACATGCTGTTTTCTTTGATATTAATTTGTGTGTTAAGGCTTCTAAAGTGGCAGATGCCATCATCCCACTTGTCCGCGCTTTCCTGTATGTTTGTTTTATTGTGGGCTTACTTCATAGTTTGGTTGCGCAATTCTGATTGGGCAGAACGAAAGTGTGCTTACTGAATTGACTAGTAAGACGGCAGATGGCAGTCACGCATTTGCTCTGGGTGGGGGAAATTATAAAATATTTATATTTCATATCGCAGCCTCTTGCGATTAGCTAATGGCAATGTTTAAAATCACGATTGCAATTCGATTTCGATTCATCGCGATTGCAATTTGATTAATTGCACAGCCCTAGTTCACACCATGCACGATAACTATAAACAATTTTTAAAAAATGATAAAAACAATGTTCTAAAAATTATTTAAAATTTAAAAAAAAAAAGCGAGAGTTCATACCACAACTATAACGATAAAAATGTAGAAACAATATAGTTGGGATCACTATCAGAATTGTTTTTTCTCAGCTAATAAATGATAAAAGACTGAAAGTCAGTCAGAATCCCCTGAAATACAAAGCCACGACGCAATTTAAAGCTACAGACGACATTGTAGAGAAGCATTGCTTGATGTCAAGCCCTCTTTTCAAACATTATTTAACTATGTAAAAATAATTGGTTATACCATGGGAAAGAATGATAATACATGGAAGTTATGCAAGTCAGGCTAGCAAACTGAATTATAAAAATTTCAGTGTCTTTGTGTTACTACTTTTGAAAATGCTGGGGAAAACAGTTTGTGTTGTTTTGTATTCCACTATGCTGACTCCGACAGCTAAATGAATTTGATTAAAAAAACATTTTTAAATAAAGATTACAGGAGCTGGATTTACTGGTCAGATGCGCTAGAAGCACACTGCTGGTCACAAGGGGGTAATGCAGAATGAAAAGCATAAGCTAAAAATAACAGATTTTTCTCATTTGTCAGTGTGGATGCAAATATATTTATTGTTCTATTTATGTTCTATTTATTTACAGTTATCATGCTTGGTGTGAATGAGTCTTAATGGAGTCACGTGGGTGTAAAGTCGGCAAGTTTGTTTCCATCTCCCATTATTTAATTAACCCTTTTTCACAAAAGTACAAAACCACCTCAAGCGAGCGTAAAGACTTTTTTGCAAATTAAAGGAATTTCTTTTGAAATTTGGCATTTCCATCACTCGTTTCTCATGTTAAACTCTAAAATGTACATTAACGTAGAGTGATAGAAACCCAGCTAATGATATATGCTTCTGTTGAAGTCATCAACAGATGCATTTCTCAATGTATTTTTGAAACAATCCTGTTTAAACCACCCTATCAATAATTTAGATTAAAAAAAAACCCTTCAACAATCATATAATTGTGACATAATATTAAGTAATACTAAAATACTCTTCGCCTCAAATCAAAATGTACACTGAAGTGATCAACTGTGATGACATTTCGAAAAAGTGTTGCATTCTAGTTTTCAGGACTCCAAAGAATGACATTAGAGTTTGAAGGGAACGCCTTAAATCCCTGCTCTCGTCTCAGTTTCTTTTGAACCTCCTACAATCGAATAACATCGGGTCTGAACATCCAGGTCACTGTTGTCACTCCAACCAGACAAGTCCACCTAATCATCAGCTGCCATTGACATGCATTCATTTGCATTTGTCTGCCTTGATAAGGTTTCTGTGTTTGCTGAGGTAGAGGCGTGTTTGGGTGGGATGTAAACAGAGACTGCTACACCCGCAGAATTACCATGAGAATGCTGGGGCTGAGAGTGTAGTTTTTAATATGAAATGAGTGTCTGGAGCCGCTGACCTGAGGCTGGGTTCATGATGTTCTGTTGCTGCACTGGCACTGGGCTGGCTGGGGCGGCCTGGTTCATCTGAAGGAGAGCTTTACGTGGGTCCTGCCAGGTGGTCGTCTGGTCATTATGGCTATGGGGAGACAGAGACGTACATGATCAGGACAGTTGGGCATAACTATTAGTAGCTTTGTCTTTAATTTGAATGAGCTGCATCTTTGTTTGGACATAAGTGGTTTAAGTTTAAATCTTGAACACGTGTAATTTTAAAATGAATTATTTTTCATATTATAATACTTTTGTGATTCTATTAGTTATTTCTCTAAAATGAATTTATCCTTAAATACTTACCACATACTATTTATACACACAAACACATACAATTTTTTATTGAATTTTTGCAATATCTCAAGTTTCAGTATTGTACAGGATGTACAACATTGACACAAATTAGACACCTGAGAATTATAAGGTTCTATCTGACATTGTCAAAATTGAGTTATTGACATATTCTTATTAAATGACAACTTATTTACATTATGGGATGTTTTTTAGAAGTTGTTAACATTTTAAGACTTTTAAAACAAAAAACAAAAAAGGTTTTATCTACGAAGTCGAAGTGTAGCTTAATAACAGGGGTGCCCAAACTTTTTTGTATGAAGGGTCAAAAACCAATCATTGATAGCAGTGGGCCGAAGATAAACATACCAAACTATTTTATTTTAAGGTTGCCATGGGTAATTTCCTAATTCTTTTCATGATATTAAAAAATTAAAAGAAATAATTACTTTGAATTGTATTAACTAATGCAGTATTTTTTCATTTTAATGCAAAGTCTCTTCATTGTCCTCTGTCATATGTACATTTTAAACTAAATTGGAATAACTTGCATCATTTAAATTGAAACATTTGATTTCAGATATATTTTTTGTAGTCTAACAATAAAACAAACAAATAAAAGGTTACTTTAAATTAGAAATGAAAATCTCTAAACCATTCTCAGATGGGATGGCGGGCCAATTCAAAAGTTACCATGAGCCAACTTTGGCCCACAGGGCCTAGTTTGGGCATCTCTGCTCTATAAGGATCTTTCTGTGAGCCAATCAGCATTTCAAATGCACGCACGAGGATCAATCATAATCAGCGTTCTTTGTCAATCCACCGGACTGCTCTTGTGACAGTAGGAAAAACCAGAAAGAAACACAAAATCAGACTCTGTCGACTAAATAATGCAGCACCACACAAAACTGAGAAGAAACTTGAACCTGAAAAGATGTGTATCAATGAGATGATTTAGAAGCATTTTTTGACATCGAGATGAAATGTTAAATTTTACATTGTTGAAAAAGAAACAGTTATTAAAAATATGTAATGTATTAAATGTAAAATATTTTTATTTGTGTAAATATAGTCAGTGAAACATTTTTCAGTGTTTATTAAACTAATTTGCTCTTTGTCCGTTTTTTCTAAAGTCTTTAAATTTGATATTAAGCCTTGAAGGGCAAATACTTCCTATAATTCCATCATTTATATAAAGCATTTAATAAAAAAATACCATATTAATTAATTAATTACCATATCAATATTAAAATTAACATCTGCACTGGACAAAATATTAAGCACAGCTTTGCATGCTTAAAAAATTCATCCTAAAACATTAAATTAATGTTATGGAAAGCAAAAAAATTTACTTTCTCAAACAACATATTGTTACAACACCAATTTTTATTTTTGTAATTAAATTAATAAGCAGGCTGATTGCATTTCTTGAAAAGCAACGCTTCAATTAATGATCTGCCAGATAGAACCTTATAATTCCAAGTGGAAAATGACTTTTCAGATTTAGAAGCTTCTATCTGCATTCGCCCTGTTTGTTTACCCCAATTTGCAAATTGAAGAGAATTTTGATCATTTACATTCAGAGTACATTTAGGGTCTCTGTCAAGTTAATGTATGAAAGAGAACTGTTACACACACATGTTGTTTGCTATATGGAATGCAAAAACTTTGAAGCTCAATATCTCAAAATCATTTAGAACGCAGATACAACCTTATAATTCCAAGGTGACGAATTGTTTAATCTTTTTCTGACAATATATTATTTTTAACTATTTATTATATATAAAATACTGAACTATTAGGACAAAATTTTTCTTCGTCACCATATTTTATATACTTTTTTAGTTCAATTACATTCAATACAATTATTTGACATATGGACTGCTCAGTTCTTCTTAAACATTCTGGCAAAGAAACGGTTTGAATTCTCATTTTCTTTCTTTCTATTCTGGTCAAAATCTGACTTTTTTTGTGCGTATAAAACATTCAGAACAAATGTAGTCTATGTAGGCAGATCACCAAGTTTCAAGACACACTTTATGTCTAAACATTGCATAGATTTATGGAAATTAAAAACATATTAACAAAGGTGCGTCAAGGTCAGTGCGCTGCAATATAAACCACAGTTAGATATTCCACAACGGTTTATTTTGTTCAAACTGATAAAACTCTCAGCGAGTGGAACTTTTGATAGATCTCTGTAAACAACTGAAGGCCCATTCATTTGGACAGCATCTCAGTCCTTTAATCTGCATAAGCAAAATAAAGCAGGAACCAAACATTTCCAAAGCCTCCTGCAAGCAAGTGTAAATGATGGTCTGTCCTAAAAGCAGTGAAACTCCCATTCATTTCGTCAGCCCTGCTGACTAAAAATAGGCTCTTATGAAAGTTTATTTCGTAAACTTTACAATTGCCACCCACTCTTGTGTCAGATTTGCTGATGTATTTCTGTGGAGGACGGGAGTGTGGACAACTGTAGGTCGCTTGGTGAACTTTGACCCCGTTTACATGCGATTTGCCTGCATGCAGTGGATTGAAACAGGGTCATCTGAGCATTTAGTCACAGATTTCTGTGTAAGGCCAGTGATGAATAACACAGTTACTGGAAAAGGCATCAACAAGTCTGAAAGGAGAGACTGAAGCCAGACTTACACCCTTCTGTTTATTCAGATTGCAGACAGCAAGGTGGCAGTGAGAGCCGTTCTGTTTTCTCTTTAGCTGCAGTTTATCACTTAAAGGTTAAGCAGGCGAGGCTTAATAAACTTCAGTATCCAACAGACTAAAAGAAACAAAGTTAAAGGGACAGTTCACCTCAAAATAATCCTTTACTCAACCTCAAACCTGTATTAGGCTACATTTACATCACAACGATATAGCCAAAAACAGAAAAGTTTTTCCCTTGTGTTTTGAAAATGTTTCACGTCAACACAACAACGTTTTCAAAATAATTCACATTTACACATACCCATGAAACCGACCAAAACTGCTGTATTTCATATGCTAGGTTGGTATTTGGAGCGGTGACCTTGTTAGTAAACACCTGTTGGGAAGTGATGATGTGCTGTTCGATTTATTTATTTTATTGTCGTTTTTGTAAGATGCGTCTCCACTTTTGGTTGTAATGCTAAGTAACTCCACTCTTTTCTGATGAAGCAATTGAGCAACAACACGTACTCCGTCATAGTTGTTTGTTTGTGCCTGGCTTTAATACATGCACATGACGTCTTTGTTTTAAAACACTTTAGTTTCTGGCTGTTGACATGGACATGACAACAGCAGCATTTTCAAAAGCTTCTATTTGAAACAAACAAGCAAAATGTGTACAAAGTTACCAATTTTTGTCTAAAAAAAATGTTTTGCAAACGGCCTCTTAGTTTTTCTTCTTCTATTGAACACAAGAGAGTTTTTGAAGAATGTTGGAAACCAGAAGCCATTAACACCCATGGTATTTTTTACCTACTATAGATGTCAATGGCTACTGGTTTCTACCATTCTTTAAATTATTTTCTTATCCATCCATCCATCCATCTATATATCCATCTATCCATACATTCACCTATCCATACATCCATCCGACCATCTATCTATATATCTATCCATCCGTCCATCCATCCATCCATCTATCCATGCACCAATCTATCTATCCATCTATTTATATATCCATCTATCCATACATCGATCTATATATCCCTCTATCTATCCATCCATCCATCCATCCATCCATCCATCCATATATCTATCTATCTATCCATAAATCCACACATTCATATATCCATAAATCCACCCATCCATACATTAATCTATCTATATATCCATCTATCTATTCATACATCCATCTATCCATCCATCCATCCATATATCCATCCATCTATCTATCCATCCATCCAACTATCTATAGATCCATCCATCCAACCTACCATCAATATATTGATTTATCTATCTATCCATCCATCCATCCATCCATCCATCCATCCATCCATCCATCCATCTATCTAACTATATACTCATCCGTCTATCCATCCATATATCCCTCCATCCATCCAGCTATCCCTCCATCCATCCATCAATATATTCATCCATCTATATATCCATATATTTATATATCTATCCATCCATCCATCCATCCATCCATCCATCCATCTATATATCCATATATTTATATATCTATCCATCCATCCATCCATCCATCCATGCATCCATCCATCCATATATCCATCTATCCATCCATCCATCCATCCATCCATCCATCCATCCATCCATCCATATATAAATATAAACATCTATACATCCATCCATCCATGCATCCATCCATCCATCCATCCATCCATCCATATATCCATCTATCCATCCATCCATCCATCCATCCATCCATCCATCCATCCATATATAAATATAAACATCTATACATCCATCCATCCATGCATCCATCCATCCATCCATCCATCCATCCATCCATCCATCCATCCATCCATCCATATATAAATATAAACATCTATACATCCATCCATCCATCCAAGTCAGGAACCACTCAAGGGTGAGTAAATGTTGTGTAAAGATTCATTTTTGTGTGATTTTTTTAAAATCCATTTTAAAGCACCCAACTATTCACCTTCACAAACCAGCATCACATGTTTTGTAGTTATCACAATCTAATCTCACAACTTCCTAGACTTTCTTTTAAACAAATGAAGTCTTCCAAGAAATGCTTTTTGTGTCCTGAAGGCACACACACAATTTACGAGCACTGTTCTGGATGGAGTAGGCGGTTCAAAAGACCTGAGCTCAGAGGGGATGCACGTTCTGTCAGGTCTACGAAAGTACAGGATTATGGGCTTAACTTAAAATTTTGCTCCAAGTAAGGACTACTCAAAAAGCAGAATTACTTAACTTGGGGAAAGTTGAGAAACGCTAACGAACACTACTTTTCTATCTATTACAGAGTGAGAATTGGCTGTAACACTTGGTGCAGAGGCATTTCTAATGATGGCTTTGTCGGGACTTGTTGTTCGATTAAGATGTAGCAGTAATGCAGGAAAAGGCCCCTCTCTCTCCCTCTCTCTCTTTCTGTACATTCAGGCAGGGTCAGTCATGGGTCTCCTCCCAGGAGGTTTCTTTCTCTTACTGCCTGTTCTAACACACTGAAGTGTCAGGCTCTTTAACAATCTGGCGCCAGTTTTACAAAGCTTTCACCTGCTGGACAAAAGCTCAGACCAAGCTACGACCCAAAACCCTAAATGCTATTCACTTGTCCCACTTTTTTTTCCCCAAGCTCTGCTCTCTTTGCATATTTAAAACGGGTTTTGTCACTGAAAATGTGAGCATCTTTACTAGTGACCAATAAATCTAGTTAAAGATTATTGGGAATAGATGATAAACACGTTTCACTGGCCAATAAACAAGTGTTGCTGACTGTTTGGGTACGTTTCTGAATATACACACAACAACATTAAAATATGGAGCAGAAGAAAAATAACAAACCGTAACCAATGTATATATTATGAAATGTGCTTACATAATTTAGGTATTGAAAATCAGTGAAATCAGTTTTTTTTCCCTAATAAAAAATGCAAAACATACAGTAAATTTGACATTCATTGTAGCAAAAAACATACTACAGGAGTGAATGGTTGTTGTCAACTAATTGGTTACCAAAGTTTTCCAGAATTTCTTTTGTATTCATAAATATACATATATGTTTGGAAAAAGTGGAGGGACGGCTCATAATGACAGAATGTTCATTTGTTTGGGGTGAAGCATACATTTAACGTAATTACAATATAATGTAATTGTATTTACCATTGGTTACCGTGAATTCTTGACAGTTGAAGGCAAAATTATTATCCCTGATGTACAGTTTTTATTCTTTTTCAAATTTACCAATTGATGTTTTTCCTATATTTATTTATTTATTTAGCTTCTGGAGAAAGTCTTATTTCATTTAGTTTGACGAGAACAACTACAGTTTTAATTTAAAAAATTTATAAAAAAAATAAATAAATAAAATAAATGATTAATAAAATAATAAATTAAAAAAATATAATAAATAAAGTGAAATACAATAAAATAAAATAATAAATATAATAAAATAAAAATAAATAAATAAATAAAACACAATAATAATGATGTACATTTTTTGTTCTTTTTCAAATTACCCAAGTGATGGTTTTCCTATTTTGTCCAATATTTATTTTTATATTTAGCTTCTGGAGAAAGTCATTTCTTTTAGTTTGACATGAACATATACAGTTTTCATTTAAAATAAATAAAATAATTTTTTAAAATAAATAAAATAAAAAAATAAAAACAAAAAAATAATAAAATAAATAAAATAATAAATAAAATACAATAAAATAAAGAAATAAAATAAAATAATAATCATACAAGAAATTAATTTTATTTAGAAATAATAAAAAAATAAATATAAAAATTATATATATATATATATATATATATATATAATAAAATACAATAAAATAAATAAATAAAATAATAAAAAATAATATTAAAATATAAATAAATAAATAAATTCAATAATACTATGTACCATCAGCATGGACAAAATCCAAGAAATAGTTATTATACTATATTATATAATTTAATAGTTTTTTAAAATCTACTTTAAACAACACTTGGAAAATTAAAAAAAAAAAGGACTAATCAATTGGATTTCAACTTTATATTGTCATCAGTCCTTAAAACCCCATTTTGTTTGGTCACTAGCCTAGATAGATAGACGGTTGACCACTGGTCCACTGGAAGAAAGACCGCAGAGAGGGAAAAAAAACTATTGAGAAAATTTCAGCTAGTGAATTCTGCAACTTTCCGTTTTTATGTGGAGTACTAAATCAGCAAGACCCTTTCCCATCATAAACACCCCTGTGAGCATTTTCCCCTGCCGTCACTTTCTCTTGGCCACCAATTAGTCACTATTCCGCCATCGCTGCCTTATGAGAGAGGGAGGGAGCAAGAATAACAAAAAGAGGAGAGAGAGAAAGAGAGAGACTGACTCAGCACTTCACCACCCCCTCTTCCCTAAGCTCCCTCTTGTTTATGCTTTACTGATCAAAGGAGCTGCCAAAAACTGCCCCCTCTCCCACCCACCCACCCACCTACCAGTAAGCCACCCTACCCCCAACCCACACACACACACACTCCAGGAAAACAGTCCAGGCCGCAGCAGACAAGGAACAGGGGGCCTCTTCAGGAGGGTCACGGGGGAGGGCCGAATGACTGTCAAACAAAAACAAAAGGCCACAGAAGAGGAAAAGAAGGAGGAAAAAACGAGCGCGGAAGCAATCCCTCAGAACTCCATTGGCTGAGTGGATCGCTGTGGTCCTGTTACACTTTATGTCACCCCGATCCTCCCCCTCCTATTGCTGCTGGAAACTATGACAGAGACACGGGGGGAGCGAGGGATGGAGGGAGGGAAGTAGAGGCGGTGTGAGTTAATTTTAATTGGAGCACAGGATGTGGAGTATGAAGATCTCCTCTTGGGTTTCAGCGAGGGCAGACGCAGGCGCACTCGCACAGGTGGGCTTTATTAGCCGTAAGAGTTCTGTACACACTGTGCCTTTTTCCATGCAAAACACTTACAGTTGCGATCAGAATTATTAAACCCCTTTTGAATTTTTTTTTCTTTTTTAAATATTTCCCAAATTATGTTTAACAGAGCAAGGGCATTTTCACAGTAATAATAATATTATTTCTTCTAGAGAAAGTCTTATTTGTTTTATTTCGGATAGAATAGAAGCAGTTTTTAATTTTTTAAAAACCATTTTAAGGTTAAAATTTTTAGCCCCTTTAAGCTAAATTTTTTTCCGATAGTCTACAGAACAAACCATCATTATACAATAACTTGACTAATTACCCTAACCTGCCTAGTTAACCTAATTAACCAAGTTAAGCCTTTAAATGTCACTTTAAGCTGTATAGAAGTGTCTTGAAAAATATCTAGTCAAATATTATTTACTGTCATCATGGCAAAGATAAAATAAATCAGTTATTATAAATGAGTTATTAAAACTATTGTGTTTAGAAATGTGTTGAAACAATCTTTTCTCCGTTAGACAGAAATTGGGGAAAAAAATAAACAGGGGGGCTAATAATTCAGGGGGTTTAATAATTCTGATTGCAACTGCATGCTTATGTCTAATTTCGGAGTAGATGCGATCAACTGTATCCAACACAAATGACACAAATGTTTGGTTACAACCTGCTGTTCTCAGATCATTAAAAATATATGTGCAAACAAAATCCCGACTCTGAATTTAAAGGGACAGTTCACTCAAAAATGAATATCTACTCACCATTTACTCACCCTCAAGTGGTTCTTTAAGAGTTATGAGTAAGCCCACACCGAATCTGCTCCCGCAGAATTCCGCAGATTTCAAGCCCATCAATGATTCCGTTTATTTACATGTGCAAATGTGTGTAAATTTATATTTATTCAGTTTTTCAATTAGTTTTGGTATAATTATTGACTAATATTAAAATGTTGATATGATTTATTTACAATACAGTTTGTAAAGTAATATTTTCTGTCTTTTAGTAGAGATATTATATGAGAGACTTGTTTTGTTTACCAAATCAATTGGATCTGCATTGTAGACATTAAATAAAAGTTAAATAGCTGTTATTTTTTATGTAATATATTAAGTTTTTAGTTATGATACTTCTAAAATCAATAAATTCGCAGATTTTTAACAAAACTCTCCGCAGAAATAGCAAAAAATGTCCGCAGATTCTGTCTGGCGCTAGTTATGAGTAGGTCCACACGGAATCTGCACACACAGAAATCCACAGATTTTTAGCCCCTCATTGTTTATGTATTTACTTGTGTAAATGTATATTTATTCTGTTTTTAAATTAATTTCACTAATATTATTGTGATATAATAATAGTAATATTAAAATGTTCTTGATTTATTTTTAGTTATTGCATGACAGACTTGCTTTGTTTACCAAATAAGTGGATCTAATTGGATTTAAATTGTAAATAGGGCTGCCACGGTGTCTATTTTTTTTTTGCTGAGAGATATATTGCACCCAAATTAATTGCGATAAACAATATTTTTTTTATTGTTTTATTGTTGTTTATTGTTTAAACTTGTATCACTAATAAAAAAAAATATTTTACAACATAGTGTAATAATTCAGGTACATTGTTTCAAAGAACATTTTATTTTTAAGAATATTTAGATGTTCGAAATTGAAACATAAAAAAAATATCTTAAAACAAATAAGTAATAATACATAGTAGATGTAAACAAAAAAGTTTAGACTTTTTAAAACATCTCAGGTGCCATTTTTTTTTTAATAATCAGGCAGATTCCAAGACAGGACTGTTTGTTAAATGTTTGCAGCATATTTTTTAAATGCTGGTTTTTCGAGTGTGTTTAATGGCTGCATCTCTTTAGCTAAATAATGGTCCCTGTCTGTGAGTGTGCCATTTCGCGTTGTCACGTTTATATTTGCACTGGCAGGTAAATACATCCATTACAGTTAACTGTCTGGAAGACCCCTCTCGAGTACCAACTGTGGTTGTTTCCATGTTGAAAAAATAGGTAGTGTGGTTATGTTTTAGGTGTGATTTAAGGTTAGTTGTGTTGCCTTTTTTATTGCCACTGTTCTGAAACAAATGCAACATATCGGCTCGTTCACATTAACGGGAACTACTTTTTCATTCAGCTTAAAACCAAAATGTTCCCACAGTGGAGCTGAAGACAGTGACTTTGAAACCAAGTCGCCATCGTCACTTGTTTATACTAACCGACTGTAGTTCCTAAACATGCATTAGAGGGTTCGCGTCTTGCCTTCTTCACCGCCACTATCCGGCCTCTTTCGCACTCTTTCTGTGTGTGCGCGCGCAGCGTGCGTGGAGATGCCGCATAAGCCCCGCCTTCCACAGAAAGCACAATGCAACGCGTTTGACAAAAAACTTAAATTATGTGGCCTAATCGTCATCATGATCCTCTTATATCGCAATATACAATACAATATATCGCGCGGCAAGTCAATATATTAACTATCGCGACAGGCCTAATTGTAAACATTAAATAAAAGTTAAAAAAAAGTTTTATTTCATATAATAAGTTTTTAGTTATGATACTCCCAAAATCATTCCATATAAATCCGAAGATTTTTTTTACAAAATTCTGTGCAGAAATAGCAAAAAATGTCTGCAGATTTTGTCTGGCACTAGTTATGAGTTGAACACAAAGACATTTTGAAGAAAAAAGAAAACTTGTACATTCCATAGTAGGAAAAACAAATAGTTGGTAGAGGTTTCTGGTTTTTGTGTATCGTCTTTTGTGTTCAACAGAAGAGACAAAATCAAACCAGTTGAAACAAGGGTGAATAAATGATGACAGAATCTACATTACTAGATGAATTATCCCTTTAAAATAAAATATTAACTGTGTTTCAAAATCTACAACGATTAATACTTTAAGTCCAAAGTGTAGTTCACTTTTTATACACATTTAAGAGGCAACGTAGACTAACAAACAGTTAGCATGTTGCTAAGCTAAAAAACTAAAAAGAGTGCTAAAGCTGTGAGTTCAAAACCCAGAAGACTAATTCAACGCACGTTCTCTAGATTTTTGCTATAATTTTTTTAATAAATTGATGATAAAATTAAGACTCCAAATTAGGGCTGCACAATAAATGGACATAAAAGTGTTTGTGCGATTTAGGGAAGCACAATTGTGTGATCTTTTCAGTTTATGTGTAAATATTCTCCACAGAGAGATAGAGGGTGCTCTTGAAACTTGATATATGTCTCAATGAAATTCAGGAAATTCCTATAGAGGTTGGTGAAAAAATAGAAGATTTACCTGCTTTCATTTTTACAATGCGACAACCAAATGACCACAACAACATACAGTTGTTCTGAGTTTCCGTTATTATAAAATTTTTAAAAGCGTCTATTTCCCGCTAACATTTGAGCGCTGTTGAACACTATCCTTAAAACTGCTGATTTGCCACTCTCAACAGAAATGACTGTGATTGGCTGTGAAGGTCATCAGTTCACCGAACTCACCACTGTTTACTGAGTGTAAACACAGCTACAGGGACAATGAAGCATTTCAAAGTCACGTCGATCTGCTGGTTTGTCTATAAGCTGACATACGAGCGATCCGTCATAGACGGACATGGACATGGACCATCACAGAGTACAGATGGCTGAGACATACTTATAGCTTTAGAAAGCATAATTAAGTTGCCAACCTTCTGGAACAGACTTTAGGTCTTCAATGCTGTCGTCTCAATGCTGTAGTCAACTCTCCGGTGTTTTGGAACAGAGAAAATGTGTTTTTGTAGTCAGTCTGGGTCAGAGCCCTACCATTGCATCACTCTTGAGTGTCTGCTCAAGCAATGTTCTCTCTGCACATCGAGCACACACAAACACAACTGAGACTGACTGGCTTCCCTTTGCTCAGCGGGAAAGTACCGGGAAAATGGGAGGACAGTCAAAAAGCAGCCAAGAGTAACAATAATAGTGAAATCCATATGTATACAATACATCAGCTGACTTTTGTTCATGGTGCCAGCCTGTGCATCATAAATTGAAAAATGAAGGTGCAGTCACATTTACCATTGCACGGCAAGATTTTGTGTATGACATCCAGTAATTTTCGTAAATAGGCTCATTTTACAAGTCACTTAAGGTTGAGACCATTTCTTAATCCATTCAGCCAATCTCTAGGTCTGACAGGAACTCTATTAGTTTAGCGTAGGGCTGGGTGATTTTTTCGATTAATCGAATTTACGTTTTAAGATGATTTAATTTTTAATAAAATCGAGGTATCGCGATTTTTTAAATAAAAATAATAAAGCAGCTTTTCCACTATCGTGCCAAACCGTTCTAAACTGTTAGACAACCGTGCTGAATTGTGCTGATAGATTCTGTGTGTTGACGTCGCGGCTCTGTTGATGAGCTACCACAGCTGGCTCAGCGCAAGTGGGGTAGCCCATTGTCGCGAGGTGCGTGCGCAGTCATCGGAGGCGCGCGATGCGGCGCCAGGCGAAAGTATAAATCCAGCTTAACACTCAGGGCCGGCGCGTCTATTCATTAAAAAAATGAATTTGCCCAAAATAAATCCGAAAAAAATCTGAAAAGGCTCTTTGCTTAGGGGTTCCCAACCCCTAATCTATACTCAAGTGCTCCCACCAGACCCGGAGATTGATTGAATATTTTTTTTAGAAGTGGTAAAACTCACTGGTTTACGTCTAGTAAAATGAGCATATTTCCAAAAAAAGTGCTTCTTTAAGCAAGCCAAGTTTAACAACTGCTGGTAAGCGATCTATTTTTATGCAACAGACGATGCAACAAAAGTCCATTATCATGCAATTACAATGACCTGAAATGGTGCTAATGTAAACAAAACTTTAAAAGTATTCATTAACATATAGTGTTGCGCCACTACATTCAACTCGGCTTTAACAGTGTCAATAAATGACCAGTTAAGATCACTCATCAGTGCAGATTAATGAGACTGACTGCACTTTCACACCAACAAACTAACACCTATGGCAACAGTATCCCAACACTCCCACAGAAAACACATCATCGCCGTTCAGGGCCATTACAGGTCGCTCGGGGGGCCACCAGCTGAGAAGCATTATTGAAGATTATGGGGCCAGAGATGCGGACAAAAGCATAGACAGCATAGACGTCCCCTCAAGAGACCCCCACAAACACCCTCCAGAGCTTCAAACCTCATCAGCCAGACGCCTGCAACCTTCTTTCTGGAGCCCTACTTCCAGACTAAGTACTGAAAAGATCGACTGGGGCAATGACACACAGACAAAGAGCGAGGTCTACAACCCCGGTACCAGGCCTTTGCTTTATAGCCAATAGACATGGAGAGCGGAGGTGGGGATTCTGGCACTCAAATCACATTGAGCCATGACCACACAGGAATCACTCCACGACACTAAAGGAGACAGTCCTCTATAGAAGCTCACTTCCTGATTTCCTCTCCAGCTGTTTTCACCGCTCATGAAACCAGAGAGCGCTGGAGGAGGAGGTGGCAGTAGGTGGAGAGGGGAGGTTAGCGAGCTCACGGCACTGGGCTTAGACCCACCCAAGCGCTCGACATGATTGATGGCCCAATTATCAAGGCCCTGTTTATTGTGCTGCAGTTATTTATAACGCAGCAGAGCTCGAGGTGCAGCAATGAATGCTTTTCACAGTGGCGCTCAACTTCGCCAGCACTGTGTGTTTTCCACTTTGCTTTCAAAAATAACTAATATCTGCAATTGGAACATGGAGAATAACCTGGATGAGTTGCCTTCACAATAGTGAAAGTGCAAAGATGGCATTCACTACTGACTGTCTGGTGAAGGCATATTTCAGACTAAACTTTGCTTAGAATATATTGTGACTTGCTCTTGAGTTTTAAAAAATAAATACAAAAAGTTTACAATAAAGGGTGACATGGTGGCTCAGTGGTTAGCATTTCTGTAAGGAGTTTGCATGTTCTCCATGTGTTTGCGTGGGTTTCCTCCGAGTGCTCTGGTTTCCCCCACAAGTCCAAAGACATGCGCTATAAGTGAACTGAATAAACTAAATTGGCCGTGTATGTGTGTGAATGAGTGTGTATGGATGTTTCCCAGTACTGGGTTGCAGCTGAAAGGGCATCCGATGTAAAACATATGCTGAATAAGTTGACCGTTCAATTCTGCTGTGGCGACCCTTGATGAACAAAGGGATTAAGCCAAAAGAAAATGAATTAATGAATGTTTACAATAATCTCAACGCTTAAAGATGGGTAAAAAATACAATTATTCACTACATTAGTCATACATGTTTATACTTTCAAAAGTAATATTTAATGTTCTTAAACTTTAATATCAAAAGTATATATAAATATTATAAATATAAATAAAATAATACTAAATATTCTTTTGTTGTATTAATGTTTTTTTTTTCAAATTAAAGAATGAATTAAAGAAGAGATGTCATAGCAAAGATTCCGCTTTATATAATGGCAAAAAAAAGTTCAATGAATTTCATTTTGTTATTGAAACAAAAATGTTATAATTTGTACACTATAGTATTGCAGTTTAAGTATGCTTTACAAGGGTTTTAAATAAATTATTTGCTGTTCTTAAAGAAGTCTGAAAATGATGTATTATGCTTTTTCTTATTTTTTTTTTTTATATTTTCTTATTTTAAAAAAAGAAAAGGAAAACAAAGAAGTTATGTTAGGAGTTACAATAACAAAATCACAATACATTTTGATGCACATTACCACACATTATTTGTCTATTTGTGCATTATGGTTTCCAATAAGTTCTAATAATTTTTTATTAAGTAATTCGGAATAAAATTATAACAAAACATATCAACATATTAGAATAGTTAAAAAAGGATGATGTGACACTGAATACTGGCGTACTAACTAGGCATGGGACGATACCGCGGTTTGGAAAAGTCAAGGTTTTAAAACCACCAACATTTTCTGCTATACTGTTTCTAAGGTATGTGTAAGATTTTTTTTTTTTACTGTTTTAGGACAACAGCATCCCCAGCAGAAAAAAGAAAAAGCAGTCTTGAAGAAAATAAAGAAATCTGTGTTTTTGAAACTAATAAAAAAACAGCAGACGTGAATGATTCATTTGAATTATTTAGTCTGACATGTTTACTGCTCCAAAATATTTGAAATGTTTTTTTAATATAAAATATATTGTGTTCAAAAGGGGGAAAAAGTTTTTGTTTTTATCCAGACATTTAAAAAGAGCCTATTTTAGAGCAGTAACCACAATAACGTCAAACTATGATATTTTTATCCAAGGTTATCATACATCCGAATCTTATACCAGCCCATGCCTAGTACTAACTAATTGTCTGCTTTATTATTAAAGAAATAATTTACATTTTTAAATTATTTATTAATTATATTTAAAATTAAAAAAATATTAATTATTTTTTAAAAACATTAAAACAATTACCAGTTATACTTTTTACTTGATCTAAGAATTAAACCTCAGCTTTTTTAATGTAGATTGGGTCAAACAGCTTAAAGTAGATGAAGAAAAGAGATTAAAAATCCACAACATTATTTCAGATTGTGGAACATTCACGAGTAGAATGCTAATGTAGTTTTAGTTCAATTAAAACAGTTCAGTTCAAAACAAATGCCACTGTTGAGGGATGATTCACTGAAGAGCTAGCAAACACTGTTTAGTTGGTAATTTACCCAAAAATCCTGACAATTAAATTTTTCGGTGAGCGTTCTCCTTAAAAACAATTACTTTTAAACCACATCTGCAACAGATCCTCACAAAGACTGTCTGTAGCTTAGCTTAGCATAAAACACACACGGTCTCCAATGAGGCCACAGAGAGCTAGGCAGCCATTATGAATGACTGAATTCTGCTGGTCAGGACAGAAAGAGGACATCGTCTCTCCATTTCTCCCTCACGGCCCAGCGAGCGAATGTGCAACGGGACGGCTGGATGAGTGACTGAGCTTCCGTCAGCAGGACATCATCAGGAGAGATTATTGAGCGACCCGATGACCTCTGGCCGGATTTAAGTTCCTCTTTGAAGGAGGGCTCATATCACAGGGGCCAGGGGACAAAGCAGCGAGTTAACGGAGTCAGAGAGAGAGAAACCTGGGTAAAGGTTACAAAGTTCTCACATTTTACACAAGCCATACTTTAATGCAAAAAAAGACCAAGTTAAATTATTTCACTCATTTAGAGAAAGGAAAAGGCTGGTCTTCATCATTAGGTGCATAATTTTCTAATAATTCAATGGATCAGATTAGATTTTTTCCATTTATACTACTCTAATCCTCAATCCTTATACTACTCTTATCCTAATCTAAAGACATTTTTCAGATTTTGTCAGGTTTTGTCGTCAAATCTAAATGCTGTTTTTCCATTCCTTTTAGTTTGTGAAAAAATTATGTGAGCCGCGCAGTGTTTCTGACTTCATAGTATTTGAAAACAGTGGGCAAGAAGTGCCCTGATGACCTACTACTTCCGTTGAGATTTTGAAGTGCGCATCCGATGGACACTTTACTATTCCATGAGGCCATGCGAGAGAATTTATGAATGGGAGTGAATGAACACAACTGACATGCATAGGTCATGTGATAACCTGACAGATGTAGTACGCCTGAATTACATTCACACTACTCACATTCATACTGTATAGAACATATTTTAAATTAGTAAATTCAGATATATGTGTAGTACATACTCAAGTGGCATGCAATTTCAGATGCAGCTCTAGGGTGCGTCTCAATCAGCTCCCTGGTTCCAGAGGTTATGGATCATTAGGTTGTGTACACAAATTCGGGCATGGGTAAGAACGGTAAAGCCTCTTTCACACTACAAGTGACTCGCAGTGGCAAATCGACAATCAACCATTCATTTAAACGGAGAGTGAGCGACTTCCGGCGACCTCCGTCTATGTAAGCGACAGCGACCGTTGGCGACCAGGTGGGTGTGTCAAGTGACGCGACAAAGTTGAGACTCCTTCAGTTTTATGCAAATGAAGAGCGACTTTTTTGAGCAACAGCCAATAGAAGCACAAGTATCACAAGAGCTCGCTCAGAGACTGGTTGTATTCTCCGTGCTGGTGACATACACAGATCTGCATTTGCAGCAGGTCGCCACCCAGAGCAACAGGCAGCCACAAAGTCGCTGCTAGTGTGAACGAGGCATAAAAGAGCTTGGTTCTCTACATGTTGAGACAGTGATGGCGACATTAGAACGTGAGTACTGAACAAGGGAGCTGATTGAGACACACCACAAGTCTTTTGTTGTAATATGATTTTAGACAGTTGTAGGCTGAAAATCATTCAGTATAGTGATATGAAAGTAATGTGGACAAGACCTGCCTGGAACTACTCAAAGTCCCTTTAAGGCAAGTCATTTCACTCGGCAGCCATCTTTGAAATGCCTCTCAGGTAGTATGTTTGGGCATTCTGTCTGAATGTGGAAACATCAAATTCTCCAAAAATGTTAGCCAAAAGCTTTTGATTAAATTACATATTTGAAATCACCAATAAAATGAAACAACATCTCTCTTGTAAGTTTAATTTCTAAACGTCTGAATCAAACAAAATCAGCATTTTTTTCAGGTTGCCCAAGCTAATGTGCATGCGCACTCGAAAGGAACAAGATCACGACACCAACCTCATTTATGGCCGCTCTATACATTATCATCGTCTGGATAATGATCGCTGCTCATCTAAAGTAATGCATAAGTTGGTCTTGATAGGGAATATCTTCCAGAAATAAAAGTGACCCTTTGTTTACAAGTTTGAGGAGTAGGGTCTGTCTGCGAACTGCAAGACAGGGGCGTAACATGAAGGGGCCTTAGGGGCGTAACTTGCAGTACGTTAGAGGCGTAACTTGAAGTTATGGAGACCCACATGTCAAAACTATGTTGTCGGCAAGATGGCGCTGTACAACAGTTAATAACGTCTACACCTAAACCCAACCATCAGCTATAAACGTCTACACCTACCCCAAACTTAAACCCAACCATCAGTTATAAACGTCTACACCTTCCCCAAACCTAAACCCAACCATCTGTTATTAACGTCTACACCTACCCCAAACCTAAACCCAACTATCAGTTATTAACGTCTACACCTACCCCAAACTTAAACCCAACCATCAGTTATTAACGTCTACACCTACCCCAAACTTAAACCCAACCATCAGTTATTAACGTCTACACCTACCCCAAACTTAAACCCAACCATCAGTTATTAACGTCTACATCTTCCCCAAACCTAAACCCAACCATCAGTTATTAACGTCTACACCTACCCCAAACTTAAACCCAACCATCAGTTATTAACGTCTACACCTACCCCAAACTTAAACCCAACCATCAGTTATTAACGTCTACATCTTCCCCAAACTTAAACCCAACCATCAGTTATTAACGTCTACATCTTCCCCAAACCTAAACCCAACCAACAGTTATTAACGTCTACACCTACCCCAAACTTAAACCCAACCATCAGTTATTAACGTCTACATCTTCCCCAAACCTAAACCCAACCATCTGTTATTAACGTCTACACCTACCCCAAACCTAAACCCAACCATCAGTATTAACGTCTACAACTTCCCCAAACCTAAACCCAACCATCTGTTATTAACGTCTACACCAACCCCAAACCTAAACCCAACCATCAGTTCTTAACGTCTACACCTACCCCAAACTTAAACCCAACCATCAGTTATTAAAGTCTACACCAGGGGTGCTCAACCCTATTCCTGGCGATCGACCTTCCTGCAGTTTTCAGTTGCAGCCCTTATCAAACACACCTGCCTGTAATTATCAAGTGCTCCTCACGTTCTAAATAATTGGTTCAGGTGTGTTTGATCAGGGTTGGAGCTGAAATCAGCTGGAAGGTCGATCGCCAGGAACAGGGTTGAGCACCCCTGGTCTACACCTTCCCCAAACCTAAACCCAACCATCTGTTATTAACGTCTACACCTACCCCAAACCTAAACCCAACCATCTGTTATTAACGTCTACACCTGCCCCAAACCTAAACCCAACCATCAGTTATTAACGTCTACATCTTCCCCAAACCTAAACCCAACCATCAGTTATTAACGTCTACATCTTCCCCAAACTTAAACCCAACCATCAGTTATTAACGTCTACACCAGGGGTGCTCAACCCTATTCCTGGCGATCGACCTTCCTGCAGTTTTCAGTTGCAGCCCTTATCAAACACACCTGCCTGTAATTATCAAGTGCTCCTCACGTTCTAAATAATTGGTTCAGGTGTGTTTGATCAGGGTTGGAGCTGAAATCAGCTGGAAGGTCGATCGCCAGGAACAGGGTTGAGCACCCCTGGTCTACACCTTCCCCAAACCTAAACCCAACCATCTGTTATTAACGTCTACACCTACCCCAAACTTAAACCCAACCATCAGTTATTAACGTCTACACCTACCCCAAACTTAAACCCAACCATCAGTTATTAACGTCTACATCTTCCCCAAACCTAAACCCAACCAACAGTTATTAACATCTATACCTACCCCAAACATAAACCTAACCATCAGTTATTAACGTCTACACCTACCCCAAACTTAAACCCAACCATCAGTTATTAACGTCTACATCTTCCCCAAACCTAAACCCAACCATCAGTTATTAACGCCTACACATTCCCCAAACCTAAACCCAACCATCTGTTATTAACGTCTACACCTACCCCAAACTTAAACCCAACCATCAGTTATTAACGTCTACACATTCCGCAAACCTAAACCCAACCATCAGTTATTAACGTATTATCTACACCAAGGATATCAAACTCAATTCCTGGAGGGCCGCAGCCCTTCAAAGTTTAGTTCCAACCCTGCTTCAACACACTTACTGGTGGGTTTCAAACAAGCCTGAAGCACTTGTTTTAGTTTGATCAGGTGTGTTTAATTAGGGTCGGAACTAAACTGTGCAGGGCTGCGGCCTTCCAGGAATTGAGTTTGACGACCCTGGTATACACCTTCCCCAAATTTAAACCCAACTATCGGTAATTAACGTCTACACCTTCCCCAAACTAAAACCTAACCATCACAGTTATTAACGTACAGCCGCGAGTTGTGGAGGCTTCATAATTGACACGCTCGCCATTGTACTGTTATTTGCAAACACTGGGGGTGACGCCGAGTAGGCCAACTGTCATGACAAAACAGATGAAGTCATCAGCGAGTGGAGTTGCATGGTGGAGTTGCTAACGGAATGAATAGAATAAAATATCACATTGGTTGTGGATCTTGTGGCTTTTAAGAAAACTCAACATCCAACAACATCTCATTGTGACATCCGCACACAGATACACTTATTGAGTAGTTGCTGCTGTCATGTGATGTACGTTTGACAGGACGGATTGTACCTCACGTTTATTTTATACAGATTACAAATTCAGAAAACGTTTGTTTTCAAGTGTAGTTCATTTAAAAGTAGAGATGTCAAGCTTTAAGTGAATATATTTCTTATGTCTGTGAAGCAAGTATTCACTGAGATTCCAGTGTGTTTGTTGACCACAAACTGTCATAAAAGCGTACGTCTGGGTCTGAGCTTCTCCCCAGAGAAACGTCAGTCTATAGCGATCGCTGATTGGCTCCTGTACTAGTAGACGGGCTTCATTCGCCATATTGACCGTTACACTTTTCCCCAATCAAAACTATTTGAGTGACATGTCTTGTGTATTCTACAGTCTTTGAACTACTTCAGCCATGCCTTATTCGGAAAATAATTCAATACCTTTGAATGTTCGTCAGCCAATCAGAATCAAATTTTCAACAGCCCCGAAGTATAAATACTATTAAGCAAATTCTAAAAATGAATGTGTCACATTCAACACATTCGCTGCACTGTTGATAAATGTAAACAGTGTTTTGACTGGTCTGAATGCATAGGCAGAGGTCCTTCTTCAGTTCGCTCCACTATGACAGTAGGAGCATTGATGTCTGGGGCAAAGGTGTTACATCAGGACTGGGTAAACACTGATCTGGTGAACTCTGCTTTCTATATGTACACACACACAGGAAAGTGTCTTGTTTGTGTGTGGTCAATAAAGCCCAAGCTTGACAAACACACATTTGCTCAAAGTAAATGCTTCACACTAGTCGAGCTGAGAAATGAATTCACTCTGACCTGGGAAACCAAACATTACAAAAACGAGGCCACTGTAATCTAAAAAGTGACAAAGCAGTATCTAAATGAGTCGGCTGTTCACATGGAGTACAATGAGTTCGAATCTCAATGTGTGCTACGACATGATTTAAAAAAAATATGGCATATGACCAAAATATTGTATATTATGTTTTAGATACGGCGACGCGGTGGCGCAGTAGGTAGTGCTGTCGCCTCACAGCAAGAAGGTCGCTGGTTCAAGCCCCGGCTGGGTCAGTTGGCGTTTCTGTGTGGAGTTTGCATGTTCTCCTCATGTTCGCGTGGGTTTCCTCCGGGTGCTCCGGTTTCCCCCACAGTCCAAAGACATGCGGTACAGGTGAATTGGGTAAGCTAAATTGTCCGTAGTGTATGTGTGTGAATGAGTGTGTGTGTGTATTTCCCAGTGATGGGTTGCAGCTGGAAGGGCATCCGCTACATAAAACATGTGCTGGATAAGTTGGTGGTTCATTCCGCTGTGGCAACCCCTGATTAATAAAGGGACTAAGCCGAAAAGAAAATGAATGAATGAATGTTTTAGATACTATTTAAGAGTAACCATATTAACACTTAACACAAACCATATGACAAAATGCACAATATACATTATTTATCCAATCCCATACCTATACTTAACTTCTAAAGCTACCTTAATGATTATTAATGACCAGCAGATCAATAGAGTGAGGGTAATTTAGCTAAAACCAAATGCTAAACTGTTACTAAGTTATTCATAATGTGTTGAATACCAAGAAGATAATTTGAAGAATGCTGAAAACCGGTAGTGGAGGGCACTATCAGTGCTGTTGTACTATACTATATGTTGTACTGTACATACTATATCAGTGCTGGGTTGCGGCTGAAAGGGTATCTACTGTGTAAAACATATGTCAGAGTAATTTGCGGTTCAGTCCACTGTGGCGACCCGTGATAAAGCAGGGAATAAGCCAAAAAAAGTGAGTGACTGAGTAAAAACTGTTTTGTTGGGTGCCCTGTTGGCACAGTGGGTGGCGATGTCGCCTCACAGCAAGAAGGTCGATGGTTCGAGCCCCGGCTGGGTCAATTTCTGTATGGAGTTTGCATGTTCTTCCTGTGTTCACGTGGGTTTCCTCCGGCTGCTCCGGTTTCACCCACAAGTCCGAAGACATGTGCTATAGGTGAATTGGGTAAGTTAAATTGTCCAAAGTGTATGAGTGTGAATAAGAGCGTATGGGTGTTTCCCAGTGATGGGTTGCAGTTGGAAGGGCATCCGCTGCGTAAAACATATGCTGGATAAGTTGGTGGTTAAATCCGCTGTGGCGACCCCTGATAAATAAAGGGACTAAGCCGAAAAGAAAATGAATGAATGAACCAGCAGATCAAGAGATTGAGGATAATATAGCTACAACCAAATGCTAAAGTGTTATTAAGTTATTCATGATGTATCATAATGGGTTGAGTACTAAGAAGATAATTTGAGGAATGTTGAAAACTGGTAGCGGAGGGCACTATCAGTGCTGTTGTAAAATACTATATGTTGTACTGTACATACTATATCAGTGCTGGGTTGCGGCTGGAAGGGCATCCACGGTGTAAAACATATGCCAGAGTAATTGGTGGTTCATTCCACTGTGGTGACCTCTGATAAAGCAGGGTATAAACCAAAAAAAAAAGTGAAAAATGGTAGCCATTGTCTTTATAGTATATTTTTTCCTAATATTAAATCAGTTTCATTGGGCGCCGCGGTGGCGCAGTAGGTATCGCTGTCGCCTCACAGCAAGAAGGTCGCTGGTTCATTTTTGCATGTTCTTCCGTGTTGGCGTGGGTTTCCTCCGGGTGCTCCGGTTTCGCCCACAAGTCCAAAGACATGTGCTATGGGTAAATTGTTTGTAGTGTATCTGTGTTTTCCAGTGATGGGTTGTGGCTGGAAGGGCATCCACTGCGTAAAACATATGCTAGATAAGTTGGCGGTTCATTCCGCTGTGGCGACCCCAGATTAATAAAGGGACTAAGCTAAAAAGAAAATGAATTCCAACATTCTTCAAAATATCTTCTTTTGGGTTCGACATCAGAAAGAAACTTTTTAGAACAACCAGAGAGAGTGTAAATGATGACAGAACTGATCCCTAACTATCCCTTTACACACAACAAGTTAAATTAGGATGGTTTGACTTTAAATTCGATCTCATGTTTGAAGCTGCAAGATACTAAAACATCATTTGAGTTCGATATCAATGGAATAAGTTGCAAATTGCTCTGAAACAACAAACTCTGGTTTCACTTAATAATATGTCCCAATAACCTCACAAAATCCTTCTCATCGTGACTCGATGAAGACATCGTCCTGTAACCTTTGAAAACCACATGAAAAGCGCATTAATCAGTTCTGTCCACTGCAATATTAACAGTGTAACTGAATATCACTACATTTCAACCGTCCCACAGTCCAGCAGAATGATACCGCCCAACTTTAGGAGATAGGCTTATAAAAAGGCCTTGATCATGCATGAAACAAAAGTATGATTGTGGTCTGGGCTTGTGGGAAGGACAGCCTATCCCTGTGATGTTGATCACATTTGCAATAGCAAACTTTCACTCCCTTCAGCCGTCCTCCACACAAATGTGCTACAAATGGAGCTAGCGAGAGAGGCCTGACCCAGATGGCTAAACCGTTAGCCATCAAAGAGACGACCAAAAGTGGTACACAACACGCCTGCTCCAAACTCACACATACAAAAGTGCAATTCAATTCACACCGGACCCCTCGATGAATGGATTTAAAGACATACAGGAGTGGCTGAAGATAAAGTTAAAAATCACATGAACTCAATACTCCTCATGATACTGTTATGTCTATATTTTGTCCGTAAAACCCCAATGAACTGTTTCGAAATTGAGACGGATGTGAATTTAGCCTATACTGCCGTTCAGAGAGGGGGGAAAAGGCAGAAAAGCAAATATTTTCCCAACTGGCCAGAGAAAAATGGAGTTTGAGTGTGCGAGGAAAATCCAAAAGAAAACAGGCCACCCCAGAAGACTGCAGCACACAATAACAAAGACTGTCTACGCTAGCAGTGTGTGTCTGGACTTGTAACGCTTCCAGGAGCAGCACACTTTCATCACAATAATGATACGGAAACACACAAATGTGATTTATTTTTGTTTGTTTGTTTGTTTGTTTATATATTTGGCTATTCGTTCACACAAAACTATTTATTTCCTTTGGTGAAAAAATTCACGTTGACAAAAACAACTTTTTTTTTATTTTAGCCTAATTAATCACTTTTTGTCAAACAAAAGAAACATCTAAATTCCACAAATGAACTTGTGCATGATTATGGAACACTTAATTGGATCAATTTAATTCATCCTTGCAGAGTAATAAGGTACTAAATAAGACAATATTATTGACCCCATTTTTCACTCTAAATTAGGGCTGGGTAATATTGGAAAAAAAAAAATTAAAAATCACGATATCATATCAATCACTTCATTTGATATGGATAATTATTGAATATTTTTTAACAGTAAATTTAGGAATATTAGGACATTTTTTGTTATTTAACCACTTTATTTTAAATTTTACAACATTACTAAGGCAAAAAGGTTTAAAAGTCAAAAACAAAAATATTTAAACAAAATATCTTATCTCTTCATAATAAAATAAGCATAAGTGTTAAAGAGACTCTTAAACTTGATAAATAAAATGTTACAAAGTGTGTGCAATGGCAAAGTGTTAATGCTGAACAATCAAAGCAAACTTTAAGGTGTGAATAATATTAATAATAATAATAATAATATAATAAACCTCAAACTCTGTCAACAAAACAAATTATGACAATCAAATCTGAGCTTTCAGGTAAAAGATCCAGCCGTCATTATTAAAATACATACTGCAACATTACAAATTGTGAAGTTGAATGACTATATTACCTCCTATGCTACACAATCTTTCAGATGGGGAGCTAGTGGCTGGGATGCACAAGAAAAGAAACCAAAAAGCCACTCTGGCGACATCTTTTTTTATTTACAATCTCCTCACTGCTGCTAGCCACCGCAATCATTTTCGCATGTGTTGTTATTCTGACATAAAGTACTCACACTCCCATGGCGTCTCTCGTAACTAAGCGACCATCAAGCATTTTCTCAGAGGATGACAAGTTTATGAAGAAAAGTAAAAAGCACTGCAGTGTTTGGATGTGCTGTGTTTGTCTCCCGTTATTACTGAAATGTGTATATTCCATACAAAGTGTGAAGCAGATTTGTTAGTTCTACTTACATGAATCGTGGAGCACTCAACGCATTTGGAAAAGTTGAGATGTTTTCAACATGTGCACGTCGCTCCCATACACGTTTCGTGCAAGTTGCACGCCTTCATTGGAAATGACAAACTTACACCCTAAGCTTATTGGCACTGCTTCCAAGGTGCGCGCTCAGCAGCCACATTTTCATGCCTTCATACCGAAACTACATACTGAATTTTCTTTGTTTTTTATTTATATTGAAAATGGTGTTCGGTCAATAAATATTGATACCGATATTATCGCTCAGCCCTACTCCAAACTACTGAATAGTGTACAATATGAAAATATTTAGAAACTGTGTAGTTTATTTATTTAATTTTATTTTTGGAAGGTCAAAGTACATACATATGAAAAAATACATATATATATACACATATATACATAAACAACATGTATAACAGTCAATAAGTAACAGCAAATAACAGATATAAATAAAACAGATAGAGAATTTTTTTTTTTTTTAAATCAATCAATCAGTGGTAAAGAATGATAATGATAGTAATGTAATGATAGTAATAATGTCAGTAAAAAGAAAGGACGAGTAATAACTGACAACAACAACAAAAACAACAATAATTACAAGTACTACACAAACTACTACTACTACAGAAAATTACTAATGCTGCTACTGCAGCCACAATGACGACGACTACTACAACTATGATGTCTACTACTACTGATACAATTACAACAATGACTACTACTACTGATACTACTACAACAATGACTACTACTACTACTACTACAACAATGACTACTACTACTGATACTACTCAAACAATGACTACTACTACAACAATGACTACTACTACTACTGATACTACTACAACAATGGCTACTACTACTGATACTACTCAAACAATGACTACTACTACAACAATGACTACTACTTCTACTGATACTACTACAACAATGACTACTACTACTGATACTACTCAAACAATGACTACTACTACTACTGATACTACTACAACAATGACTACAACTACTGATACTATTACACCATCTACTACAACTGATACTACTATAACAACAACATCTACCACTACTATCACTGATACTACTACATCAACGACTGCCACTACAACATCTACTACTTTTGATACTACTACACCAACGACGACGACTACTACTACAACAAAATCTACTAATTCTGATACTACTACACCAACGACGACTACTACTACAACAAAATCTACTAATTCTCATACTACTACACCAACGATGACTACCACTACGACTACTACAACATCTACTAATTCTGATACTACTACACCAATGACGTCTACTACTACTGATACTAATACAACTACTACTACAATCACTACTACTACAATGACTATTACTATTACTACTATGACAACAATGACAGCAACCTGAATAATGACAATGGTAGAAATACTTATAATAATGATAATGAGGAGATAACAGGAGAACAAGTCAGAAGATTAGTAATAATAATAATGGTAATAAAAGTAGTATTTAGTTTTTTAGTAGAATTTATTAGTTTTAAGTAGTTAAGAACTTGATTTTGCTTCACCGTGGAGTTAAGTCCCTTAACGTTCCAACTAGTGAATTTCAGTACACCACGAGTTGACACCTTGTTACTCATCATCAGTAGGCCCACACAGAATCTGAACGCGCAGAAATCCGCAGATTTTTAGCCCATCAGAGTCTATTTATCAATTTGTGTAAATTTATATTTATTCAGTTTTGAAATTCATTTCAGTAATATTATTGACTAATATGAAAATGTTCATTTGATTCATTTACAATACAGATTGTAAAGTAATATTGTCTTTTAGTGGATATGTTATATGTAAGACTCGCTTTGTTTACCAAATAAGTGGATCTAATTAGATTTGCATTTTAAACAAAAATAATAGCTTTTAACTTTTATTTAATTTCATATATTAAGTTTTTAGTTATAATACTCCCAAAAATCTGCAGATTCGTTTGAAAAATTATCTGCAGAAATAGCAAAAAATGTCCACAGATTCTGTCTGGCCCTACTCATAAGGGACATAAATAACAAATACTATATGCATGATCACATCTTCGAGAACCCACCCCACAACATAGCAAGCAACCAGTGACATTATAAGGATACAAAATGCAGTAAAATGATTTAACACAAATATACAAAGAGAAACAACAACAACAACAACAAAGGGAAAAATGTATGAAAAACAAGTAAACAAACAGAGAAACCAACTCTTAAACCCACTCTTACACATAATTTTAATTATTGGTGCTACTTAAGTGTTACCTGAAAGTTAATCTAAATAAATAATCAAGCACACACGAAACAATAAATAAATAGTCTTTTTTTCAATTCCAATAGCTACTACAGTATGTATCTCTAACTTGGATGTTTTCCAAGTATGTGTGCGTATGCAGGTTTGCAGATTACAGCCACAAACCACAGCAATAAAAGAATCCTAATGATACCCATCCAGGGAAAACCCTGCCATCATGTGTCCTTGTGTTTTTCCAGTGTGCCCAATCATGCTCACCTCCTTCCCAAACTAAGAAAATCCTATGGTGGGAGCAGACAGCAGGAAGGAAACAGGGGGGGGGGGCAGTTTTTAGTTTACGGACCTTGAGGACACACTGATCTAGCGGCAGAGTAAGTTGCGAAAACCAAACAGTGTCCATTAAATCACTTAACACCATGCGCTTACCATCACCACCAGATCCTCTTGTATTCTTATGACAGGTCACGTCCTTTAACTCCACACACAAATGGTAGAACTTTTCAAAACTCTTCTTATCAGTTGTATTTCGTTACATTTCTTGAAGAGAAATAAGTTTGTGACGGTCTAAATGCAGCAATAAGTAACAAATTTTGCCTCGAGGAAAGACTCTGAGCCACACCTTTGTACAGTAATTTAAAAGCAGCATGTTTTAAAGTGGGTGGAGGGGTAACGGTGGTTCCCATCAGAGGGTCTAATCCCGGTGATAGCTGGGGTCCACATCCCCGAGGGCCCTTCTCGGCCTCCCATGGACTAAACCCCCCTCCTACCGAGTCCTGGCTTTAATAAGACAACGGAAACACTGATTAGCCCCTCTATTTGGCCACATTCTCCAAATTAGAATCCTTCATTAGTTTATGACCCTGGTCTCAGTGTTAGTGCCCTGTGAACTTAACCCCCCCCCCCCCCCCCTCCTCCTGTGGTCCCAAAAAAACAGGCAGGCTAGAACTAAACAAGATGACCCTCAACCGCCCTGAGTCCCCCCCACTCCTTCCCCTCGGTCCCAGTCTATTATAAATCAAAGCTCACAGTAAACTGTTGGAGAAAAAGGGAAAGAGAGGAAAGGTCAACACATCATGTTGACCTTTCCCACTTCTGTCCTCCACAGGGTTAATAATGAAAGCAGGAAAACAAGAGGGGAAAACTGGGGACGGAGACCTGGGAAGTCTCCAACTTCAAAAAAAGAGTAGGCTATGACTTTTTTCTTTACATCCAGTATTTCTATATTCAATAAACACTTTTAAAGTGCAATTACAGTTACAGTTACAGCAAAGAATCAGGATTATTTCATGTTTTGTGCATCGCTTTTATTGTAAATAGTGATCTGTAAAGTTCATTAATGTTACAATTTGCCAGAAGACTGTTAAAAACTAAATGACAAGTGTTAAGGAGCTGGCAAAACTGTAAAAAAAAACTGTTTACGAAATAAAAGTTTAAATTTCCTTTCATTGTAAAATGATACAACTTATATTCCGAAGTGAATTATATAAAACTAAATAAAGTCAAAGAAAGTGCAAAGCGCACAGATTTGGATCAATTTCTTTCAGAATGGGATAAATTATGAATTATTGTCAGTATTTTCATCATTTGTACATACAACAAAAGTACAAATCTCATTGTTCGACCAGTTTTAAACACGGTGTGTCAAAAAATAAATAAATAAATAAATAAAATAAAAAAGAGCCTGAGACTTTTTTTTTTAATTACACTTTTACATAGGGCTGGGCAATAAAATCAGTATCAATATTTATTGATTGAACACCACTGTCAATATTAATAAAAAAGTTTGGTATGAAGTGGTTTTATTAAATTGTGGTTGCTAAACATGTGCCTTGAAAGCAATGCCAATAAGCATAGGGTGTAAATTTGTCATTTCCAATGGAGGCACGCTACTTGCATGATGCACACATGGGAGTGACGCGCACATGTTGTGCAAGTGGCGTACATGTGATGTGCGCATTTTCCAGGTACACCTAATTAAAAAAACATCTAAACTTTTCCGAATGCCACAAGCGCACCGCAATTCATGCAAGTAGAACTAACCTATCTGCTTCACACTTTGTATAGAATATAAACATTTCAGTAACGGCAGACTAATTACTTCAGACAAACACAGCGCATCCAAACACTGCAGTTTTTTTTATTTTTCTTCATAAACTTGTATTTAAGCTGGAGCAATGGTTTGTCCATTTGTCATCCTCTGAGAAAACGGTTGATCAGGCCCGGATTAAGAATTCAGAGGCCCCTGGGCACAATGTCTTGTAGGCCCCCCTACAAGGACGCACCTTTATAGTTGAATTAGAAAATAAGGTTAATATAATATTTTTTTTAAATAAAGTTAATCTATAATATTTTGCCCACATTTTTTTAAATGAATGACATAGTACATTTATTTATAGTCAACAAAGACTTACCTGATTTTAAAAGCATTTAAAGCACACTTTGATAAAAATACTAATATAACTAGTAAAAATTAATGGTTTTTAATATACTCCAATCTAGTTCTATGAATCTGAGTCTTCCATATTACACACACTTATTAATGATTCCTACTGTCTCCCTCGTGATGAAGAAGAGTAGGCAAAAAGCACTTGATTTTAAGGCTGAAAGCATCCAAAATAACACACACTGTACCAGTTCTCTCCTGTCTCTCTCCTCTTCAGGGGCTTTTTCTGTCTCTCTCTCTGTCTCTCTCTCCATGATGTCGGAGAATATGGGTGAAGCAGGGTGACTAACATTGTAAATACAGATTAATTATATTAAGATGTCGCTTACATTTAACACCAGGTGGAAAATAACTGTTTATAGAATATTTATAATTAATCTTATCCTTATTAAATAACTTGTGACTCTTTTTATATATTTTATATACTTTATTTAAATTTTTAAACAAAAACATTTCCTTTCTATTGAAAATAAATTTATTTCCAATCAGTTATGTAATGGGGGGTGGGGGTGGGGGTGGGGGGGGGGAGAAGAACGTGTTCATCAGTCGCTGGATTCGAACCGGGTTCATGATCGATTAACTAGCTTATTACCATGGGCCTGTGCCCATAATGCCCATTGGTTAATCCAGCCCTGCAGTTGATGGTCGCCTAGTTACAAAGCGCACTGAAAATAGTGCAGAAAACCACGCACTTGCGCTTGTCACTTCAGGTGAGAATAACAACACACATGAAAATGAGTGCCATATAGCAGCAGTGAGGAGAATGTAAATAAAAACGGATGCAAGTTTGTCGCCAGAGTGGCTTTTTGGTTTCTTTTCTTGTGCATCCCAGCCACTAGCTCCCCATCTGAAGGAGTTTTTTAACATAGGGGCTAATATAGTCATTCAACTCCACATTTGTAATGTTGCAGTATGTATTTGAATAATGATGGTTGGTTCCTTTACTTGAAAGCTCAGATTTGATTATTATAATTTGTGTTGTTTACAGAGTTTGAAGTTTACTGTATTATTATTATTATTCACACCTTAAAGTTTGCTTTGATTGTTCAATGTTTACACTTTACCATTGCACACACTTTGTAACATTTTATTTATCAAGTTTAAAAGTCTCTTTAACACTTATGTTTATTTTATTATGAAGAAATCAGATATTTTGTTTAAATATTTTTGTTTTTGACTATTAAAACTTTTTGCCTTAGTAATGTTGGTAAATTAAAATTCCTAAATGTAGTGTAAAACATATTTAATAATCATTGATAACGAATGATATGAAACATGATATTGTAAATATTTTTTTTTCAATATCGCCCAGCCCTACTTTTACACTTGCCTTTTTGGTGTACGCGCTAACATTGGTGGCCTTTGTTTAGTCATGAGGCAATAAGCATGTAAGCATGAGCAAAAATCTGTGCACTGGCCTTAAGGAAGTGTTGAAAACACACTTTCAACTAAAAACTAAATGCAAACTCAAAAATTATACCACTATTATCTCTGCGTAAAATAGAAAAAGATAATTTTGTGAAAGTGGTTACAGTGCAATCTACAATCAACAATGGACTATACAACATCTTTTATACTAGTTGACTATTTAGCAAAGGTTTCCTTGCAAATTGATATCAGCGACTACTGGCCTGTTATTAACAATAAAGCATTGATAGTGGCTTGTCATCTGCACATCTGAACCTTTTCCCATTTTAGTATATAATTGCCATTTAAATGTACACTAAAACACCAATGCAATGTTTTAATCCCTTAACAACGAAATTTTCCCCGTTGTAACTTGTAGTCATTTGCAACCTTTTTTAGTATTGCTTTTCTTACATTCTCAACATCTGGAAGCACCACAGGACTAGTTCCCTATAATCCTGGGCTTTTGAGGCAGCGTTGAAATGGTCTTCAAATGACTGGGTGTTGCAGGTTGATTACGACTTCTGATAGCTTTGTGTTTCCTGTCATTTTCTTCCTGCTATCAAAGTGTCACGGGACACCACTGAGGCCTGAGCAAAGGGTGAACTAAATATAGAAGGACAAAAAGGTTACAGTGTAACTGTTCATGGCTAAAATCTAACTAGCTCTAATGCGATAGATCTTTTACTGTGTGTTCAGAGTCTCTCAATCTTGTTTGTTTGTCTATATCTGACCGGGTCACATGAGTGTCACTGGATGAATAAAGCAACTCGCTCATGCTCACTCTCTCTCTCTCCACTTTATCTCTGCCGAGCGGATTCACAAACTGCCCTTTCATTTATACCGAAACGGAAACCAGGCTGCTTGTCAGACTTCCCTTAGCTGTGTGACTCACATGTGGCCAAAAGCAAGATCCATCGGGATACACGGCACAACGTCATCTGCTTTTCTGCAACCAGAATGAATGGTACAACATATACTCAAAGAAAATCTCTGGCCTTAGAGCGAAAGTTTGTTTGAGGGTCACACAAGTACAAAACAGTAGTGGTCATCTGAAAGTAATACAAGCTAATCACAGTTTTAAACAGGTTGGCTTACAGCCTTCATCTGAAGAGGGCCTGATTATAAATTGGAGTGCTTTTCTATTCCCAGGACAAGCTTCATGAAGCCTCAGGTGATCCTAGAGTCTAACTACACTATCAATGTGGAATGAGAGTTGCAGAGAATAAGAATTCTTCAATTTTATATTAACCAGTTAAACTGGTCTTTGCTTAGCACTTTCATGAAGTAATCATTTCATTAAGGTTATCTATGGTTTTCCCAGAAAATTGGACTTAAATATGACATGAATAACAACTGTCAAAAGCTGACTGCTGAAGACAATACGCCGCTAAACTCAGCGGGCTTATCCAGACTCAGGAGGAATACTGTTTGTTCCTCAATTTTACTTATGAAGTTACATAATCAGTCAAAAGCAATGGAATACTAAAAAGGTATCATGACAAATTTTAAGTTTGATCATCTTGACTCATGGTCCAAAACCCTTATGTTACATGACCATTCAAGCAAACTGGGCATGCGTGTGTCTTGCTGGCATCCATACTTAATAGTCCACAAGATTCAATCAGCAAGCGATTGTGGATAGCCATGTCTTCATTTTAAAAGGTATATGTTTTAGGCCAGATCACATGAAACATGTTTTTTTTTTTGCAGTGAGAGGTACCTTTTGGTACTGGGTTTCTATTGGCAGTGAGTGTTTTGCGTGCTGTTTATGCACCACTGGTACCTCATGTTCTATCTGCCTGAGGTGCTTACGAAAGAGTACTCTGTGGCCCTTCATTTTAAAAAAAATCAACTCTGTGCAGAAAAATGGCCCGATGTCATTGACTCCAGCACAAAGACCATTTATACAGTAGTTGCTAGCAACATAAAAAGTGCAGCACACTGCTCTTTTCTAAAAACAATAAAAAGGCAGTGTGGTGCACCTCAAGTTTTCAGAAACGAAGAGTGTTCGGTCCCTAAGAGTGATTGGCCCCTAAGTCTGACTACACTGAACCACAACTCCAGCGTTTTCAAATTTTAAAAAAATTAAACCAATTAAAACCATTTACAAAGCGCTTTGTTTTCATGGGTCATCCGTGTTAGACTAGTGTGGATGCCAGGTGTATATGTAGCATAAATTGTGCATTTCAAAGTGAAAATAAAATAGTATAAAAATGCAGAATAACTCACACTCTCTCGAAAAGGTGCAATAAAGGCATATGCTAGAACATAAAATGTAGCGGTCTCAATATACATTTTAGTTAAAAAGACCACCTCCTTCAATATGATTGGGCAACAGTGATTTGCTAACTACAAAAATCTCTGTCAACCATGTCAAGACAGATAACTGCCAGACCAAATTTGAAGCTGTGTTTTGAGGATTAGTCGTCCTTATTGTTGCACACATTAGCCGTTGCGACATTTCCAAAACATTATCCTTAGTCTTGTGAGCCGTCTACACAAATAGCGTTTTCCCCTTCCTGTCCCTCAACCCCTGAAGGTCTGGTCCAAATGAAGCAGATGTTCTCCAGATGTTCCTCTTCTAAACATCTGGTTTTAAAAGCTCTCTGTTTTATCATAGTAAATTGGAGACTAATCATGTTTGTCTAGAAGCGATTGGTCAGAGGGTCACCGTCACCAGACATCCCACAAACTGTTCAAAAATGAAGTCCTAATATAGAAGCCGTTTAATGAGTTGCAAACTGGAATAGGACATAACAACAAGACACAATTTACTTCTTCAGTGTGCCCTATTAACTCCTCCTGTGTACAGCCCATGTACCGTGGACGGGCTTCTGCAGCCAGGCAGATGAGTTTACCAGGCCGGCCCGTCCTCCAGTCATTCTATGCTGCTACACTGGGCCTTTGTTCCCCTCTGAAACCCAATCCGCAGAAGCTCTAAGTACCCACACACACAGAGGGAGAGAATGAAAACCTTGGCACACGGGCTCACACTCTGTATTAAAGACAAGGATATTTAAAGCAGCTGGGAAAAAAAAGACTCCTTATTGGAAATATTGATTTAAAAAAAATTACTTTCATCTGCATAACTAAAAAATAAAAAGCAGATGAAATCATCATCTAAAAAAGATAAAGCTTATTTTGAAAGAAATTCTCTTAATTTAAGTTGAGTTCATTGACTACTACTAGTGCCATTATAGAAAACAGGCCACTCAAATCAGTCAATCACTTTCAAAAAGTTGTTTTGTGTTTTTGAAAAATGTACAACGTTGTAATTATGATCCCCATTCACAACGATCATCAACTTTGGTAAGAAACACTACATATTTGCAGACATACAGTCATATAAGCCACTTTTCCACTATCGGGCTGAACAGTTCCGTTTGGTTAACCATTGCATTTCATGCCAATTCAGGCAAGTCAACATGGAAACTGTTTCATTTTCCACCGTGTGTGCTGATAACGGAACTGTTTGGAATGTAATGCAAATGCGCCAGTCATAGCCTTTTTAACATAAATGTAATGTAGACAGCGATATAAATGATGATCAAGTATTTCTGTTTTTGGGATTTATTTTTTAGTATATTTACTTTATTTAATAACAATAAATAAATACATAAATAGAACTCTTCTGCCTAGCCAGGTATAAGAAACTGGAAGCCAGACAACATAATGGCAGTAGCTATGTTTCCATCCAAAAATGCTAATTAAATGTATGCGTAAAACTGGAATATCGCATAAAAGACGTGCAAATAAAGCAGCGTTTCCATCCAACGAGTCAAAGAGAACAAAATCGTCACTTCCTGATGAACTGGCGCCAAATATCAACAGTAAAAACTGAATTTTTGCTGCTTTAGGAGATTCTTTAAATCAATTCTTTATTTAATAATTTATTTGCATCTCAGAAGATGATGCAGACACTGAATGCGTGGTGAAGCCATGAGACCCAAAGTGCAGATGCTCTTGACAGTTCTGGAGGTAAATAATAACATAATAGCACTAATACTGAAACGGTTAAGGCATTTTAGAATGACCAAAACAACATTTCAAATGTTTTACAATTTGGTCAGCCTGCTGGTTTGTACATTCACACACATATTTAGCATCACGTGATCTCTTATAACAAAATCACACCTTTTTTAACGCACATACTGGAATTTGTTTGGTAAAAGTGTTTCCATGGTAATTTATGTGCATCTTTTCTTATCGAATATAAAAAGTTTATCCTACTCAGTTATGTGCATATGCTTTTTATGCGCATTTTCAAAATCTATGCACGTCTTGGCGTTTCCATCAACCGTTTTTTTTTATGGGCATGTCCAAAATGCGCATAAAAATAGGTGGATAAAAACACAGCTAGTGTCATGCGCACAAGTGCACTATCAGCCCAGCACGATTTTCTAACGATGCCTAGAATTTCGGGCTGAGAATGGTTTGGTTTCGTACCATGCCATTCAAGGCTTACGTGGATACACATCCAAAACAGTACCTGACTGTTCTTATAACCATTTGGTATGATAGTGGAAAAGTGGCGGTTGTCTTGGCAGTTGTTTTGGTTGTCCAGTACTCATGCACGCCTATAGACTGAACACATAATAAACATGCACATGATGTCACCATTGTCACAAAACTGTATTTTTGCAATTACAGAGATGATAATGGAAGCATTTTCAAAAACCTGCAATTTTTTCAAACATTTGCATTTCAGGTTTCCAAACTGCCTTCATCGGGTAAATGAACTGCCAAACTACATAAAAAAGTGGCACCTCAAATTCACTGAAAGACAAGTTTCCACTTCTAAAATGACCAGCAGCATTTCAGACATAACCTTAATCTGAATCCTACCAAAGCGTTATATCAAGCAAGACCACTTGAACAACTCACTTTAGGAAGTATCTCTGTCCCGAAGGGGTCTTGGCCATCTCCCAGCCTGGGGGCAGCGGCATGTCATCAGGTATCTCGTAAGAGGACTGGCGGAGGTGCTGAGGTGGGGCGTTTGCTGGACCCATACTGGTCAGTGCACCAGGAGAAACTGCACCCAGCTGCAGGGAGGCAGGTGAGGAGTGTGCCCGGACGTGATGGGGCGTGACGGTACCAGCAGTACCTGCATCTGTACTGGCCTATACAGGGATAGAGGATTAGTTTAGCATAAAGAAAACATTTAGATTAGGATTAGACTTAAAGCAAATACCCTACAGGCAATAATTCGCTCAGAGAACAGACTTATGACTAAACTTAAATAATTTGCGCACACACAGTTGTTTTACTCCCCCTCAAGTGGTTCCAAACTTTTATGAGTTTCTTGAACACAAAGTTATGTTAATTATGTCAAAACCTGTAACCACTGACGTCCATGGTATTTGTTTTTCCTACTATGGAAGTCAGTGCTTACAGGCTTTCAAAATGTCTTCTTTTATGTTCAATAGATGGAAAAAATCTCAAACAGGTATGTGACAAGTGAAGGTTGAGTAAATGATGACAGAATTTTCAGTTTTTGATGAACTGTCCAATTAAAGTCCAACAATTTGCTTAAGAACATTCTTTTAAACTTTATTCAACTAGTCTATGAGATTTAAAAGGAAAAATGTGAAAATCTGGAGTAAGAATTTAAATGCAACTATATTTTAAACAGATTGATTTTGACTTTTTAATAAAATAAAACTACATAACTTATAATTTATTTTCTATTTATATAAATTATATAACTTGTGACAATGAAAATCGGACACTTATCAAGTATGAGGATCATATGGTGGGATGTAGGCATGGGACAATTATCATTTTCAAGGTATACCGCGGTTTGGAAAAGTCATGGTTTTAAAACCACCAAAATTTTCTGTTATACCGTTCCTACGGTACATGTACGATTTGTTATTATGTTTTTTTTGTTTTGTTTTGTTTTGTAGGACAACAGTATCTCCAGCAGAAAAGATATCCAAAGATGCCGATTTATCATGTAAAGAAATCAGTGTTTTTGAAATTAATGAAGACAGCAGAAGTCAATGATTCATTTGACATGTTCACTGTTCCAAAATATTTGAAATGTTTCTCAAAATAAAATATATTGTGTTCAAAGGGGAAAAACTTTTAGTTTTTCTCCCCAGACATTTAAAAAGAAAATGTTTTAGAGAAGTAATCACAATACCGTGAAACCGTGATATTTTTATCCAAGATTATCATACCGTCAGAATCATATACACAATCACTACAGCTATTGGATAATTATCTAAATTTTGTCAATTTTAATCACAAGTTGAACAACAGAGAATTCCTTGCAGCTTAAAATAAGACGAAAGAAACGTGTTGTGGGACAAACAAAATACGAACATTTTGTGACCCTTTGCTTATTAATGAGGAGGAGGTTGAACAGGGGGGTTCCTTTAAATATTTAGGTGTGGAAATTGACTTTCAATTCTCTTTAGATAAACACTCAGAGAATGTTTTTAAAAAGCGGTTGAGAAAGTTTTGATATTGAGAAGGACATTTTGATTGTCGTATATAAATCACTTATTGAGTCTGCCCTTAACTCCCTCTCTGTTTAAAGCAAAAATAAACTTTTAAGGTTGGTAAACGTAGCGAGTAAAATAATTAGTGAGAGACAAACACTTCTCACTGATTTATTAATAGTAGCGGCAAAAAGAAAAACCTCCATTACTGTCAAAGACTCTTCCCATCCTTTACATCGTTCCTTTAAGTTACTTTCATCTAGTAGACGGTATAAAGTCCAAGAAAGACATTTAAATATTTAAAGTACAAGACATTTATTCCCACTGCCAATGTTTTTATAAGTAGGATTTTTTTTTAAATATTTGTGTAAGTGTATTTATGTTTTGTTTCTGTGTGAGAGCCTATATCTAAAGACATTTTCTAACCCCTGTGGGATAGACAATAAAGTTTATTGAATTGAATATTTATAAATGTATTTAATTATGGGGGTTTAGCAAAGTATGGGATGAATCACTTGAGTCAGGATGAGTCAGTTTCCAGTAAATAAAGGGCACATCAAATAGCACATGAACTAAGATAATAACAAAACTAAATTCAAACATTCATAAAAAAATACCAAAAACGGAAGCAAAAATACAACTGATACATCTTCACACAAATGGCACTGCTGTATGCTGAAATCATTGCTGGAGTGATGCTTTCATTCGTTTTATCAGCTTGGTTTACAATAACAAAAGGTTAAGAAACGGATGTGGCCTAAGCTGTTGGCTTCAGGAGGAGCGAAGTAGGAAACAGGCTGTCCTGGGACACTTTGAGCAGAACTCAAACTGTGCGCATGCGCGAGACGTGATTCCAAGATCGAGAAAAGTCGATCGCTTCTGTTGTCAAAATCTTTTTTGTTAAGGTTCAGATTAAGCTAGCCATTTTAATATTTTCCCTCGTATCACAAGTACTTAAAACTAAAGTTTATAATGCGTAAACTGTTTGTAAATTAAACTTCCTTAAATAAATAAATGAATAAATAAATAAGACAGTTCTTATGCAACGTCTAAGTGTATATCGAGTAAAAGGATTGAATAAGTCAGCTGTACTGGTAATTGACAAAACCTCGCATGTAATATTTTAAAAATCAAGTCGGGTGTGTTTTCTGTGGGTTGTTTAGAATCACAACTAGCGATGCCCAATCGCAAATGATTGATTCTTTTGAGTCGGTTCTTTTTACTAAACTGGTCAAACGGGTTAGCAAATGGTCTGAATTAATTTCGCAATTGATTCTGAATCATTGAAACAGCCCACTCAATGTACAATCTACCTAACGATTATTTGTACTGTGCAGTAGTTTCGTTTGCATAGTAACACTGACTAGCAATACTTTGTAAGGCAGTATGACTTTAGCTTCAGACTTTCTTATTGTATATTTCCTAATTGCAAATTAAGACTGACATGTCACTATTATTTTACTATTTATGACTTTCTGTTATATGAAATCGGCCTTTATTTTCCTGCATTGTATCTCTAAATACGATGTTTACAGTTCTATAACATGCAAAAACAAATAAAACTACTAAAAATATTTTACATCTGTGTTATTACAAACTAGACGCCAATAATAAGCAGTGACACTGCAGGCTGAAAGTGTGCATTGCCCCGGCGCCAGTTGCAGTGTCAGGCGCAGGAAAAGTTTGTGGAAACAGTTTGTGGTTTCTGAGGGGGTGGTCTCTTACTTGTCTGGAGTGGGACTTTGGCTCTGGCGGCGTGAAGAATGAGTCTGGCAGCTTTCTCAACCTCATCGGCACGGAAGGGGGGACGATGGTGTTTTTCGGGTTCATCACAGCGTTAAAAAGAGCCTCCAGATCGGTCTCGGAGTCTCCCCGAACATGGACGATCTGGTGGCCGGCTGGAGGGTTGTGCTGGTTCGGATCCATGACTCCAGATAAAGTAAAACTCTTCTTTCTATCCAACTGAAACCGTGTTCAAGGAAAGTCGGCTGCAACCATACAAATGGCGAAATTTTAAATCCAAAACAACCCAAAAAGCTGTTCTGTGTCCGTCCGCTTTATCAATTATCCAAGCCTTCCGAAGAAAAAAGTCGGCAACGTTGTGTTTTGCTGCTTGCCAAAAACACCCAAATAAATGTGGAAACGCGCATATCTACTAAACTTTATCTCTAAAACTTTTTCTAAGGTGTCTAAACTTTCTAATATCGCTGTCTGTGTTGCTTTCCCAGTAATTTACGGCTCTTCTAACGCAGACATTGGTAGTGACTGTACTGCGCATTGAAAATCACAGCCCTCTCACTAACCTAACTAACTTTTTTTTTTCTCTTCTTCCAACTTCTGAAAGTTTGGGCAGGACATCAAACTTTATGAGTCATGTGACCACTGACTCAGAGGGGCGGGGCTTGAGCAGGGCCTTTAAAGCAACACGATAGTTCATCCTTATGGAGCCAGATCAGTCTCAAAAATAATACATTTGCATTTATAAATCCACAACTTCAGCAGCAAGTGATTTGCTGCGTCCCAATTCGCATACTTGTATTACGTCCTAAAAGTATGTACTTTTTTGTGAAGGAAAAATATAAACATTTGAGTGTGTAACAACAGTTGAGTATGCAAGCTTTGGCACATACTACTTCCTCGTCGTCGTGTTGCTTAGTTATGAGCCCTGTCAATCATCCACACATCATCCACTCTCATATTTAATTTCCTACCTTATTGGAGAAGCAGCAGCAAGTTAATCTCCCATTCACGAGTCTGTCACGCAGAGAAATCTCCTCAGGTCTTTGGATAATTATGCATTCAGACGTTAATGTCCAAACACGTCTTCATATAAGTCCAGTATTGTTGCTGCAGATCAAATATAACACCAAAAACGTAATTTAAATATTTTCCAGTGGGCTAGATATTAATTAACAGTCATACAAACATCTTTACTAAAGTCTCTCTACTTGACAGTTCGGTTGGTCTTGCACGTCCATCATCTTTTTAGTTGTATACACTTTTCACCCACGTTTGTAGTTATAATCAAATTCACGTCCAACGCGCAATGTACTGTGGGCAATATAAGCGGTTAGAGTATGGACGATTCTACACTTAAAATTGTTACCGGAAATAGTAAACCATCCGGGATCCTTTGGCGTACTCTTTTCAACATACGATTTGGGTCATACTGATTCTATTTTCAAGTAATATTTAGGATAGATAGTATGCGAATTGGGACGCAGCAATTGTATTACTACACTAGGCGTTTTTTTAACCGATTCGTTTGAATCAATGATTCCTTCAGTAAAATTTGCTACTGAATGCATTGAATCCAGTCGTTCGCGAATGATATAAGATCATCATACTCAATATTACTGATATATACCATTCCTTAGCTTTTTTAATTTATGGCTGTTGCATATATATTTTTAGGCCTACAGTGAAGTCGAGTCTGCTGGTCATTACAAATTCATTCGCTTCATGCTGTACAATTTTACCACAGATTATGAGAGCTGGTCAGCAAAATAAATAAGATGTCATGCTAAGATGCCTAAGTATGATGAGAGTTTTCTTTTCAACTTAGTCCCTTTATTAATCAGGGGTCGCCACAGCAGAATGAACCGCCAACTTATCCAGAATATGTTTCACGCAGCGGATGCCCTTCCAACAGCAACCCAACACTGGGAAACACCCATACACTCTTTCACACACATACACTATAGCCAATTCAGCTTATTATCCAGAGGAAACCCACGTGAACACGGGAGGAACATGCAAACTCCACACAGAAATGCCAACTGACCCAGCCGGGGCTCGAACCAGTGACCTTCTTGCTGTGAGGGGATGGTGTTACCCATTGTGCCACTGTGACGCCTTTATATAAATACTAATAATTAAATGGTGGAGCTTCTTGAGTTTGTTCGGTAAGGAGCGTTTTGATTGGTGGATAAAAACTCACTACGATTGGCAAAACAGAATATCCTCCATAAAAAAAAAGATGTATTACAAATGATGTCCTGCGAGGAAGGTCTCAAAAATACCGCACGCAAATTCAAAGGACTCACTTTCAAATGCACATTCAGTGGTTCATATACATCTAACATAATTCTTAAACGCATGAGGCAAGTAATGCAAGAACTTCATATATACATAATTGTGTAAACATTTTAAATGTATTTAGGTAAGATGTATATGTGTGAGCATTTGAGAAATACTTCTACTTTTTTATTTTGAATTGATCAATTGCATTTTAAATTTACAAATTGGAGTTGTGGATTTATCATTTGTGCTGTGCATTTATGAATTTTATGAATGCAATTGTATTATTTTTGAGACTGATCTGGCCCCATACATTCTTTCTGTGTGGAGCCCCTGATGTGTATGTGTCATTAGTCTAATAGTGATTAATAAAGTGCTTCTATATCCACAAAAGTTTGGAAAGATTCAAATGTATTAATGTTCTTGAAAGAAGCCTATTTAACTCTGCCTTTCATAAAGAAAGTACAATATAATAGTTGTGAATTATATTTCGAATTTAAAGAGTTTTTATGGTTAATGTTATTAATAATTGAACTTAATCATGTGATTCAGAGTTTCAGCGTCATTATGCCAGTACATGATCATTCACAAATATGATCCAGTCATTCGTAATATTACCAGTGATTAAAAAGCTTTCTTTTTGATGAAACATTTTACTTTTTTAAGATTAAGATACTTTTTTAGATGGATTTGAAAGTTCCAATTAACAGCATTTATTTAAATGATCATTTAAAATGTTGTAGTATGCATTATAGTTTTGGTTTAATATAGTAGCACAACTGTTTAATTAAAATTGTAGCAGCACATTATTTATAATAGCCTACATGCTTCTATGCTTCTTGATGAGCAAATCGGCATATTAAAATAATTTATAAAGATCATTTGACACTAGAGCCTGGACTACATTGTTTTTATATACACTGTAAAACCCAAAAAGTTAATGTAACTCAAATCATTTGAGAAAACAGTTTGCAACAAACCATTAGAGTTAAAAAAAACAACAACTAATCTATATGAGTACTGTGAACTTACTACATTTAAGTTAAAGTAATGAAGTATTTAATTAAATTACCTTCAACACTGAGTTCAAAACTCGTAGTTTTGTGTTTACACTCATTTCATTTGATAGAGTTGACTGTTGGGTTTTACAGTGTAGATTCACTTAGGAAACCCTTATTTTACATGGTTATATAAATTATATATATATATATATATATATATATATATATATATATATATATATATATATATATATATATATATATATATATATATATATATATATATATATATATATATATATATATATATATATATATATATATATATATATATATATATAAGTTATATACAGTTGAAACCAGAAGTTTACATACACTGTATAAAAAGGCACATAACCATTTAAAAAAGTCAGATGTTAATGTGACTAAACTTTTTCTCTTTTAGGTAAGTTAGGATTATCAAATTTGTTTCTGTTATGCTTAATAGCAGAATAATGAGAGAGAGATTTTTTGAGAAATTGTTATAACTTTTCTTGAAAGTCAAGTTTACATACAATAAGATTATTATGCCTCTGAAAAAACTCAGGTGATGGTGTCAAGGTTTTGGAAGTTTCTGATTAGAAAATTAAACTTGGCCACAAATGGGTCTTCCAAACAGACCATGACCCTATAAGCATACTGCCAAATTAGTTAAAATGTGCTTTAAGGATAACAGAGTGAATGTTTTGGAGTGGCCATCACAAAGCCCTGACTCAATCCTATAGAAAATTTGAGGGCAGAGCTGAAAAAGCTTGTGCGAGCAAGACAGCCTACAAATCTGACTCAGTTACACCAATTCTGTCAGGAGGAATGGGCCAACATTCCTGCAAACTATTGTGAGAAGCTTGTGGAAGGATACCCAAAACATTTGACCAAAGTTATACAGTTTAAAAGCAAAGCTAAATAAAAATACCAAGGAAATGTATGTAAACTTTTGACTGTCTAGAAATTAATAAAAAATTCTCAAAAAAAAAAAAAAAAAATCTCTCATTATTCTGGCATTTAGCAAATGTCAATCATTTAGGTAATCCTAACAGACCTAAAATAGTAAACGTTTAGTATGATTTACCATCAGACATTTTTAAAAGTGTGAAGAGTGTATGTAAACTTCTGGTTTCAACTGTATGTCACAATTGTTATGTTTTTATTGTATTTTTAATTTAATAAATAGCAGAAAAGAGATTTTTTAAAACGTTAAAACAATTTTAATAAAAACATGAAACATGCATATTATTATTTTTTGATCTATTGTTTTATCAAGCTTTTTATTAATAAAACATTTTTATCAATAAACATAAATCAAGGTTTTCATACCAACTCCTAATCTGTATCACCAAATAGGCTCATACTAATAAAACATTTTATCATGACACATCATTTCTCTTTGCTTTTATAATAAAGTGCTTAATCAAAGCTCTTTTTTTATGTGTTTTTAGTGGGTGTCACTCATTTTTATTCATATTTAGCTTCTGGCGTGAAGTGTCACTCATCACAGAATAAATCTGATTATACAAAAATACACCAGCGAAGTTCAAGCACTCGCTTCTTTATGAATAAAGAAATAAATTGTCTTTCATTATGTAGAAAGGCGCAGAAAAGTAGTCCCATGCAGTTCCCATAATTGTTATGTAAATGAGGCTTCCCGGTCCATTGAGAAATCATTTTGTCAAGACTGAGCCCAGCTCTTTTCCCATACATTTAACATTGAGTGACTGATTATGAAGCCCTTTTAATCCGCTGCAGGGACTGTAAGAGCATGATGAATGGATTAAAAAAGTTACTTTGTACTTTTTTTCCCCCTTTTAACCAGCCAACCAATATCCAGCCCTAACACGAACTGTCTCTGCAAGCCATATATAATCAACCACATTTGCGTGGTTTTCAGTCTATCCCTTGTCATTTAGATTCTGCTCTCAATTATCTCCATATTAAACTCTAGTGATTTGGAATTGAATGTATGGGAGAAAGGGAATTGTGAAGTGTAACACCATCTTATTAGTAGTGTGAAATCATTTGCCGACCACCGGTGAAATATACTTTTCATAAATACTTAGAAGAAAGAGTATTAGTGATTATGTTGATGTACTGCAAGTGCGTGAGTTTTTTCAACCTAATTTAACATAGAAAGTAGTTTTATTGGTATTTTTATTTGATTTAAACAGCTTCGCTTAGTTGTATGTCATTTAAAAACCTTGTTTAGTGATAATTAAATATAGAAAGTAGTTTTATTGGTATTTGTATTTGATTTAAACAGCTTCATTTAATTGTATGTCCCTTAAAAAACTTATTCAGTGATAATTAAATAATTCAAATTAATTATTCAAATAATCTTGACTATTTTATGTCACCACTATTTCAGTGTACAGGTCTGATAGGTGCTGTTAGTTATACTCTGTTAAAATGACTTGCTGCCTTAATTTCTTTTGGAATCAAATAAACTTTGCAAGTCATTTCAACTTACATTACATAAAACTGATTTAAAACATCAAGTTATACTAAAGAAATTAAGTTGATCCATAATATTTGAATAAATTAATATTCACTCATTAATATTCATTTATAGGGCAGTCAATGTGGGGTACAAAAAAGTCTATATTGGAACAGAATAGTACCTAAAGTGTTACATTAGACCCTAAATAGTAAAAAAAAAGTGCACAAAACAGTTGCCTTACATTTTTAAGTTGAATCAAATTATCCGTTTTAGTCTTTTTAATTTAATCAAAATAAAACTGACTTAAAACAGTTTGTTTACCAAATAATTGTTTAATAAAATAAAAAGATATGTTGTCATGACTTATAGATCACACGATTTTAGAATTTGTACAGTGTTTTTTTATTATTGAAAATGTACCACCCCAGTCAGAGTGTGTAAAGAAATCAAATCGAATTAAGTCAAATTAAATCTTGTCATCATTTTATTGGCCATATAAGTCTTTACTTCATAATTTTCAGACTACAAAAAAATTGATTCAGCTTGATTTTGAAAATCTGTTTAATATAGGTCTAAATAGATTTTTTTGAACAAGTATATTTGAAAAAGTCAAACAAAAATGTTAAAATGTCTTGTTTTTCTCAAAAATATTACAGTAGTAAGGGTTGTTTGTAACAACAGATGTAACAACAACTGTATTTGATATTAATTTACCCTATTTATTTATAAAATATTGATTTCTAATCTCCCCGTGTTTGTGTGAGTTTCCTCCGGGTGCTCTGGTTTCCCCCGCAGTCCAAATCCATGCGCTATAGGTGACTTGAATAAACTAAATTGTCCGTAGTGTATGTGTGTGAATGCAAGAGTGTATGAGTGTTTCCCAGTGTTAAGTTGTGGCTGGAAGGGAATGCGCTGCGTAAAACATATGCTGGATAAGTTGGCGGTTCATTCCGCTGTGATGACCCCTCATTAATAAAGGGACTAAGCTGAAAAGAAAATGAATGAATGAATGAATTATTTCTAATCTAGGAACTATAACAGACACATTGGAATCACTAGTCTCTTTTTTGTCAGATTTTTTTGAAAAACAAAACAAAACATTATTATCACACTGTAACTCCTGCAAAACATCATGTTTCAAATTTTGTGAAGATGTGCTTCATTAATTGGATGTGTCATTAAAGAGTGGCAAATATCCTGAGATGACTGCGGCAGTATATGAGGTTTGCTCGGGGGTCTGTCCTGCCCAGGCCTGAGGGAGACCACCCACTCAGCTGTCCTGAGGGGACTCCATCATTTAGTCAACATGTCCCAACATCTTTGAGCCTGGGACAATTGTTGACATCAGTATTACATGGGAAACGGAAGCGTTACTGAACATAATTGTGTGTCAGTGGTTTCAGGATTGTAAAACAGTTCTGCTCATTAATTAATGAGTGAATGTGATTATTTTAGGTTACTGCGTTTGTTTTAAATAAATTAAACAAGAGTGCATATGAAAAACCACACAATAAATAAAGAAGCAAAAAAAAAGTTTTTTTTTTGTTTGCTATGTTTTTACTGGCATTTTACAGTGTAAAAAAAAAATATGTAGCTGAATTAACTTTTCTAATCTCAATTTACATCAGTAAATTAACTAAAATATTAATTTAAACTTTGTATAACTAAAAAACTGATTATATTATCAAAATAAGTTAAAGTAACATAACATCGGTTGTCTTAACATTTGTTGTCATGATTTTTTGTCATATATATTTTTTAGAGAACCATACCAAAGACCTGCTGCAAAACAATATATATTATAAGTACATTCATTCATTTTCTTTTCGGCTTAGTCCCTTTATTAATCTGGTGTCGCCACAGCGGAATGAACCGGCAACTTACCAACTTATGTTTTATGCAGCGGATGCCCTTCCAGCTGCAACCCATCACTGGGAAACACCCATACACTCTCATTCACATACATACACTATATATGGACAATTTAGCTCACCCAATTCACCTATATCACATTTTTGGACTTTTGGGGGAAACCGGAGCACCCAGAGGAAACCCAGGCTTGAACCAGCGACCTTCTTGCTGTGAGGTGATTGTGCTACTCACTGCGCCACCGTACTGTCCATTATAGGAACATATAATTTGAGAATTACCTCTTGTTAATAACATTCTATGGAATGAAATTTTATTAAATTCATTTTAATTTATAACTCATAATTGCTGAAAAGCAGCCCAAATTTAGAAAACTTACACCAACATCATTTAAATATGAAACCACATGAGAATAACACGTTTTCAAACAAATTAACTTATTTTTTCTTTCAGAAACTTTCACTTTCAGAATTTTTTTATACATTTTTCATGCTGCAGTTTTAAAAAATCTGAAATGAAAAAGGCTAAATAATAATCAATAATAATCTAACCTCAAAGTTAACTTTCCATTTGACCTCAAAAGATCCATTTGCAATGTTCTGTTCTCTTATTAAAAACAGAATTGTTCTTAAGAAATTGTATGCATTTTTTTAGGCAGGGACAGATTTAACCAATAAGCAAAGCAAGCATCCGCTTAGAGGCCCAGGAAATCTAAGGGCCTCCAAATAAATACCTAGAAGTATAAATGATACCTATAAATTATATATAACATTGTTTTCTATCATATTTTGTATGGTGAGGGTCTAACATTTTTTTATTTGAACGTAACTGTTACATATTTACAAAAATGTGTCCCCCACCTTCAATCCTGGACCAGTCTAGCAGTCAAATCAGTAAAGATTTAGTTTTAAAAAGGAAATAGTTCATTTATTATTTTTAGTTGTGAATTCATTTTAAGAAAACAAATCATATAAAAAGTTTTATAAGGTGCTTTACATGTTATTATTATTATTTTGTAGTACGATAAAATGTTGAAAGGGAAATCAAATTTTATAAAAATATTAATTAAAAACAATTATAAAAAAATTAAAGTACAAAAGGTGCATTTTAGAACTTTTGGGCCGCATGGCTGGAATTGCTTAGGGTCCCAAAATCACTACATCCGCCCCTGCTTCTAGGTCATATCCATCCTGAACCGTTTAAGGGAGACATACTGCTCTGAAGGATCTCCATATTGAACTCTAGATATAAAATATGGAGTAGTAATCTGTTATTTTTCAGAAACATATTCACATGAAACAACTAATTTGTTTTATTATTAATGCCTGTGATTAAATGTGGATAATAAAAATGCTTCCATAATCCTTCTTTGGATGGAAACAGGAGCTTATGTGCGCCCTCTACAGGCCATTCAGAGTTCAGACGATCGAATCATTAGACATTGTATTAACGTGATACTCTCATTATCCTAATGAATGTTATGCAAGTTTAGTGATAGCTTCTAATTAAATTGAATTAAATTATTGTGTTAAAAAAACACTTGCATAGCATATTTTCTCTGACACATTTTTATTACCAATTTTAAACAACAGTTACAAGGCAAGTCTTTTTTCCATTGGTTTTGCTATTCTTCTGCATGGCTATAACCGCAGTCATCTCTTAATCCCCAGTTTATCGCGTCTGTGTTGGTTTAATTGCAGTGTTTTGTTGCTTAACATGAACATCTGTCAAAAACTGACTGACTGCTGACTGATCCTATTATAACAAAGGCAAGGAAATGGCCAAGCCCTTTCTTTTGTGTGTGTTCACTTCATTTAAAAAATCAGATTTCATAATTATAATGCAGAAATATTTCTAAAATACTCAAATTAACTCCAGAAACTCAAATTGTGCTCCAAAAACAGTCTTTAGTCATTTTAGTTTTTTCTGGAATGAACTTCTGAGGTAATAAATTGTTTTGTTTTTGATTTACTCGTCTCTAGTAGTCACTTTTTAAATTATAGTTAATTATTAGTTGTGATTCATATAATAGTACAACAACATGTTACATAGACTTCAACAGATGAATCCAATCAACCTTTGCACTGATATAAGTAGGAAAATTATTTGAAAACACTGTAAAACATGCTGGCTTCCACACAATCGATTTGTGTTGGGACAACATGAAGAAATTAAGTTAACGTACAAGTTTTTACAGATTTAAGTAGATTGAACATAAAACAATTAAGTTGTCCCCAAAACCTTGTTGTTTTTGTGTTGTTTCAGCTCATTTTAAATAAGTAGTTTAAACAAACAGCAAAACGTCATTCTTTGAGTGTATAAACTGGAAACATAAACACCTAAAATCCATCAACGCAGGAAAACCTCCCCCTGTCAAGTGGAGAGAGAGAAATTGAGGTGAGAAACAGACAGTACAGAACAGACGCACAGAGCGGAAAACCTGTTCAGCAAGTGTGTTCTTGCAATACATTTCAATTTGTCACATTTCAAAGAGCAAAGGCAATCTCTGCCAAATTCTTCAAAGTTGCAGGGACCTCCTCCAGCCGCTGCGACAAGCCACGGCAAGCTGACCGGAGAGTAGAAACTGCACTCTTCCCTGACACAATCTTAAACCGTGCATAGCATGAACCTATGAGGGTGTTTTTCTTTCTCTTTTGCATGAGCGGTTAAGTAAGCACTGGTATCCTGTAAGCCTAATGTCTAAGTTAATCATTGCATTGGATAACTGCCAGTGATTAAAAAACACAACAACCAACATGTTTTGTCGAAGGGAACCTAAAGCTACAGTTCTCCTGGAAAGAGTCACGTTTATTACTTAACTATTAGATAGTAACTATGAAATCTACATGGACACTTCTTACTTTTTATGAAACACGCAAATATTCATCAAAAATATCTTCCGTCTTGCAACAACATCTTGTAATTACTCTCTAGTTTACTGTTGTGAGAGTCGGACCACATGCAAATCATGTGAGACCCATCATTCAAACCACAACTCTCCAATCAGAAGATTGCAAAACCATATATGCCAAACATCATATTCCCTGGCTTTCATTGACTTAAAAGCTGAATCTCTATGACTTATAATGAGCAGAAAGACAGGCAGATGTTGTGTTGAGCAGTCTCTACAAAATGTAAAAATTCTGTAGTTCTGTAAATGCATATTTCCAACAGCTTTTGGTCAGCCAGGATGCTGTTAAAAAACATATAGAATATGCTTATCCGGATGTGTAATACCTTGAGTTGTCACATGCTTCTCCTCAGATGTGTGTGTTATATTAAATTGAGTCAGTACTTGAATTAAAAGTTGAGTAAACTCAAAAAAACTGTGCAGCAATTTTAAGCTGAGTCAACCTTTAATTTTTTACAGTGACGGTCAAGATGATCTGCTGCAGTTCAAACTGAGCATCAGAATGGGGAAGAAAGGTGATTTAAGTGACTTTGAATGTGGCTTGGTTGTTAGTGGCAGACGGGCTGGTCTGAGTATTTCAGAAACTGCTGATCTACTGGGCTTTTCACGCACAACCATCTCTAGGGTTTACAGAGAATGGTTCGAAAAAGAGAAAATATTCAGTGAGTGGCAGTTCTGTGGGCACAAATGCCTTGTTGATGCCAGAGGTCAAAGGAGAATGGCCAGACTGGTTCGAGTGGATAGAAAGGCAACAGTAACTCAAATAACCACTCGTTACAATCGAGGTATGCTGCATCTCTGAATGCACAACATGTCCAACCTTGAGGCGGATGGGCTACAGCAGCAGAAGACCACACTGGGTGCCAATCCTGTCAGTCAAGAACAGGAAACCGAGGCTACAATTTGCACAGGCTCACCAAAATTGGACAATAGAAGATTGGAAAAAGGTTGCCTGGTCTGATGAGTCTCGATTTCTGCTGCGACATTTGGATGGTAGGGTCAGAATTTGGCGTCAACAACATGAAAGCATGAATCCATCCTGCCTTGTATCAACTGTTTAGGCTGCTGGTGGTGGTGTAATAGCGTGGGGAATATTTTTTTGGCACACTTTAGACCCATTAGTATCAATTGAGCATCGTGTCAATACCACAGCCTACCTGAGTATTGTTGCTGACCATGTCCATCCCTTTATGACCACAGTGTACCCATCTTTAGATGGCTACTTCCAGTATGATAACATGCCATGTCATAAATTGCGAATAATCTCAGACTGGTTTCTTGAACATGACAATGAGTTCACTGTATTCAAATGGCCTCCACAGTCACCAGATCTCAATCCAATAGAGCACCTTTGGGATGTGGTGGAACTGGAGATTTGCATCATGGATGTGCAGCCGACAAATCTGCAGCAACTGTGTGATGCCATCATGTCAATATGTATCATGTCAATATATATATCTGAGGAATATTTCCAGTACCTTGTTGAATCTATGCCACGAAGGATTAAGGCAGTTCTGAAGGCAAACGGGGGTCCAACCCGGTACTAGTAAGGTGTACCTAATAAAGTGTGTATATGTATATCTGAGCTGACATAAAAACAGCCACATACAGTCCATTTAATTGGCATTTGACAAGAGGGAAAGGAATAAAATGGCAGTGAAAAAGCCCAACACAAGATGTGAAACAATGTGATAAAAACATTGTATAGAAAAAAATGACCATATTGACTTGGAGAAAAAAGTAGATCTACAATAGACTTTTAAAATTCAACAAATAATTTTTAAAATTCTACAATATGCCTGAAATCTGTTAAACAGCCAGTGTAGAACTGATCAATAAAGGTGACATGCACTGTTTTCAGTTTGTTAAAGACCGCTCTTGCTGCTGCATTCTGAATCTGCTGCAGAGGCCTGATGGAGATGGTTGGGAGGCCAGTCAACCACTGCAATTCAGCCTGGACAGAACAAGAGCTTGGACAAGCAGTTGAACAGCATGCTCTGATAGGAAGAGTCTTCCTGATGTTATATAAAGCAAATACATGAACAAGACGTCAGTTACCAAATTTGGTCCCTGTTGGCAAGCCAGGAGAGTTTTCCTTGTGCAAAAAGAAAGTTTCCTCTAGGTTATAAGAATGTTCTTTCCTAAGTTCTGGGAATGTCAGTTTATGGTTTCTACTAGAATGTTACTAGAATGCTCTGGTTCTGCCTGAAATACCAAATGGGAAATAAATGAGAATCATATGAGAAAGTTTAGGAATGTTTTGTGTTTACTAGGCAGCTGCAAGGTTAATCAAAGCATTACAAACTTTGATTTCAAGCATAAGAAAATTACAATAAATAAACTGATTTAAACTGCTTCAATTATTCATTTAAAGCTGCTTATTGTATTTATAGAAACAATATACTTCAAATCTATTGCAAAATATGCATTTATGTACATGTTTAGTTTTTTTCCTGTTGCTTGACAGCTCTTACTGCTGGAATTTTCCGCAAAGAATCTATTTTCTATAGTGTTTTCTCTATTCTCCCTTTTTAATTTACCCATCCTCAAGTGGTTCCAAATCTTTATGAGTTTCTTTTTTCTATTAAACTCAAAAGAATATATTCTGAAGAATGTTGGAAACACTTAACCATTGACATCCATACTAAAAGTTAACCTGAATATCTTTGAAAACAAAAATAGAACAAGTGGAGGGTGATCCAGAATAATTAATCATGGAATTTTCAGTTTTGGGGGAGAACATGCAAACTCCACACAGAAATGCCAACTGACCCAGCCGAGACTCGAACCAGCGACCTTCTTGCTGTAAAGCGATCGCGTCATCGTGACGCCCCTTCTAAGATTTTACTGTTAAAATCTAATTTTCTATACAGTGTTTTTCATTCTGGAACCTGACTGCTTTACTAATGCCCAATATTTTTCCATACACTTTTCCAATAAGGGTTTATAAAAAGTATTTTTTTAAATGTTAAAAGCCATGAACCAAGACTAGCCAATATTAAGTTGAATTACACTACATTATTTAAATAAAAAATGTATATGAAAATTTGACAAAAAAAACAAAACAAAACAAATGTATGACACATTGTAAAAAAAGTCCATTGAAGAACTGCAAATAACAGAAAATAAAAAATATCAGAAACATAAAACTATTCATTTAAAGTTGCTTGTTGAAACACTTTATTCCAGTTTTGTGTAGACATTTGTTTACTGTAACGACCTTTGTATCTTCATTCAAGTGATCATCAATTATTGTGAGATGTTTGAGAGCCAACCTTTTTAACGTTTTTTTGGGTGGCTCCATAAAACTTCCACTTCCTTAAGTCTCAAGTCATTGTTTGGTGTTATGATTCAGTATTCTGTATCTTAAAACTGCTCAATCATTGTAGTCAATGTGCACTTTGTTATTCTGTAAAAAGCGAGTTTCGGTCGCTATACATTTACAGAGCGCAATAAATAATTCAGAAATGTAGATCATTTTGATATTTCTTCATTGAAATGATTTAGTTGTGATTCAGCCAATGCTCATTACATAACAACAACAGAGCAAAGTGACAACTTTTTTTTTTTATTCAAAAAGATTGAAATACTTAAAAAAAAAAAAAAATGAAAAGATTAAAACTTTTAAAAACATAATTTAAATTAACGATATATATTTATGTTACAATACAGTGTTATTACAAATAAATTCTGTTGTTCTGAACTTCCTATTCATCAAAAAATCCTAATAAAATGTATTTTCAACGCTGATCCAAATGTCAAATATTTCTTTGACAAGAGTGCCAAATGAACAAATTAATGATTTCAAAAGGATCCTGTAGCAATAAAGACTGGAGTAATGAAGCATAAAATTATTTAAATCACAGGAATAAATACAACTTTAAAATCTGCGAGAATGGGAAGTTGTTCCAGCCTTTTATTTTAATATGAAGACGTATTTCTGACCGAATGCAATATTGAGTAGGCACCTGGGTTTTATTTTTGTGCTCTTCCTCTCATCTTTCACTTGCAGCAAACTAACGGTTGTAAGGGCATGGCTAAGCTTATTTCGCCCAATCCATCATACTGACTGCCATTCAAGAGCAGAAGTTAATGGTCAGATTTTGATTAAAGATGACCAAAACAAACCGTTTTTTGCCCGTGTATGAACTTGCATGGTTTGATTGTTCACATTAAGGCTAATGTGTGCTGGAAAAATAAACATTGTACATTTCAATTTTGTGTAAACTTATCAAATTTAAAAACAGGAAAGAATAAGGTTAAATTATAATTAAAGGTGCAACAAGCGACTGTCTGCATAAACAATTGTTATGCGGGTTGAAAGTCTCTTTACATCCTGATAGCAATCATTAAATTATCCATGAATTTGAATATTCTGCAGAAGGTGTAGGACCAAGAAAAGTTCGTCCATTTAAAACGTTCGGTCTGAACATTACAATAGGCTGTCCTACCTGCATATCATACAAAATAGTAAGAGGATACCTCTGCGCACCCTGTGGCGCAGAAAGGTTTACATCATCACGTTCAAGGATGTGGTTCAGACAGGTTTGCTATTGTACTTAACTGTACTATAAAGTTTTTCTCTGTGATGAATATATATATATATATATATATATATATATATATATATATATATATATATATATATATATATACATACACACACACACACACACACACACACACACAGTTGAAGTTAGAATTATTAGCCCCCTTTTTTTATTTTTTCCCCCAATTTCTGTTTAACGGAGAGAAGATTTTCTCAACACATTTTTAAACATAATAGTTTTAATAACTCATTTATAATAACTGATTTATTTTATCTTTGTCATGATGACAGTAAATAATATTTTACCAGATGTTTTTCAAGACACTTCTACAGCTTAAAGTGGCATTTAAAGGCTTAACTAGGTTAATTAGCTTAACTAGGCAGGTTAGGGTAATTAGGCAAGTTATTGTATAATGATGGTTTGTTCTGTAGACTATCGAAAAAAATAGCTAAAAGGGGCTAATAATTTTCTCCCTAAAATGTTTTAAAAAAAATTAAAAACTGCTTTTTTTCTAGCCAAAATAAAACAAATAAGACTTTCTCCAGAAGAATAAATATTATCAGACATACTGTGAAAATTTCCTTGCTCTGTTAAACATCATTTGGGAAATATTTAAAAAAGAAAAAAAAAATCAAAGGGGGGCTAATAATTCTGACTTCAACTGTATAAAAAAGTTGTCTGTTGCACGTTTTTGCATTCAGAAAGCCTGTCTTTGGGATTGAAGGGCGGTGCATAGGCTTTCAGTGTTATCTAGCTAACATTAGCATTTTCTAAGATCTCAATTATTAGTAGTATTATTATTCAAAGTATTCTGCATTTTTTGATCAAATAAATGGTGAATATACACTACCTGACAAAAGTCTTGTTGTGGATCCCAGTTGTAAGAGCAACAAATAATAACTTGACTTCTAGTTGGTCATTTGGAAAAGTGTCAGAAGGTAGATTTTTTCGATGAATCATCTGTTGAACTGCATCCCAATCATTACAAATACTGCAGAGTGGATGGCTACATCGACAGCCTGTGGTATCAAGACATTTGTGCTGCCCATTACATTACAAACCACAGGAGAGGGCAAATTCTTCAGCAGGAGAGCGCTCCTTCTCATACATCAAAGTTTCTGAAAGCAAAGAAGGTCAAGGTGCTCCAGGATTGGCCAGCCCAGTCACTAGACATGAACATTATTGAGGATGTCTGAGGTAAGATGAAGGAGGAGGCATTGAAGATGAATCCAAAGACTCTTGATGAACTCTGGGAGTCCAAGAACGCTTTCTTTGCCATTCCAGATGACTTTATTAATAAGTTATTTGAGTCATTGCAGAGATGTATGGATGCGCTCATGGGAGTCATACACAATATTAATAATTTTTCCACTGCACCATGACTTTATATTCTATACTGTACATTATTTCTGTTAAGTAACAAGACTTTGGTCTGGGCAAAGTCAGACCTTACTGTCCTAATTAAATAATAAAAATCATAGCATGGTCACATTTTATTTTAATAAAATAAGCGTAATCTAGAGGCCTTTGCCTTTCATATAAGCCACTTCTGATACCAAATGATCAACTAGAAGTCAAGTTATCATTTGTTGTTCCTAAAACTTGGATGAGCGACAAGACTTTTGTCAAGTAGTGTATACATTTTCCAAATAATGAAAAAAAAAAAAAATCACAATTTTAATATTAAAAATCTAAAACTAATATATGTTATGTTGTAAAATTGTAAACTTAATACTAAATGTTTAATATTCTACAATAATAAATGACCAAAAAGCAAAGTTATGACCAAAAAGTGGTGCAGAATCTGTTGGTGTCACTATCAGTATGATGTAACAGGTAGATTAAGTTACAGTGATACAAGATAAGTTCTGTCCACACAAATTTTGCTGATAATTCATGACCTTTCTTGTAATTAAAGTACTGTTTTTTAATATATATATATATATATATATATATATATATATATATATATATATATATATATATATATATATATATATATATATATATATATATATATATATATATATATATATAAATGTGTGTGTGTGTGTGTGTGTGTGTGTATATATTTCAGTCTTGACTCAATAAATCAACTGATTGTGCAGAACAGTATAACAAGAATGACAAGCTTTGTACAGAAGGGTTACCTGACATGATGACAGTTACAGGGTGGTGATGGGACAAGAGCATCCGGATAAAGTCGTGCTGGTTTTGACTTCGTTTTCCTGCAAAGCCTGTGCGGCGAGTCTGCAATGCGCTGTCGTAATTAATAGTACTTCAAATGTCACTGTCACACACCTAGATAAGCTTTCCCATGCATGCACACACACACACATACACAAACACAGGTCAACACACACGCTCAAACGTAAAATACACACCCAGAAAAACCTGTCACGATTTTACAAAGTAAATCTGTATCTTTTATGCTTAACCGACACTTGACTGAGGTCAACTTGCACAAAAAGTCCTTTATGCTCTTTTGACACTGAGAAAACAAAGCAAAACTTTTCAAATGTATTTATTGTTCCCCATGAGCAAAGATGGTGTAGAATAAAAATACTACTATGGATACATGAGCAGCGATTCCTATGAAAATATATTAAGTAAAAAATAAATATGAGCTAGTTAGAAGGCCAACAATGCATGAACGCATAAAATATATATTTTTAATTTATTTGGGTTTATGCAAAAAAATTAAAAAAGGAAAATTCCATCTTCATTTATTCGCCATCATGTCATTCCAAACCCATCAGTCCTTGGTTAAAAACACAAATGAAGATCATTTTATTGAAACAGGATTCTGTCTTTCCATTAGAAGTACATGCAACAGTGCAACTCTTATGACGAGATACAACCAATACATATATATTATGAAAATGTTTAATGTGGTCATTATTTACATATAAATAAAAAATAAAATAAAAGTTTAGGTAACACTTTATAATAACAACACACTATGAATCATTTATTAAACATTAGTAAATAGTGAATTCATTATTTGTTAAGCATAAACTCTACATTACTAAACGTTGGTAAGCAGTTTATAACTGCAGTTACAAATGCTGTAATCTTGACTTATAAGCACATCTATAATGTGCCTAATAAATGTGGTTTCATAGTTTGTTAATGATTCATTCTTCATTACTAAATTAAGTATTTACACACCAGTTATTTAAGAATACTTGATGGTTTTTTAAGATCATTCAGAATGCATAAGTAAATGATTAATAAACTACACAAATTAACTTTTAGAATTATTAACATTATTCAGGCATATACTATACTAATAGTTTATTTGTATGTTAATAAATGCTTTAATAACTCAACTTCATGCAGTTTTGTGACCTAATCTAAAGTGAGGACTATTTATGCTTTATAAATCTCTTATAAATGACAATTAAAGGCTCAGTTATATTCTAAACAGGAAAAAAAGAACATAAACGATTAATTATTTCTATTCATTTGAAGATACACAAATGAAACTGTATCAAATGAAAAATAAATCTTTGCAACCTTATCTAAAATAAAATTATTGTACAGTTTAAACATCGCCAAATAACATTGAAATGTTGCATCATATTATATTTTTTAATTATTATATTTTTGTTGTTTTATCCAATCTTATGTTGTATTTTGAATGTTTAAACTTTACAGTAATTTTATTTTTTTAATAGGATAGCAAAGATTATTGTTTATTTGTTACTAAGCTTTTTGTCATTAAAAAAGGGTATAAATAGTCCTCACTTTAGATTAGGTCACAAAACTGGATGAAGTCGAGTTAAGAAAGCTTTTATTAACATTCATAGGAACCATTAATATATGCCTGAATAATAAGAATTATAAATGTTGATTTGAATAGTTTATTAATTGTTTACTAACTCATTCTGAATGATCTTAAAAAAACACCAACTACTCTTAAATACAAATGATTTGTAAATAATGCAATATTTAATTTAGTAATGAAAAATCAATCAGTCACAAATTATGAAAGTACAATTATAAATGTACTTATGTCAAGATTACAGCATTTGCAGCTGCAGTTATAAACTGCTTACTAACACCTATTAATATAGAGTTAATGCTAAACAATTAATGAATGCACTATATGCTAATGCTTAATAAATGATTTATAGTGTGTAGTTATTATAGTGTTACCAAAGTTTATATTTACATAATATATATGTGCACAGGGTATATTTGTTTACATAAATACAAACATATATAAAACAATGTATATTTATATTAATATGTATTAGATATAAATTTCTTTTCTCTGGCAAAGAATAGGTCCCTTTCCTGATCTTTAAAGTGAAATATCTCAAGATAAACAAAGGAAGCTGAGAAAAAACTATTTCGCTGGAAATATCAGACGGCACTTAGAGGTTTTTGCATCCGAATTCTTCATATATATATATATATATATATATATATATATATATATATATATATATATATATATATATATATATATATATATATATATATATATATATATACACACAGCCTGATCTCACAAGGAAACTTAACTATTTTACATTTATTTAGTTAAGTGGCTAATTTGTACGATTTTAAAAAGGAGGCGTGGCACCCAACAGCATTGGGGGATAAGCAAATCGTACTAAATTGTACAAATAGAATAGGTAACAAAAAATTACGAATTGCCTTGAGATCGTGTTTATATACAAACACACACACATATAGAGTATGTGTTAGTTTGCATTTATATAGTAAACAATAAATATGATGAATGCAAATTTTTTATTTGGAAGCAATTAAACGTGACTAATCATTTGACAGCACTAGTTTCAACAAGTCTTGAAAAACCTCCTTGATCCATATGCATTCATTTTATGACAACTGCATAGCATTTGAGAACCTACAAAGTTTTTGGTTCCACCGACTTTCAATGAAGGAATGAAAAACTATCAGGTTTCATCAAAAATATCTTCATTTGTGTTTCAGGTTTCTTTTTTAAAAATGGCATGAATGGCAATTTTCATTTTTAACGTGAACTGACCCTTTAAGTATTGTGTGTGTTACCAGAATCAGTTTACACATATTATAAAACTTTAAAGGCTCTCTGTACCTCTCAGATACAGTGCTTAAGTGTGCCTCAGCAATCATAAGGTCTGAAGGTTTTGAAAGTGCATTTGAGGGAGTGGTGGATGATAGGAGGTGAAGTCAGTAACGCTGTTGTGTTCGCATGTGACTGTCAGCAGAAGCTCCTCTTCTCCGAGTGCAGACACTCACACTTTCACCCTGCTGCTTCTACAGGAATGAGAACAGAGAGAGAGAAAGACGGGACATAAATATGAGATATGAGCAGGTCACAAATCACTTCCTCTCAACACACAGCCAAACCCTGACAAAACATTGCGAAATGTTGAATGCAGTATATTACATAATACACACACAAGGGATAGTTCACCCAAAATTGAAAATAACTTTTTCTTTCTTTCTTTCTTTCTTTCTTTCTTTCTTTCTTTCTTTCTTTCTTTCTTTCTTTTTTTTCTTCTTTCTTCTTTCTTTCTTTCTTTCTTTCTTTCTTTCTTTCTTTCTTTCTTTCTTTCTTTCTTTCTTTCTTTCTTTCTTTCTTTCTTTTTTTCTTTCTTTCTTTCTTTCTTTCTTCTGCTGAACAAAAAAGAATTTATTTTAAAAAAATGCTGGAAACCTGTAACCGTTGACTTCTAGTGTTTGTTTTTCCTACTATGAAAGTCAATGGTTACAGGTTTTCAGAATATATATTTTTTTTTGTTCAGCAGAAGAAACTCATAAAAGTTTAGACCCCCATGAGAATTACTAAACAGGGAGTTAGTGTTCATTTCTGAACTGAATCTCTTTAAATAATATTTTTGTTTATTAAAGTAGTTTATTTGTAAATGAGCTTTTGTTACACTGAATGATGTCTTCTACATGTTGCGCAAAAATGCACTAGATAGCACATTCTAATGACATAGCACATTCTAATGGCTGGGGGAAAGGCTGTATTACACTAATATTGTTTTAATATTTGAAAACCCATTTTCGCTTTTGACCCATATACATGTTCCTATATAAATGTGAATGTATGGTACACTCACTGGCCATTTTCTTAGGTACACCTGTCCAACAGCTTGTTAACGCAAATTTCTAATCAGCCAATCACATGGCAGCAACTCAATGCATTTAGGCATGTAGACATGGTTAAGACGATCTGCTGCACTTCAAACAGAGCATCTAAATGGGGAAGAAAAGTGATTTAAGTGACTTTGAACGTGTTATGGTTGTTGGTGCCAGACGGGCTGGTCTGAGTTTTTCAGGAACTGCTGATCTACTGGGATTTTCATGCACAACCATCTCTAGGGTTTAAAGAGAATGGTCCGAAAAAGAGAAAATATCCAGTGAGTGGCCAACTCTGGGGCGGCACACCCCTTGTGATGCCTGGGGTCAAAGGAAAATGGCCAGATTGGTTCCAGGTGATAGAAAGGCAAAAAACACAACACATCGAACCTTGAGGCGGGCTGGGCTACAGCAGCAGAAGACCACACCGGGTGCCTCCCTGTTAGCTAAGAACAGGAAAACTGAGGCTACAATTTGCACCAGGCTTACCCAAAATTGGACAATAGATGATTGGAAAAATGTTGCCTGGTACAATGAGTGTCAATTTCTGCTGCAACATTCGGATGGCAGGGTCAGAATTGGTGTCAACAACATAAAAGCATGGATCATCTTGCCCTTGTATCAACGGTTCAGGCTGCTGCTGGTGGTTTAATGGTGTAGGGGATATTTTCTTGGCACACTTAGAGCCCATTAGTACCAATTGAGCATCGTGTCAACGCCACAGCCTACCTGAGTTGCTGACCATGTCCATCCCTTTATGACCACAGTGTACCCATCTTTTAATGGCTACTTCCAGCAGGATAACACACCATGTCATAAAGCGTGAATCATCTCAGACTGGTGTCTTAAACTTGACAATGAGTTCACTGTACTTAAATGGCCTCCACAGTCATTAAATTCCAATCCAATAGAGCACCTTTGGGATGTGGTGGAATGGGAGATTCACATCATGGGTGTGCAACCGACAAATCTGCAGCAACTGCGTGATGCTATCATGTCAATATGGACTAAAATCTCTGAAGAATATTTCCAGTATCTTGTTGAATCTATGCCACGAAGGATTAAGGCAGTTCTGAAGGCAAAAGGGGGTCCAACCCGGTAAGATGTACCTAATAAAGTGGCCAGTTAGTGTACATATACAGTTTATGTTACCCTTGGCCAAATATTGTCATATCCTAACAAACCATACATCGCTGAGAATCTTATTTACCCAGCTTTCAGATAATGTATAAATCTGATCATTTCTGACTCTTATGACTGGTTTGTGGTCCAGGGTCATACATATGTTCAAACATATTTACAGAGAAAGTGCCATATTATATAAAATGTACATTTAATGTGGCATAGAGTAAGCAAAATTAATTACATGCATTACAGTAAAGGAAATACTCCTATTCATGAATGAATTACTCACAAATGCTGGACCCAAAGCAAAGATGCCCCTCACTGTTGGGTTTCCAGCAGCTGTATCTTGCACATCTGTTAAATCAAGCAGAAGTTATTAAGTCATATGAGCTGCTAGATGTGCCAGCAAACACAGCTGTTGATGTTTTGAAAACATTAGAACAGGAAATGCACACACACACGCACACACACACAGGGCCAAATTAAACGCTGTTCTACTAAATGTACAGAGTTTAAAGTGAAGCTGACATTGCAGGCGCTGATTGAGTCTCTCGAGGGACTGCAGGATCTTCTGCTCCTCCAGTGACAGAGCGCAAATGTTGAGGGAATGTGTTCTCTGGTTCTGAGGAACAGTCGAACCAATGCAGGATTTATGGGCTTGAGGACAGTCCACAACTTCATGAGCACCGTCTGATACCTCTGGCCCTGTCACAAAAAATAGCGTCAGTGTATATTTTTATACAACAACAAATTACTATAATGTCACAATAGATTAATAGTACATTAAATAAATGAATTAAATGACCAAGAAGAAAATACATTACAGTTTAAACAACCATATTAAGCACAGCAGAATTGTTTTTAGCTCTTTAACTTATAATAAATGTTTTTTTTTAATGGTTTCTGAAGGATGGTGTGACACTAAAGACTAAGTAACCATGCTGAACAATCAGGAAATGATATCCACTTTGTAATCACAGAAAATTATTATTTTTAAAAATATATTACAGTAAAAAAGGTTATTTATAATAGATTTTATTACCGTTTAAATGAAAAGATAGAGTAGCAGACTTTTAAACACAAGCAAAAAATGCAAATATTATTAAAAGGAATGAATGAACAAATGAAGGAATGAAAAGAGCCATTTTGGCTTTAATAAGAGAATAAAATTATTATTATTAATATTTAAAATATATTAATGAACTTTGCCATTTATATAATATGTAATCAAATGATACTAAACTTTTGATACTTCATTTGGAATCTGACAACTATGGACACTCTCAAATTGTTTAATAATAACAGAAGTAATAACAAAACATGGTAATACTATGATTATATCACAACTTTTATTGTTATTTTTATTCTATTATATTAGAATGTGTTTTGTTCAGCACTTTGGTCGATGCAAAACTCAAGATAAATGTGCTATATAAATAAACTTTACTATTACTTTGCATGAGAATTTAAAATGAGGGTTTCATTTTGTTTTTGCAAAATATGTCTTAAAATTATTATGCACCTCAAATGATATTATACAGTATTTACATATTAATGAAGTTGCATCTTGTTAATTATATTAACATGTAAGGATTCACATGCTTAAAAATGTTTTCTTGCCCTGTTGTTACTATCAGGGCTTGACATTAACTTTTTTGCTCACCAGCCACTGTGGCTAGTAGATTTCCAACATTACTAGCCACTCGCCATTTTCACTAGCCACACTTTTGTTGTTGGGAAAATATATTTTATATGCATAAATTTGACTTTGACATGCTAAAATTACTTGATTTAGATGTTGTATTATGTCCACATGCCTCCTCATTCATTTCACTTTTTGTGTGTGTTGTGTATGAGCTTGCTCAATGTGCATGCGCAAATGTGTCGCATTGCAATTAGTCTTTATTTAACATGACTTTTCAGGGCTTAAAATTAAGGATTTAACACATGTATTTCTGACCATAGCAAAAATAAATAATTATTTCTTAAAATATTGCTGTATACATGCTCTTTTTATTCAACACAACCTTTCTTTTAAAAATTGTTTTAAAAACATTTAAAAAATAACTATTGTCATGTATCTAAAATATGCATGGTAATCTGCCCTGGCTAAAGATAAGATCTCAGATCACCAGTTAACTACACATAAATGGGGAGTTAATCTCATATTAAAGCAATGTTATTGTAAAAAATGCTAATTAAACCATATTAACAAAAATAAAAATAACTGTAAGCAAAAGAAAGCAGGTGAAAAACATACCGTGAGCCATAATGAAAGGATAATCATGTGCACATGGTTAACGTTAGGCCTGTTAATAATCTGTTTTAAAGAATAATTACTCATTTGCTTTCTTTTGCTCGTGTTAATTTTGTCAGTTGTGCTTCTTCTCAATTCTAAGATCACATTTGCCATTTTCATTGTTGAACCCTGCTTTTAAGAAAACTACAAGTTAAAAATTATTTTCAACCAGCCAAAGTGGCTATACTGTATAGTGGGAGTGACTGTCTAACCTGCCACAGCTAAAATCTATGTGCATTTGGCGGGTTGGCGTGTGTTAATGTCAATCCCTGATTACTATTATGCCCTATTGTAATTGTTATTACAATTTGTAAATGTATCGGTATAACAGGGTATTATATATTGATATACATCGATTCGATTTGCATTATAGTTACCTTCACTGTCCACTGCATTACCATTTTTATTTGGATGGTGAGTTGGCACAGTGACCTGTTAAAGAAATTAATGGTTAATTGTTCACATCATTCCCACGAGCAAAGCTAATATGCCATCACGCACAAAACACACACATGCACACACTTTGTTAACTAGAGCAGTGGTTCTCAATCAAACCATACAAAGCAGGACATTTATGCAACTTAGAGAAACATTGTGATGATTTGCTCCTGAACTAATTTTCTTCATCCAAATGATTTGTTAAAATAGGAAGTGACTGTTTTTGTGAATGAATTATTGAATGAATCACACATTAAGGCAGGATTATGCCACCACCAACTACTCACATTTGCAGGGTTTCTACAGGTTTTATCAAGAGAGATTTAAGACTTTTTAAGACCATAATGAATTAAATTTGGGCATCACAGTGACGCAGTGGGTAGCACAATCGCCTCACAGCAAGAAGGTTGCTGGTTCGAGCCCTCAGTTGGGTCAGTCGGCATTTCTGTGTGGACTTTGCATGTTCTCCCCGTGTTTGCGTGAGTTTCCTCCGGGTGCTCTGGTTTCCCCCACAAATCCAAAGACATGGGCTATAGGTGAATTGGGTAAGCTAAATTGTCCGTAGTGTATGTGTGTGAATGAGAGTGTGTGTGTGTGTGTTTCTCAGTGATGGGTTGCAGCTGGAAGGGCATCCGCTGGGTAAAACATACAGTATGCTGGATCAGTTGGTGGTTCATTCCACTGTGGCGACCCCAGATTAATAAAGGGACTAAGGCGAAAAGATAATGAATGAAGGAATGAAAGAATGAATGAATCAATGAATGAGATTTCAGACTTACATTAGGCTAAACGCTAAAGATTTTTTAATGGCCAAGTTAAAAGTTTAAAAACAAATGTTATTGTAAGGAAGATAATTAAACCATGTTAATAATGTAAATGAGTTAACAAATAAATGTTTCTTAAAACTTTTTATATTGAAATATATTGTTAGTGATTGGAGGAGTGCTGGCCCAACTGGGTATAGCTTTACATAGACATAGGAAAATATACACCCGTTTAAAATTATTTAGGACCTTTGTAAGGCCTAAAATTTGGTCTTTGAAATTTAAGACATTTTAAGACCCCGCAGATACCCTGTAGTGTCATATTTATTATTTATCTGTGATTTAAAGTAACACTCTGCAGCAGGAGAAATGATGTAATGCAGCATGCTCCCTGTGCAAGCAGCTGGTCACACTGCCATAAGTTACCAACTGTAGTTGGGGACTATTTTCAGGTGCTGTGTAATATCATTGCACCTGCTGCAGCCATGGTATGGCAGCAAAGTTCCTTGATTATTATGCTGGAATGAGAGTATAGTTCCTATCACTTTTCATTTTACGTCAGTCTTAGCACATGATGTACGTATTATTGTACCTATGAAAACTATTATTGTTTTGAGCGAGACGCTAATGATCTAATCCAGTTCACTGATCTATGCTAAGCTAAGCTAAATGTGCTCCCAACAGACCTGGATATCACCTGAATGCATTCAAAAATAGTATAAATCGACTGTTTAACTTCAGGGAGTTGTAAAATGAGCCTTTTAAAAAACTGGAGTGTTCCTTTAACATACCACAAAACACTAAATATAATTTAACCATCATTATAAAAATGAAACCCCCAAACATATTGCGATAATATTTATTGTCAATATCCACAACGTGCATGTTCACCTGATAAGAAATGCTGGGTTTTCTCTGTGTTGCTCCTGCAGTTTGGTTTCTGCTGTTTTCAACTGGAACTCGGTTCTTCACCATGTTACTCTCCATAGCCTGTCTCCTTATAGGACTTCTCACTGATTAACAGAAGAAACTCACTGATTACCACACCACTTCATCTCAAAGGTTGGATAATTACCACCAAATATCTAAAACGTAATGTCTTGACGTATGAACAAAAGTAAGCTCTGTGGATTTAAAGGGATAGCTCACCCAAAAAATAAAATGTACTCACCCTCAAGTGGATCCAGCGTTTCTTTAATCAGTTGAACACAAAGGAAGATATTTTAAAGAAGGCTAAAAAACCATTGACATCCATAGTAAAAAAAAACAAATACTATGGAAGTCAATAGTTACCGGTTTCTAGCTTTCTTCAAAATATTTTTTTCTTTTGTGCTCAACAGAAAAAAGAAAGTCAGTCAGGTTTGGAACAAGTGAAGCGTGAGTAAATGATGACAGACTTTTCAGTTTTGGGTCAACTGTTCCTTTAAGTGGATTTAAACAACTCTAGTGAAACAATTAGCAATTTGATCACATTATGTGCTGGCAGGTGGAAATGACCTAGCTCTTTGGACACTGAATGCCCTTTGGCACCATTAATTACATAAACCTATAGAGCCTTACCATTAGAGGAAGACAAGAAAAAGCCCCCCATTCTTGAGGATCCTTTGACACCATTGATCAGACTATCACCATTGATGGTAACATGGGACAGACTGGCACAGACTTGAGGCGAAGGAGACAACGGGCCATTGTGAGCAAGAAAACTTTGAGGGTCACCTAAATCAATTCAGAAAAAGAGAGAGAGAGAGAAACACAAAAAAGACAAAAAAAAAAAAAAAAGAAAGAAGACAGTTAAACTGAAAGGTCCCAAAGTATGAAAGTCACTTCTCCTGTTCTTGAGGTCTATGTCGACAAAACACAGAGGTTTCCTGATGTTATAAAAAAAATAATTGACCCCTGAGGAGCAAGAGTCCATCATTAAATGGATCAATTTCAACCGAGTAGTAATCCCAAGTGGTGCAGCGCTGTGCTGAGGGCCAAAGAAAACACATTCTATTGATCCAACACCAAAAAAGTGCCTTTTCCAAAGACTCTAGAAAAATATCCCTCTAGTATCTCAAACAAAGCTGTTGAACTTGCCGACCCACAAAGGGAGCTCAGTTTTTTCAATCGACTCTCATTTAACTATATCACAAGGTGCAGGGAAGGTTCATGGGAAGCCAACGATTCCATGACTGTTGGTTTTGTAATATGTGGCTGAAATGTTCTTTGTCAGTTGAAAGAAACCTACTAAAAATGTTTCTTGTCTCCACAGCAGGACATTTGCAAAAAATGGAAACAAAATACAGTAATACTGAGGTAATAAATAGTTGCTAATAGTATTAATAATGGCTGAAACTTATTAAGGAATGTTCTAACTAGGGGTGTAACGGATCTAGGCATGGGATGATAACCGTGTTTAAGGTTTCCCGTGGTTTGGAAAAGTCAAGGTTTTAAAACCGCCTAAATTTTCTGCTATTCTGTTCCTACGGTATATGTAAGGTTATTTTTTAAAATGTTTTGTTTCAACCGTCAGAATCTTATACCTGCCCATGCCTAAACGGATCACGGTTAATCCGTGATTTGTATGGATCACAACCCACAGTTCGGAACACACATGGCACACACATGGCCCGCATATTAATACAATTTTTTCTGGTAGATTAATCCTAAATTTTTAACAGTCACAGAGAGATTGCCTCTTGTGTCATTCAAATCACATGTATAAAATCATTTAGCCTTTCCTGTAAAATATAATGATGAGGGAAAAAGTTGTGGTAGGTTCTGAAAGATCGAGATCTCAACATCCACCCAACATGAATTATAAATAATACGTTTATTAATCCTTCGAATCGCTGCATTCAAATCTGTGTTTGAAAAAACTAAATTTCAAGAAAGAAATTCAGTCTTTAGGCTTTTGAGTTAGTTATGAAGTTTCAAACAGTCAAATAACACAGAAGTAATGGGATAACAGTTTATAGTTTAGATAAAACCACTGATGTTTATGGTAAAGATGAAAATATCATATGCATTTAACTTGACACTCAAAAATGAAAGTTGCAAGCAGCAATTACATTATTTAACCAAATAGGTGGTGACAACCAGCCATCAAAAATATGCCACTGAATAATTCTTAAAAAAATGATACGTCTAGCAATGAAACAGTTTTATGAGTGAATAACTGAATCATTTATTGATGAGGCTAAAAATAAATATGGGTTGTACAAATCATAATGCTAGATTTCTACATTTAGCATTATCAGCAAAAGTAGTAGTAACAGAGAATTTTTGACAGTACTGAATATTTTACAATGTATTTTTATTCAGCTGATTATTTCTTCATTTTATTTTTAATAAAATTACAGGTTCTAAGTTCTGTTTGTTAAAACCACACGTGTCTTGCAGTACTGTTTTTGTAATAAATGGAAAGCAAATTACATTAGTCTCCTCCCCTTTTTGGCTGATCCGAAAAATAGTCCGATCCGTTACTAAAAAAACATAATGTGATCCGTACCGTGAGATTTGTGATCCGTTAAAATAATTGTAAAACAATTATTACAACCAATCGCAGCATATTTATTGTTTAATTACTTATAGCTACTACACGATTAACCTAATCAACATTACAAACTGCTTGAGTAAAGTTTATCTATGCATAAAAATAATGAAAATGTGTGCATCTAATTTGATACTGTATGTATTTGTGATATAGAAATTGAAATTACCATTATAATATTATTATATAAATAATATAATATAATATATTTTGAGTGCGCAATTAAAATGACCATATGCTGTAATGTATAATTTGTCGCCTGTTTAATAAAATTATATTTTTCTGCCACAAACAAAAATGTAAAAGTTCCTTCATGAACAAAATAACTATAAAATGTCGGATTAATCATATGTCATAATAATCATAAAATAAATGGGTTACAAATGGAAAATAGGCTTTAGGTGTAGATATGTACATACAAAATATGAAAATGTCTGTCTTACTGTGTTTTACCTTGAACACAGTAAATTGCATCTTAAATGAGCATATACAGTTAGGAAAGTAAAAAAAAAGGTTGTCTTTGATTGTCTGTCATTTATTGTTAATCAATCAACAAACGAAAGTATTAGGCATGGGACGATAACCGTTTTTAAGGTATACCGCGGTTTGGAAAAGTCAAGGTTTTAAAATCACCAAAATTACAATATTCATTCATTTTCTTTTCGGCTTAGTCCCTTTATTAATCTGGGGTCGCCACAGCGAAATGAACCGCCAAAATTACAATATATGTAAGATTATATGTAAGATTTTTGTTGATATTTTAGGACAACAGTATCTCCAGCAAAAAATATCTCCAAAGATGCCATTTTAAATGGTAAAGAAATCAGTGTTTTTGAATCTAATGAAGACAGCAGAAGTCAATCATTCATTTGAATTATTTAGCCTGACATGTTTACTGTTTCAAAATAATTTAATTGTCTCTCGAAATAAAATGTATTGGCTGCGTCTGAAATTGCCTACTACTCAGTAGGTACTGCATTTGAATTTGAATTTACTACTCGACCGATAGAAAAGTATGTTCTATACATTATGTGAGTAGTGAGTAGTATGAATGAAGCTCGTTTGTACTAAATCCACCATTTTATCATGATCACATGAAACACCCGCTTTACTCTCGTTCATGATTTCTCTCATGGTGCATCATGGGATAGCATGGCATCCATTGGATGCGCACTTCAGAATCTCGACGGAAGTAGTAGGTCATCCGGGTACTTCTCGCATACTGTTTTTCGATCTCTATGAATTCGGACATATTACTCAGCTCGCATACTCTTTTTAGCGTATATACACTGTAAAAAATGCAGGGTTCCACACAATTCATTCATGTTGTCCCAACACAAATCGATTAAGTTAACTTAACACTTTTAACAAATTTATGTGGATTGAGCATAAAAAAATTAAGTTGTCCCAATGAAATATCAAGTTATATCAAGAAATATCATTGTGTTGTTTCAGCTCATTTTAATTAAGTAGTTTGAACAAGTAAAAAGCTATATTTTTTTGAGTGTAGTATGGAAGTATGCAATTTTGGACGCAGCCATTGTGTTCAAAGCGGAAAAAAGTTCTTGTTTTTTACCCAGACATTTAAAAACAATATATTTTATAGCAGTAATCACAATACTGTGAAACCATAATATTTTTATCCAAGGTTATCATACCGTTAGAATCTTAAACCGGCCCATGCCTAGAAAGTATCGCAAGAAAATGAAAGATTGATTCACTTCTCTTTGCTGAACAATATAGTAACTTTACTAAGAGGAATCAGTGTATATTTACTTCATACTGTGAAGAAAAAATTTAATGAGATTTGACTGCTTGATTCAATTTCTGTATATTAAACTATTGTTTTTATTTTATTTATGCCACATCAGCAACATATGCCATTTTAATGGCAAGATCAATATAGATAAAAACATTAGCTATTATGTATTTTTGTTTAATGTATTTGCACCTTTTCTATCTTATTTATTCTATTGTTTGTAATGTCCTTTTAATGGTATTACTGACTGTTTCAACTGTTTTAAGTTTTGCTTAACACCCCTATAGGATAGGCTTTTGGTATTAGTAGAGAAAAGCAGAGTTTGGGATTTATCTTTACCGTCTTTGCTGGCGAGAGCACTTCGAACTCCGTGCCAAAGAAGTGCAATCTCTTCATCTGTTGGAGTCCGGTCCAAACAGATCCCATTCTCTCCACACCTGCGCCTGCCACTGTCTGCAAGGGCATCTGGAGGGGAGAGAGAACAGACGCCCGCCTCGTGGGTGTAGGTACAGCAAGGTGGCGCTGGAGCACAGATACCATCTGTTCTGGGGGCAGGCCGATAAACTACAGTCTGGCAATCTGGAGCATCTTTGTACATTGTCTGTACACCTTCATCAGCCTTGGAGATGTACACGGGACACTCAGCTAGGTTAGCCTCTGCCACTTCAGGTTTTGGAGGGGGGCGAGGCACCAAACTCTTCCCTTGGGTCTTGGCCACATGTTGTGCTTCTCTGGCAGATTGGGGCCTGATGATAGTGCCCTTCCTGGCCCGGGAGGTAACGGGACACGAGAAGACTCTGGCTGAGCGCACTCTCCGGGGAGTCCTTGGGCCCCCAATGCAGAGTGATCTTCTTTGAGAGGTGGGCTCCTTGATATGCTCCTGTGCACGGTTTTCTTGGGGCCCTACATCTGCCCAGGCCTGTCTAGTGGATTGGGGCCCAGCGGGGATAGCAGAGGTCTTACTGGAGATGTTGTTTGATACCCCTGTGAGTAAATTCACATGGTCCGAGTGATCCGCTGAAAGCTGTTTATGGGTTTGTTGAGGCAGGTGGGCATGTCTGTTGGGGTCGCCAAACACTCGGTCCTCCCTCTCAACTCCATGAACTTCATCAAACCAACGCAGTTTCTTCTTAATATTGCGGTTCTTCTCAGGCTCATTGAGTTTCGCCCTTGCCAGCTCGACGCTGTCCCGGATTAAAATGGCCACTTCTTTGGTAAAAAGCAAATGGCTAGGGGTGTACGTGAATTTGACGTTTGCGGATTTGGATTTTAAATGGTTTTTAAGAATCCCTTTCAAAAATCTGACATTGCTGTTTGGCCCACAATAGGTCACGGGGTCTGCAGGTGTTCTGTTAGGTTCCTCTGTGCCTGTGGAAGGCTTCAACATACCAGCTTTTGCCAATTTGGTGACATCCGTTTCATTTTTAGGATCTATGCCTATAGCTTCCTCTATGCACAGTGGTTTGGATTCTGCTTTGAGCCTGGCTTCATCTACATATGGTTTGTGTTTATACAACTGTGAAGAACTCACTGCTTCTGTTTGTTGTATGTTTGGGGAACTCAGGTCAGTCTGATATGTTATGCTAAGAAGGGCATTTGAGCTTGAAAAGGCTTCAATTGGACTGTTGCTGTGTTTGCATCTGCCGGTTAAAGGACTGGTCTGCATTACTAATGAATGTTTAGCATACTTCTCCTCGAGGGCTCTTGTCTGCTGTTTGGATTCTGACTTGAAGTCTTTAGGCAGACTTGAGAATTCCAGGGGTGTGGTATCTGGCAAGGCTTGTGTTTTGCAGTGGGCAACCGCAGTTTCTTTGTCTTTCAAAATGTTCCCTTGAGCGATCCTGTCATTATTGTGAGTCATATGTTCTGAATTAGCCGCAAAGTCCTGCTGAGTCAATTCTTTTTGGCAACCATGGGCGTCGAAAGCCTGCGATTGGTCCTTCGAGTTATCAAATCTGTCTTGCGTGAGATTTCGGAGACTCCAGCTTTCCTCTGCTGATTCATGATGCCTTGGTGAACGTGACTTAACAGCGAGTTCACTTTCCTTGTTTAAAATCTCCTCCAGGAAACTCTTAGCTATGGAAGAGGTAGGGTGAGATGGTCTCAATGGTGATGGAAGACAGTTGGGGTCTTGAAGCTTAGGGTGATCCATTGAGTTGTAGAAAGACTGGGCACAGGTGGTGCTCTGCTGTGAGCTACAAACCGGTGGAGTGTCATGGCTCTTCTGAGGGTCTCCGTTCTCTAAGCTGTCCAGACTAGACAGACTCTCTGTCTCACTACGTGGGGTATCAAGATACTCCTGAAAATCAATACGAAAAAAAAAAAACATTAGAGCACTTATGCACTGATATTGACAGACTGAGTGCTTTTTGAAGATCATATTGCATTCAAGCCACAGAGGGATGGAAAATAACACATAGTCAGTTAATCTTTAACTGTAAGGGAAATAATGTCAGTTCCAGCAGCAACTTTTTACAATGAATAGAAAGACAGATCAATAGGGTCGATAAGACTTTTAATGTATATGGTAGACATCTTTTATGCTTACCAAGGGTGCATTTGTTTAACTAGATATATGCTAAAAACAATAAAATTGTATAAAGTAAAACATGTTCTTATTTAAAAAATAAAAAAAATGAAATACATTCTCATCATTTCATTTAACATGCTGTGTTCCCATACTTAAATCTGATATATGGCCATATATAAACATATTTGATCATTCATAAACATATTTGTAAATCCAATAGTAAAAATATATATGTAAAGTGCCACTTTTTTGCAATATATTGAAATATACACTACCGGTCAAAAGTTTGGGGTCAGTTTTTTTTGTTTTTATTATCATTCTGTTTATCAAGGCAGCATTTATTAAATGTAAAAAAATGTTAAATTGTTAAATATTTATTAAAATTTTAAACAACTGCTTTTTTATAGTATGTAGTTTTAAATTAAATTATTACTCCAGTCATTACTGCTTTTATTACCAATACCATTAGTAATAATATTATTAATAATGATAATGACAATAATAATAATTAACAATAATAACAATAATTGATCCTTCAGAGTGATTTCTGAAGGATCATGTGACTGAAGACTGGAGTAATAAAGCTGAAAATTCATCATTAAAATCACTGAAATAAATTAATAAATTAAATTATAAACTACATTTGAACAGTTATTTTATAGTGCAATAACATTTCACAATTTGTACTGTATTTGTGATGAAATAAATGCAGCCTTGGTGAGCAGGGGAAGCTTATTTTAAAACAATCCTACTGACCCCAAACCTTTGCCCGGTAGTGTATGTTGCATGTGAAATCCAAATATGAACTTGTATATTATATATGAAATTTGATATATTGCCATATATCAGATTTCAATATGGATTGGGGCTGATTATGGTGGCTTGAAAAAGCCAACATACTGTTATACTACATACTCATTCTTCTTCTTCCGTTTTCTTATTCTGAGATCTCCTCCTAGACCGTTCATACTACAACCACCAAACCAACTCCAAAGCTCCAAACTATACTGAATTAAGTTGCTATATCTTTTCCAGCTGATCCGACTTTCGGTTTTCCCATTGACTTAACATTGGACCAAACTTTCTGACCTCATAACTTTGTGCCACACTGTCATACAGACTTAAGGTTGGGCTCATTTAAATCAGACTACCAATCTGCCAATCACTGATGACCTTTTAACTTACTAGCCACACCCTAGGAACCACTTACGGCACCCTAGCAACTGTCCCATAGATTTCCATTGCAAAAACTGCCATTGACTTTAAGCGGGTCACACACCAAAAGCGTTGCGCCACGCAGCACCATGCCTTTCAGAATTCTAAACATAGGTTTCTATCAGGGTACGCACATCGGCGTCAAAAGTTGGCGGCTGTCCACAGTGCCCAGCCACGACTCAGGACACTGTTCATATTTCTGCCATGCCACAGAGCGCCATCTGAATAGTTTCATTTTAAATAGCATGCGAATGTGCGCATCTTGTGTGCGATACATTTAACTGACATGTGCGCAACATGTCGCGGCGCTGAGCGGCGCATCCGGTGTGTGACGCCCTTTACATTGGACATACTAACAACATACCAATTAATAATATACTAATCCATACTAGAAACATACTATTTATACTATAAACATACATGCAACATGCTAATTCATACTAAATTCTTACTAACAACATGCTAGTTTATACTAGAAACATGCTAGCAACATGCTGATTCATACTAAATTCATACTAACAACATGCTAGTTTATACTAGAAACATGCTAGCAACATGCTAATTCATACTAGAACCATGTTAAAAACATGCTAATTTATGCTAGAAACATTCTACCAACATGTTAATTCATACTAGAACCACATCTTAGCAACTGCCTAGCAACCCCTCAGAACACCCTAGAAACCACCTAGCAACACTTTAGCAACAACGTAGAACACCTTAGCAACCGCCTAGCAACACCTTAGCAACCACCTAGCAACACCTTAGCAACCACCTAGCAATGCCTTAGCAAACGCCTAGCAACCAATCAGAACACCCTAGCAACCACCTAGCAACACCTTAGCAACGACCTAGAACATCTTAGCAACGGTCTAGTGTTTAAATAGCTTATTATTTCTGTGGAAACAATTATTTTTTCAGAATTAGCAGATGAAAAGACAGTTAATCAACAAAAATAATCTGAATTTATTTGAAATATAAATTATTTGAAAATGTATAAATTAAATTGCTTCAAAAAATGTAATGTTCAAAACTTCAAATATACAAAATAAAATAGAAAACTGGAATAAAAGCTAATATATTATATTTTTCAACATTTTACATATGGAAAGGAAAGATCTGCATGTATGCAAGAGGACCGAAGTCTTAAGGATTTATAATTTTGGATCTGCACCAGAAAGGCATCAGCAATATATAATACAAATATAATAGCTAACTGAATTTCCAGAAGGAAAACCAATGACAGGCAGAGCAGGATGGTCACGGGCATCGAAGGGCATTTCATAAGCCTGACGACATTTGTGCACAGAATGGAACACTTTTCCAAGAAGACCTGAGCCAAAGATCTATCCTATAAATAGGGTTATTACTCTGTGCATCCTGCTCTGTTCACAGTTCAGTGTATTAAATTATATGTTGGCTACAAGCCAGAGCAGGTAACATTCCAGCTGGAAGAGGACATAAACTAAGTGTGTGAGAGCGAAAGAATGTTTGTTTGAGGTATAGATCGGGGAATGTCTATCTGTGTCTTTAATATGTGTTTGTGTGATCTCATCTCTTTAAACACCTCAGTTTGTTCAGAAGACGCAGCAGCGTGTTGTGGCAGGAGGAGCCCTGGGCTAAAATTACAATGTCTTTTTCACCCCCTCCCCCAGTTGGATGTGGATCTTAAAACCTTCACAAACTCCTTAAGCAAATTTGCAAAAAGGCTTCTTTCATCATACACAATCACGGCCCAGTGAATCATTTGCACCAGGAAGCTGATCACAATTACACTATAAATCACCTATAAAATTAGAAATGTTCCTTATATTGTAATCATGATCACAGAATGTAATCATCCCTTTAATCATGTTTTATTCATCTTGAGTACCAAACACCTGGTTGGCTGTATCATTCCGGAACTGTTCATTTCTGCAATATGGATATTACTTCAGGGTTCTTTCACACCAGAATGAAGGACTTTCTTTTTAAAGTACCATTAATTTAAAATCAAGCACCTTTGTAATTCATATCACAGCAAATGTAGCATCATGAAAGTCCTTATTGTATTTAACATTTCACTTACCCTTAGGGCTCTATTTTAATGATCTAGGCGCAAAGTCTAAAGCGCATGGCGCAAAAGCATTAAAGACATGTCCGAATCCACTTTTGCTATTTCAAGGACGGAAAAATATGCTCTGTGCCATGGCGCATGGTCTAACATGATTGTGCTTATTCTCTTAATGAGTTATGGGTGTGTTTTGAGCATAACGTGCATTAAACCAATCAGAGTCTCATCTCCCATTCCCTTTAAGAGTCAGTTGCGTCACATCATGGAGCATTTGCTATTTACATGGCGACTTTGTAAGTGGAAGAACTGAAAGCTTCACTAGCGAGAAAACAATTATACAGAGCATCTGTGCGAGGATAAAGAATGAGCCTCCCCCATTCGGTCTCTTTACTTTCTCTTTACTCTCATAAATAAAGGAACAGTGTTGTACGCACTCCACTGAAGACATCCGTCAGCCTATATATTTAATTTAGTTTGTTAAGCGCAAAGATTTGCTTCAAAACTATTTCTAAATTTAGTTCTAATTTCCAGCAAACGAATAAATTAACAACAATAATAATAGTGTTATATCCAAACATACCTCCTATTCTTACGCCCCATAGGGTGATGCAGACGTCTCCAAAACCCAATAGGAGGACAAATCTAAACTTGTTTTTAATATAATATAAATATGCATATAATAAATACTACTACTACTAATAATAACATTATACAAAAACAAATTGTCATGAATAAACTGAAAAAAGCCCCCCGAGATGATGAAGGCATGGAGGCAGTGGTTTTAATATTAATGTAGAAAATAATAATTTTTGTATTATTTAAATCTTTTAATTCTTTTTCATTATTAAATATATTTGTGTATTGCTGTACATCCTGTGTGTATTAAGCAATGTGTACGTGTTTAAGGTGCACAATAACGCGCTCTGCGCTGGACTTTAGACCTGCTTTCAGCTGGTCAGTTGCGCAGCCTATTTTAGTTCCTCAAAATAACGCACCAACACACCTCTTTTCTAGACCGACACTCCTATGAGTTCACAAAGCTGCGCAAATGGATTTACTATTCAAACAACATGGCGCAAAGTGGGAAAATTAAGGTTGCATTGGTCTGAAAATAGCAACACATTGCGCCAAACACGTCTTGCGCCTTATTGTGCCGTGTGTATGACAGGGCCCTTAATATTTACATAAAAAATGTAGAGTCATGTAAAGTCGTTTTAAACACTTGCTTTCAATGAACTTTAATAAAATTTGTTAAATTCAATACTGATAATATTTAGATGCGGTTTCTGAAATATTAATAAAATGTGCATTATTGTTGCATTATTATTAATTTAAGATTTTTAAATGAAGAATTTCTTACTTTTTTTGTTCTGTTTTTGACATCAGCACAGAACAATTGTTGAAATAACTCCATAAACCTTTTTATTACAATTGTAATTCAATTCAGGCCTTATGCATTATTTTTAATTGTAAAGTATAATCATGCTTTCTTTCTGTAAAGATGCTTTGAAATGATATACGATATACAAACAAACTTGAATTAAACTGAATTGAATTACAGTCATGCCCTGTCAAAACTTTCATTTCAGAATTACATATTTCTAAATAATTCACAATATTCATTCATTCATTTATTTTCCATCGGCTTAGTCTCTGATTTATCAGAGGTCGCCACTGCAGAATGAACCGCCAACTATTCTGGCATATGTTTGATGCAGCAGATTCCCTTCCAGCCCCAAGCCAGTACTGGGAAACGCCCATAGACACTCGCACTCATACATTACGGCCAATTTTAGTTCATCCAATTCACCTACAGCACATGTCTTTGGACTGTGGGGGAAACCGGAGCAACCGGAGGAAACCCACGCCAACACAGGGACAAACTCCACACAGGACTCCAGCTGGGACTCGAATCAGTGACTTTCTTGCTGTGAGCATGCTTACCACTAAGACATTATGTGTCAGCGTATATAAAGGGACAGTTCATTATCATTGTCCGGTAACCATTGACTTCCATAGTTTTGTTTTTCCTACTATAGAGGTCATGGTTAGCAACTTCTAACATTCTTCATAATATCTTCGTTTGTATTCAACAGAAAAAAAGAAAGGCAAACAAGTTTGGAACAAGTGTATGATGAGTAAATGATGACAGTATTTAAATTTTTTGGTCTACTATCCCTTATTCCCTTTTAATGGATGTGTATATTTTGAAGCATTAACCTGTGGATCTTGCTCTTTTTCTTTCAGAAAAGTCTGGCTCTCTTGCTGATCATTGAGGAAGAACGTCTGGTTGTTCCGGAAGTTACTCAGACTCTTCTCCTGCAGGAGTTTGGTGTAGGCCTCTGCTGCTGATAAGGCACGCAGGTGACGAGCGCCCCCTGAAGGCTTCGGGGAGGGAGTGCAGCTCCTGAAACAAATTAAAGTGCAGGCATTGTGACGATGAACTTTATTTGTTCTGCACCTCTTATACAACAAATGCAGCATGAAGGGATAGTTCACCTAAAAATAAAGATTTCCTCAGCATTTATCCACACTTTAAGTCGTTCTAAACTTTTAAGACTTTCTTTCTTCTGTTGAACACAAACAAAAATTGAATAAGCTGGCCGTAGTGTATGTGTATGAATGCAAGAGTGTATGGGTGTTTCCCAGTGCTGGGTTGCGGCTGGAAGTACATCGACCGCTGATTAATAAAAGAACTAAGCCGAAAAAAATATAAATGAATGAATGAATGAATGAATGAAAACAAAACAAGATTTCTGATGAATGTTGAAAAAAAAGCAGCCATTAATATCCATCGTAGGAAAATAATTCTGCGAAAGTCAATGGCTGCTTTTTCTAACATTATTAGGTACAGTATATCTTCCTCAGTGTTCAGCACAAGAAAGAAACTAAAACAGTTAAATGAGGGCAGAATGCTCATTTTTGGGTGAACTATAGTATGCCTTTAACAATAAAAACAACAACAACAAAAACAACTTGTAATAATTCATGTTAAAAAATAAAAATACCACAACTAATTAATTCTAAAACCAGAAGGTGAAATAATGGAAATTGATAAATGAAAAGTAATAATGAAACAACAAAATTTTATAAAAAAATACATAAAATGCTTCAGAAAAATCATTATTAATAATAAGCTAAAATAAAAAGATACACCCCATTTTGAGAATGAATATTTTGATCTATTTCTCAGTGAATAAAGGCAATGTATTTTGTATTGTATTTTTTTTAAACAAAACAGATTTATTTAACAAATATATTTATTAGAATAATATTTTAGTCATCAAACAAGTTTAGAAATTGAAAGATAATACAATTAAATTCAAGCAAAATATTACAATTTTTTTTTACAACCTACAAAATTTCAATTAAATTTTTCGTTTTTTTTTTTGCTTCTCTTGATTTTTCCTCTTTTTTTAAATTTGTATTTAATATTTTTCTATAACATATAAATTTAGGTGTACTAGTTTTTGACCGTTAAGTTATTTTGTTAGATAAGCTCCAGATTTGGCTTCAGTACTGACTAACCTAATGCAGGCTCATAGCCAGGGGGGGTTCGGGTGGTTCGAAAGACCCACACCACCACGAACAAAGTCCAGAATTTGACCCCTATATGAGCTAATTTATCCCATTTTTGACTGCTATACCATCATAAACTGTGAAAATTATAGGTAGAAGGTTTTAAGACAAACTTAATTTTTAATTATTCAAGTGGCCAAATTCTGACGGAGGAAAGTTGAATGAGCTGGCAAGTTTTTATTTGCCCATAGGCTGCAGTTTTGTTTTAAAACAAATTTTAGTAGATTCCTATTTTTAAATTATAAATAATAATAAATTTGTATTTAAAATATGTATTTTTTCATATTTTTTTTTTACTTTAAATGCTTAATCTCATAACAATATTTATAAAACTGAATTAACTTACAGTTTGAATCCAAATTTGCATATAAAAACTTTATAGTAAAATAGTTTTGTGAGCACTCCTACAAAATTATTTTTGGTGCATCACAAAATGTGGTTATGATCACCATCCGACAAGCTAATCCAGCAAATATTAGTTCTTAAAATGTTATTAAAAAACATAATTGAATTAAAAAAATGAGGCGAATAACTGCAAAAAAAGTTTAAATAGGCTTGCTATGGGACTGTAATGTATATGCATTATAATATTGTAAAGCTTCCTATTAAAAATATGAATTTAAAAGATAGATTTGTGAGGGGTGTACTTATACTGTACGTATATGCTGAGCACTGTATATACATTTTAGATAACCAAATCCTAATGTTTTAACTTTAGAAGAGTAAAGAAAGAAATATTTGGTGCAACAACTTAAAAGTTTTGTTATTCTGGCCAAATATTATTTTCTGGAAAAAAGCTCTATATGTCAATGTTTTATATTGTGAAAAAATATGACCTTTATAGAATAAAATTAGTATTACCATTTTCAGGGTTTCTGCAGGTTTCACAAAGTTAAATTTAAGACTTTTTAAGGCATTTTTAAGACTATAATGAATGAAATTTTAGACTCATTAAGGGCTAAAGGCTAAGGAATTTTTCAAATGGCCAAGATGGAAAATATATATATTTTTGCCTAATCAAAAAAAAAAAATATATATAATTTAATACATTTAATAATACAATAATATATATATTTTAAATATTTTAGATTTTTTTCTTAGCAAAATATTTGATGTATTGTGTAAAAACAAGCAAGCTCTACTTGTATCCATACACTTTTACCCAATATAAACTTTCTTTAAAATAAAAAAAAAAATGAACAAATGTTTTATCAATTTTAAAAACTATAATAAACTAAATCTATGCACAACAATCTGTCCAGGTCGATGTCTTCAGCAGTAAATACATAGAGAACTTTTAAACACATGTTATTGTAAGGAAAATAATTAAACCATTATGATAAATAGAGTTAAAAATTACTGTTTAAAATAAAAGTTTAAAGTTTTATTGAGATTTATTGTTGGTAATTGTATAAGTTTTGGCCAGATTGAGTAGCAATACATGAACAAAGAAAAATTAAGACTCGTTTAAAAAAGATTTAAGAGATTTAAGACTTTTTAAGGCCTAAAATTTGGATTTTGATATTTAAGACATTTTAAGACTTTTTAAGACCCCGCAGACACCCTGATTTTAAAATATAATACCTTTTCACAGTAGTTATTGTAATGCATCAAGTTAAATTACAACACATTTAAATTCCATTGAAAATTCTGTAGCTGCAATAAAATAGGTTTAATGCTTTTTATGTTTAATTTCAGTTAACATTTACTTTATTTGATGTAATAAAAGGGCTTTAGTTTTATGTTTTTAGTAATAGCTGACTATAAAAATTCTCCCCATTATGATATATCGTGATGGCAGTAATGTCGTACCTGCTAGCAGGGGAGGCACCAGACCAAAATTGAGATGGATGAATATATAAGAGTGAACTGCCTTGAATATGATGAAGTGCTTCGTCAAGGTTGGGTGTTCTTCTCTTAAAGGCTGCAGCAGAACACAAATCACCCTATTTACTGTACAGTATATGGCAGACGGACTGTTTACAACACACACACATTGACCTCATAGTACTACTAACACAGTGTATGTAGACACATGGATTAGTGTTCACCTGACTATTTCACTGAACATACCGGGTCTTTTCCTTTGAGAAGGTGGAAGATGAGCTCTTTGGAAGTTCTCTGTGGCCTCCTGGACCTTCTGATGGCGCTGTTGTAGAATATTCTCCCTCAGTCTCTGCTCCTGAACATCCCACTGCTTTCTTCTCTCATCTAGAGCCCTGAAAATAGATAAACAGTCAGACAGTTTACATGCACATCAATATATCAGCTCATTAAAGGGATAGTTTACACAAAAATGAAAATTTACTCACTATTTACTCACCATTGAGTGGTTATAAACCTTTATAAGTTTCTTTATTCTGTTGAACACAAAAAAAGATATTTTGAAGAAATCTGAAAACCTGTAAACATTGACTTCTAAAGTAGAAAAAATACTATGAATGTCAATGGTTACAGGTTTCTGGCTTTCTTCAAATATATATTCTGTTGTGTTCAATAGAAGAAAGATTGTCAAACTTGTTTGGAGTGAGTGAAGGGTGATTAAATGATGAATTTGCAATTTTGGATGAACTATCACTAGTAAATGACAAGTTAATATTGAAATAACATGCTAATTTAAAATAACCCATGGAAACCAATAACTTGGCAATGCAAGTAAAATATGTTTGGTTTATTAATAAATCGTTTTATCTACATGTATGCTCAAAAAAATCTGGGTTGTTGTAACCCACACTGTAAAAAGTGATTAACTTTCACTAAACTTAAAATTGTATGGCAACTAGCTTCAGAGCTTTCTTAGTTGACTCAACTTAAATCGAGTCAAGTGCAGTACTTGGGTTAAAAGTTGCGTCAACTCAAAAAAGGTGTTGTGCAATTTGCCTTACAATTTTAAATTGAGTCAAATTTTGTACACAGTTATATAAGTAAACCGATTCTCTTAAAAATGACTAGCTGACTGTGAGTAAACCCATTGTAATTCAGGACTGTTTAGTTGACTTAACTTATTTCTTAATTATGAACATAGAGTAGTTCATTTAATTAATCATTTTAAGACAATGGGTTAACTCTCTTTTTCTTTTTAAAGTAAAGTCAACTAAGCATATTTATGGTTCAACATTGGTTCAAATATGAAGAAACCAACCGTTAAAAGAAAAAAATAACCCAATGTTGGGTTTGTCTATATTTCACCCAATGGGTTACGACAACCAATCATTTTTAAAGTGTGGTGATTTAATATAAATGGAATAATTTGTGCATCAAAGTATATTATTTGTTATGGCAGGTGTTATTGTTCAATGACTCTTAAAGAATGTTGATGAGTATGGATGGGTAATTAATTGAAAGGTAATGGAAATCGACATTCAGAACCTATAATTGATCTAATTTTTCCAGGTCAATTTAAAAAAAATTACTTTCCCTACTGTGTGGAGTCCCGTGACCCTGCTCTGTTAAGGCTGATTTATACTTCTGCATCGAGAGCATGCGTATGGTCCAGCGCAGCCTTTGTGGGGTTGCATACCAGTGCACCTCTCAAAAAATGTAACTATGTTGCACATTTGCACTACATTGACAATGATTGGAAGTTGTGCCAGAGATGCCTTGAGACGGCATATTTTCCATTAAAGTAAAATTATTTACATTAAAATATTTGTTTACAGAAGATTCAAGAAACACACTGTTAAAATATTATTTACAGGATATACAAGAGTTATTTTATTCAGAAGAGATACTGCTTATTTTCTACTTTTAATAAGAAAAACATTGAAAATAATTAAGTTTGTTTTCAAAAAGTGCAAGTTATTTATTTTCAATGTGTGTTTTAGTTTCAGTTGTTCAGCGTTGATGTCCACCCTTCATTCAAAAACTTGTCAGTGAACTATGAGGGCAAAAAAAATAAAATAAATAAATAAAATAATTGGTCACTTACTGTAATCGAGTTAAAATGTTCAATTAATCAAGATTTTGACTTCAGGCCAAATCGCCCAGCCCTATTGATGAGTATTGCTCAATGTCAGAGAGAATTTTATAGCTAATATTTTATCCTCTCATCATGCAGTATTTTAATTGTAGCACCTATTTTTCTGCTGAAACACATTTTTTATAATTCTTTGGGCCATGAAAGCATCTGAGTTTGTTATATTTCTTCCATCCTTACTGCAAAACTGAATGCACTTAAATTGGCAGTAAGGATGCATTCCTGTCTCATATCACACACAAGCACACTTCAATAAACCTATACAAAATGCATGTTTTATGCATTTAAATACTGTTTAAAATCTGTAAAAGTGGACAAAATCTTGCTGTGATGATCAAATTATGCTCTGATAAAGGAAAACAGGTAGATAACCACATGCACTGTCGGTTTATGAAGCATAATTGAGCAAGATCAATGCTCTCAGTATGAAAATACATGCTTCTTTTGTGCCAGTTTGATCCTTTTAACGATATTATTAATTTGTTTAAAGGCGGAAGGATGAAAACTTTGGCAACTGTTTGGAGCATATCAAATGCACTACTTGACTTCTAATGAAAATGAGACTTTAATCTAATTGGCAATATCAGACTATTGCGCAAGCTGCTGTTATCTCAGACGTTTACTTTCCAGGGTAAACAGAAACCTGAGCTTTCTCTAGCAGATGCATTTCAGCTTAATTAATTTGTTAATGGCACAGAATGTAGCGCATGCCTATGATGCGAACCCATTGAGCTGTCTGTCAGAACTGCAGCTAAAATCATGGAGAAATAAAATAGCAAAGCAACCTGAACTAAACTTGTAGTGTATTTTTTTTTTATTTACTTCTTTAAAAATAGTATTCTTTTTAGATTTAAAACTTTTATTATGTCAAGAGCGTAGGTTTACACTTGACATTGGTGAGGACGGGTGAATCAACCCCCCCCCCCCCCCCCCCCCCCAAAAAAAAAAAAAAAAAAACATAAATATTGTTTTTTTTAATATAAAAATTGCTATTAATGATATAAAAATATATTATTAATTAATCATCTATTCATACAATTTATTAAGTTAAATTAAATAGTCAGGCTCGTAGCCAAGGAAGGTTCGAAAGACCAAAAGTTGGATTATTATTATTATTATGTTTGAATTTTTCTTTTTATTCAAATGGCCAAATTCTGACTGAGGAAAGCTGAATGTGCTGGCCAGATTGTTATTTGCCTGTAGGCTTCAGTTTTCAATTTAAAACTAGTTTTAACAGGTTTCTAAAATCTTTTTTAATAAAAATTCAAAAAAGAAAAATATTTTCATATATATATATATATATATATATATATATATATATATATATATATATATATATATATAATATATATAAAAATGTATAAAACTGTAATATAAAATTTACAGTTTAAAAGCACATTTCTAAATAAACCCATTAAAATAGTAATATAGTATGGTAATCAATTTGACAAAATAGTAGGAAATATTTTTTGGTATATCAAAAAATGTGGTTATGATAACCATCCGACAAGCTGATCCAGCAAAAATTTGTTTTTAAACTGTCATTAAAATGCAATATTTATACTTATTTATACATAAATATTTATATCATAATTAAATAGAAAATCGGGCGAATAACTGTTAAAAGGTTGTTTTTCAGAAAAAAAATAACCACCCCTTTCAATAAGCTGGCTACAGGCCTGATGGTGTAATGTTAAAAGAATGTTTATTAACTGATAGAGAGAGAGTTTAATAAGGACTTTCGTTTATTTTAGCCATGAAACATATCTCATATATCAGTATTAATAAAAGATGTAGAACAGGCTGTAGTTTTTCTGACAAATTGTTTCAACCGAAATTGGTGCTACTCTGCGAGATTAGGAGAACTGGCAGGGATCATATACTTTTACATTTAGCTGTTTATTCTGCAGTTAGTTTTCAGGGCATAATATTCACAGACTATATCAGTCTGCTGTAACGTTTTACTACATGTTAAAGCGGGGGAAAAACACAAGCATTAATAGCATCATAATGATGGACTCATTCAGTAACAAACTTGCGTTTATGTGACTTACACTTTTCGTTGAAAAAGCTCCTTATGTCCCCCTTTTTTCCATTCTCACTTGTGTGTGTCACACACCTTATTCTTGCACGGGAAATTCTCATGCAATTTTGGCGCTGCTACATCTGAACGCAGCTACAGTCTCTCACATGACAACAGGGAAAGGCTCAGCCAATCACAATGTTCATATGTGTTTTGGGGCCGGTGCGACTCGAGGAGAGATGAGATTTAACCTTTCTGCATGTCTAGGTTAATATTGACAGAGCGATTTTTTTTAAAGTGAATCAAATTATTGGTGGGGACGTTTCAATAGTTGGCGGCTATTGGTGGGGATGTGTGCCCTCCGTCCATGCTAAATCTACACCCCTGTATTATGTAATATATAATATTATGGCAACACAATTAAGGTTCATTTCAGGAATTTTGTCAATTATTAACCTTTTTTTTTGCAGTATGACAGTTGTACCACCCTGATAGGTTTTATTATTATAAATAATAATAATAATATGAAATATAAAAAATGGAGATATCACATGTCTTATAATTGACACGCATACACACAGAACTCAAGGAATATACTATCCATGTATTTACTATGTACTGTATACCATGGGTCTCAAACTCAATTCCTGGAGGGTCGCAGCTCTGCACAGTTTTGCTCCAACCCTAATCAAACACAGCTGATCCAAATAATCAAGGTGTTTAAAACATGAACATCTTCATTAGTTGCATCAGTGTGTTTGATTAGGGTTGGAGCATAACTCCGCAGAGCTGCGGCCCTCCAGGAATTGAGTTTGAGACCCATGATGTATACTATGTATGTATATGAATGTACTTGAACTACTGAATTATTAAGATTGCTTATTAAGTGATCTGTTAAGCTGTCTGAGTGGCTTTGGCTTTCTTAATTATACAAATATTTACAATATTTATTTTATTGTATGTTTATTTTAATATAGCTTAAATTGTGATTGATATTTGTAATTTGTTTTCAATAAAAATATCAGAAAAAGCATCATGTCATTGACACTAAAATACTTTATTATATTTAAACTGAAAACTAAAAAAAATGTTAAACTAAAGTTTAACTAAAGTTAACTAAATTAAAGTTTTTACTTAAACTAAAACATATACTACTGAAAGACCTTTTAAGACCTTCATGAAATCCAAAATGATATTATTAAAATATCACATGCTTCAAACCCAGTTATTTTAGTACTATTGATACATTTTAAATAGTAATACTCTAATAGTAATATTAATAATCTCTAAACTGACAAAATAAACTGGTCTCTTCTTCCTCATCATCACTGTCTTGTATAAAGTACCCTTTTTTTGCTCTTACTGATTAGAGCTTCTATTTCAAGCTAGTAAATCCTGGCTGACAAGTAAAGGATTGTATAACAGTATCTGCGCTCTGTAGGGTAGCTTCACTTTCAATGTGCACAGAGACTGACCAGGTCAAAACCCCAGACTGAGTCATTAAGAGCATGGAGACAGTTCTTAGTATATCTGACACTCACTGTCAACACCACATTCAGCTGGTGTGCATTGCTTCTGATCGCTGGGACTCTTGCCCGGCAGTCTTTTAGCACATTTGCCTTGTTGGTGAATACACTGATGCCATTTTTCTTGTTTATGCCACCTCATCATCTCATAACAGGTCTTCAGAGACCAACAGAAAGAGCTGTGTCCTTTCATATCCATGTTGAAATGTATTAAATTATTTAGGAAATAAATTTACAGCAGACATACATATAAATGCACAATTGTAATTGACAAAGTAAGGTGCAGAGCTTTTTCAATAAAAATAAAATAATATGTTTTTGTTGGAGTTTACACACACATTGTGCCTGAATGTAAAAAAACAAAAAACAAAAAAATCAAAACAAAACAAAACAAAAACAAAATGATAACAGATGAAAAGATCGAGCTAATTTTTTAGGAAAATGCCATTTCAATTTTTGCACTACAATGTTTTAAAAATTGTATAGTATAATTTTATGGTAAAGGTAAGTGGAAATTTACCAGCAATTGCTCAGTGAAAAATGTTTGACACCAAATGTATATAATTATATACAAAATATATGAATTTTAATTTAAGACATTTATGAGACTAATTTAAAATTTTTATGTAAATTTGTCAGCCACCCAAATATAATGACCCAAGATTACATGCAGTTATGAAATCAACATAAAATCAGATACATTTTTGTCACACTTACTTTCTTCTGCGATTAGTTTCCAGAGAAAGCTTGCGAGCCCGAGCCCGACAGTACCTCTGTTCTTGTAGCAGCACTTCCCTTTCATCTTCAGTTTCTCCATATACACCTGATCTGACGCTAATGTGATGCAAAGTCAAGGAAGGTAATATATATATATATATATAGAGGTAAAGTTGATTTTATATTCGCACATTCGTTCATTTACAAGTTTCTATGTTGTTTACCATGTTACTTTGAATATTCGATCGGAATTAGCATGCAAGTATGACTTCAAAACAACATTAACATCTAATTGACTGTGAACAATGTTGTACTTTGATAGCCATTGGCTGCTAATATGATTTCCCTATTTAGAATTTGCAAAGAATATTTTTCTGAAATTATATTATAATGGAGAATGTCTGAATATCCGAATATAAAACCAACTTTACCCCTCTCTCTCTCTCTCTCTCTCTCTCTCTCTCTCTCTCTCTCTCTCTCTCTCTCTCTCTCTATATATATATATATATATATATATATATATATATTAATACAATATTATAACAATCATGTGTGTAGTTAGTCATACAATCCTCTTTGCACGAATAAACAACTAAACCAATTGTTTTGCTACAGTACAGCTGAATAGACTATAATCTCTACATATAATTCACACACAAAAAAGGATACGAGTAATAAAGTGTGTCCTCCAGGACTGACATCCCGAATATCAGGTCTCCACACAACGAAGATCTCATCCATACAGCAAAAACTGTACCTTATCGCGCAATACCATAGCTGGAAAAAAGGCTACGAAGGGAAAATATTGAAGAATGACAACAAAATAAAGACTAAAAAGCCGGTGGAAGAGCAGACAGGTAACATTTACTACCTATGACTTTATGACTTCCTCTGGTGTGATACATAATTTATCCAAACCGAGTGCGTGTTATCTTGTCATTGTGTTAAATTATATCAGGTTAAGGTAAGCCTTCATCGCCATTCTCTACAGGTGAAAGAGTTACGCCATGTCAGTAACCAGTGACGCGCTTCCTTGACAACAGACACAAACTCATGCTGGAGGCGCGGTCACGTCACGTCAGTCAGAAGGGATTGATCCTCCTCAATCTCAGTGAATATAATACACTGCTGCTCCCTGCTGGATCATGTGAATACGCAACAGGTTACTTGTAGCGACACTTGTGTTTTTGTTCCTTGCAAAGTCTACGAGAAGGGAAGTGCCTCAGTTGATAATTTCTCAGTCACCGGTTTCCTAATCACGAGGTCCTAATATTTCACCTGCACCTGCCCTGAAAAATGACGAAAAAAAAGATACGCTTCCCCCAAGTAAGTAGCCTATTACGGTAACGTTAACAACTGAATACAGCCAATTATACCAATATATGAGTTGGAGTAGGCCTACAGACAATCAGTCCTCAAATATTGTGTAACGATAGTCTAAAAGCATTATAATATGCCTTCAGGGGTCAGTAAAGTTGACCCCTTTGTCATCTTTACCTATTGACCTATTACATCCAACCACCAGGGGGTGATCAAAATATTTTGGTCTCACTTATCAGGATGTGCTAATCATGCTAAATCATACAATCATGCTAAATTTTTGCTTAATCAGTCAGATACATCAGTCAAATGCTCATAATCAATTAAAATTCTCTGAAAGTCACTGAATTACTCATTGTTGAGTGGAGAAAAGCACTTGTTGTTTTAATGCGATTCTCACAAACAAATCATATGCTTATTTTTGCCACAGAATAAAACAATGTTAAACTGTATCTTGCAGCAGGTGGTGCTACTGTGTAAGATTTATGACTAGCACTTATTGTGTGTATTGTCTTTTCTTGTTGAATCGCAGAATGCCTCCTCAATTGTGAGTCGCTTTGGACAAAAGCGTTTGCTACATGACTAAATGTAAATATGCAGAAGTATGCGGAAGGACTTATAATTTTGCAGTAACCTAGGTCAAGCGCTTCTGGCGAACTGCATGTCGTTACAAAATCAGCACGTTTAAGGTCTGTTTTCTTTAAAAATCAACGAACTTCACTGCCTGATTGATATTCGATATAAGGTGGGTCTCAGAATGTACAATAAGCACTGCATTAAATTACATTTTCCCTGCCATGTCTTTAAAATATGAACATTTATTTTACCCCAGTATATTCAATGAAGTTTCTGCGCTAGTCTGTTAATCCTGACGGGCGTGTGTGTGTGTAAATGGCTTTTCATCTTGTTTTACGCTTGAACAACTAAATGAACACTGAAGTCTATTTAACTGATTATATTTTAATTATATTTCAACATCAATGCTGTAAAATGAACCGTATAAAGTTTAAAAAAAGTCACATTAACCATTCACTGGAAGTTTATCAGTATAGGAAGAAACACTAGCTGTGTATACCCAATTCACCCGTAACACTGAGGAAGGTTAGTACTACAAGAAACTGAATAATAAGATATGTCAGAATTGCGAGAGAAAATTAAGTCACAATTGCAAGAAAAAGTAACATTTCTGAGAGAAAAAAGAAAATGACAAGAAGGTATATAAATGCACACTGACTTTGATATTTACACAAACAGGTACAACAGATTCATTAATAAAAAACATCAATAAAAAAAAACGGTTTATTATCAAATGGGCATCATTATAGTTATATAGCAGTTTTCCCTAAAATTTCCATCCATCTGTCCCTCATGATGTAGTCTTTATTTGAAGGTCTTTCACACATTAACTGCTTTAAATCACTTAACTGAAGTTGTGAATGGCGGGTCTTCCCAGGGTTGATCCTGTCTGTCACAGCCGCTGCAGAGTGTGAATTGAAGTGAAGCTGCTGGGTTAGAGATGTTAGACTGTGAATGTAAGTAGCTGACAAGCCGTGTCGACCCGTTCAGGTATGTTTGTTCCAGCATGACATAGACTCTTTTGAACCACCTCCTCTCTCGCTGTCTAGGATCTCTACATGACTGTCCTCCTGTGACTGACCCTCCTGACTGTGAGATGCATCAGTGTGCAGCAGAATCTGTTCCTGTGCTGGGCCATCGGCAGCTGTAAATTCACACTTGACACGTGAAGATGAAAAAAAAAAAAGAGTGAGTGGAAATGCAAAGTTCACGTATGCAGAAAAATAAAATAAAATGTAATTATATTATATTAAAGAGCCCCTATTATGGGTTTTTGAGAATTACCTTCCATGAAGTGTGTAACACAGCTCTAAGTGAAGTGAAATATCCAGCTAAGGCTTAAATCTGAAAGTGGACAGTGTTTAAAAATATTGATTCATTTATAAAAGAGTCGACTCCTAGTACTTTTAATGAATCGTTTTGATAACGAGTCTTTAGCCGTTTCGTCGTGACGTGGATACGAAACTTCGCCCAGTTGTTGCGCTCACAAAGCCTCAGCATTATAGCCCAGCCTTGTGCTGTTTGAGTGCTTCTGGAATCTACACACTTACAACAGAGAATTCATCGGCCTTTTGTTAAAGGAAGGATTAGAAAAGACTATTGATGTAAGGGACTTTGTCAGAACATGGAGCAGTGCATCGTGGATCAGTTCCTCCATTTCACAAGTGTAAGTAAGTGGTTAAAATAGTTGCCTCCTTGCATTTTCTAGCTTGTAAATGATGTGTTTAATTGTGTTTTGTTACTTGTAACCACTTGTACTGTATCTGGTTAACTCTTTATATTCTCATATCGCGTCTAAAGCCATGTTGAAAACGCGACGCGTGGCGCTTTGTTTACGGATTTAATGCGTTTATGAGGCTGCGATCCTCTGCTGTTTGTCATTGCTATGGCCATCGTCAGCTGTTCTTACATACTTGCAGCAGTCAAGTTTCAAAATACAACTGCACACACATACCTGCCAACATCTGTCCCTGAAAATCCTGGAGACCGGAAGGTTAGGTTCGGGGTGAGGTGTCTGAATAACAGTCAGGGCTGGAGCAAGCTGGACTGGCGCTCTAGGCGAACGGCGATCACGCTGCCCTCAACCCGAAAGTGAAAAAGAAAGTGACCGGTTCGCGGTTGAAAGTGAGGACCGGGAGGGAGGGTGTGGGTGTCGCGGATGAAAGTAAGGACCGGGGGGAGTTGGTTCGCGGACGCCGCCCTCACAATGGACGCACCGGCCCTGATAACACTGGTGAGAACCGGGTACTGTGTTCTATGGTGTTAGTAACTAATGTGAAGTTGTTTCTTTAATATACATTCTTTGTATTCTGTTTTTGAATGTTTCTGTTAAGGACTTTTATTTTGGTGTTGTGTCCTCTGAGGAGGAGGGTAATGTGTGTGTGTGTGTGTGTGTGTGTGTGTGAAGAGCAGGTAGAGTGTGACGGGCTAGGAGACTCGTGTCGATCTCCTCCCCAGTTTTTTAGAGTTCCACTAATATGAAGCTTGTATGCACTCTGACTACTATATTGTTGATAAGCTGTGCTGGACATTTCACTCTGTCTCGCGCTGAAGGCTGTCAGTGTCGACCAATCGCAACAGGCTGTCATCGGTCCAATCAGCGCAGATTAGCTTTGCGCTAAGGAGGGGTTTGGGAACAAATGAATCGCTGAATAATTCATATGAGAGTCGCTGGGATAATTAGGTAAAAATAAATGCATATTATAAGACCATGAAACTCTTTTTTGACTTTGCATGCAAATCAGCCTGTTGTTGGAGACCCTTACAACCAAAATATGACCCTATTTAATATATAATAGGGGCTTTTTAATGGATAAGTGAGTGAATAAATTAATACATTTAAATTCATGCTGATGAATCGTGAATAATCGATTTCAAAATAAAAATTCATTTTTACAGAATATTTATTTAAATAAATATATAATATAAAATATTTATTTATATTTCTATATATAAATATTTCTATATAATACAAATATATAAATAATAAGAAGAAGGTTGCTGGTTCGAGTCCCGACACAGTCCAGAGACATGCTGTATAGGTGAAATGGATGAAATCATTTGTCCATAGTGTATGAGTGTGTGTGTGTGTGTGTATGGGTGTTTCCCAGTACTGGGTTGTGGCTGGAAGGGCGTTCTCTGCGTAAAACATATACTGGAACAGTTGGTGGTTCATTCTGCTGTGGCGACCCCTGATAAATAAGGGACTAAGCTGAAGGAAAATTAACGAATATATATATATATATATATATATTTCTTTTTTATGTACAGTATATCTGTATTTATACATATACGTAAATATACAAGGTACAATTGTATATATTAATATGTAAATACAATCATTTATCTCGTATGTGAGTTATTGTAATTAATCGTTCGACAGCACTAATTTAAATAAGTACAAAATTAAAATTACGAAATCTTTAAATTCACACTTAAAGTGAAAAAGAAAAAGGATAAACGAGTAAAAATGTATACTGATACAAAAACAGTGACGTTAAAATTAACAAATATATAACAGGATATATGACTGAATAAGTATTTAATTATTTAAATATGTAAATTCACATCATGTGAGCAAAAAAGTTTAAGTAAACGTTTCCCTTGCAAACCACAGCAAGATTATAAATGCAAAATAGTACATTATGTATAAGTTATACGTACAGTCAGGGATGGGCAGTATTTATTCATTCATTCATTCATTCATTTATTTTCCGGCTTAGTCCCTTTATTAATCTAGTCGCCACAGCGGAATGAACCGCCAAGTTATCCAGCATATGTTTTTTGTGCAGAGGATACCCTTCCAGCCGCAACCCATCACTGGAAAACACCCATACACACTCACTCACAAACATACACTACGGACAATTTTAGCTTACCCAATTCACCTGTACCGCATGTCTTTGGACTTGTGGGGGAAACCGGAGCACCTGGAGGAACACGGGAGAACATGCACACTCCACACAGAAACGCCAACTGACCCAGTCGAGACTCGAACCAGCAACCTTCTCGCTGTGAGGCGACAGTGCTGCCTACTTCGCCACCGCGTCGCCGGCAGTGTTTATAATACATGTATTTCAAATGCGTATTTTAAATACAAAATAGTATTTTGTAATTTGTATTTGCTAGGGTTGATGAAAATGGCTTAATATTTTGTATCAAAATAGCCTCTGATTGGTGCTTTCTCATTTTTTTACCTAAGCTTGAGATCAGAACAGAAAACTAATCTATTTTTAAGAAGGTGGTGAATGATTGGATGGATGGAAATTATGGTTAAAGAAAGTAACAGACAAAGGTTGAGGGTGTATTCAGTTGCAAGTCAACAACCATTGAAAACAACTACTGAGCAATGCACAGACCAGAAATATATAATGGCTATAGTGTACAATTCACCATCTTTGCTTAAGAAATGAGATGAAATATGGATGATGGGAATTTTAATGGCCACTCAATGCGTGGAAACATAATCAACAAATAGTACTATGTTCTGACTCATTATTTACATTCAATTATTTAAACTATAGGATATCATCTTCAAAACAGGACTTTCTGTTTGAAATTTGTGCAAAATGTATACTAAACTCAAACAATTTACCGTTGGTTACAAGTTCAACTCACTAACCATTATGCCACAACTTCCCCTATAGGTGAACGAAGTGGCAGAGAAAATCTGTTATCAAACATTGTTTACTAAGTCAGTTTAATGGTGAAGGGATTGATCCAATAGGCCCATTGATGGAAGGTTTGCAAAGAAATTTCATGCTACCTTTTTAAAGTATTTTGTAGTATTTTTAAAATACAAAAATACAATATTTTATGTTGATACATTTGTGGCTGTTATATTTTGTAGTTTATTTTGATACACTTAAAATTTATGTATTTAGTATTTTATTTTAAAATACATTTCAATGTATTTTTGCCCATCCCTGCATACAGTCACCTTTAACATGTGATGCAAAATTGATGAAATTCAGAATAGAAGTGAAATAAAAAGTAAGGATAAATGTGTGAATAAATAGAATTTAAATTAAATTAAATTTAATAATTTAAAATACAGGAGAACTGCATAGAATTTTTTTTTTTGAAAAAAAAAAAAAAATATATATATATATATATATATATATATATATATATATATATATATATATATATATATATATATATATATATATATATATATATATATATATATATATACATACAGTTTACAAGTTTGTTTATTAATCAGATTGTTCAACTTCCAAAATCAGAGTGATATACAATAACCACATATGTATAGTTAACAAATTATATTTTTTTCTCAATTTAATGTATTACCTTTTTGTTAATGACTTTTCTATTGGTATAAGTTCATTTATAATGAAACCTTTTGACTTATATAATGATTTAAGTGTTTATTTAAAAGTTTGCAAATATTTTATTATTAAGTATCTATTTTTAATGTATTCATTCAAAATATAAGATTACTGCAGTTTTTTTGACAAGAAAATACTATTTGAGATAAATGTTTGCGTTTAATTTATTGCTACTTGCAGATTCTTTGTGATTATTAATAACATTTGCTAGCAATCATTAAATAAAACTACTTGATTTCTTTTTCAGTAATCGTTAGATCTTTTTATGCAAATCTGTCAGATTATGCCATTATTATTATCTTCATTAAAACTCTAACTACAGATAAGTACAGATAAGTACAAGTTACTGGATGAATTTGATTTATAGACTAAGCAAAAAGTTTCCCTGTAAAATTTTCACTAGTGATCTTTTATCAGCCGTACAGTTTGTTGCCACAGTTAAGCTGTTGTTTACAGGGGATCTGGAATGAATTAAAATGACTTACACTGACTCCCAGGTTCTTGTTTCTTCTATTTCCCTCTTGAACCCCCCGTTTGTACTAAGCAAATAATAAACCCAGGCTAAGCATGTGGAGGACAAATGTAATCCAGATCTCGATAATCCAGTTACTGTGAGACATCCTCTCTGATCCGGATTTACAGTCACAATGAAACACTGAGGGTGTGAAATGTATGCTGCCTCAGAAGTGCTCTTCCACGCCGCATAGGGATTAAAGCTGCTTATAGAGTCCTGATATTAGCACACATTAACACATTAAAAAACAAACCTTGAGATGTTGCCCTTCTTTCATCTTAAGGGCTTTTGGAAAAACTTCACTGGGCAAATTTATGTTGCGTTTTTAAATCACAGTATATCATTTTCTCCAGCAGGAGACGTTAATGCTCCATTAATGCCACTTATGACTGATCGCTACTTCCGTGTCATTGCTCTAGAGGGAGCTGTTGTCCCGTTTTTCGTTTTTATTCGTGGGTGGGAAAATGTGTGTGTAGGCTATGTGTGGCAAAGAGAGCGTGTCTGGAGAGATGGGGGTCAGATAAATTTTGCTAGTTCAATTGTGTCGAACTGTCATCTGAGGAGGAAAGTGCTTCAATAGCGTTGAGAGAGTCTGACAGTGAAAGCCAGCTTTTCCTCGCTTTTATTGTGGCCCTCAGGGTAACATGAGTGATCATTTCTCCCAGACTGGTGGCTGACGTGTCACAAAAAAGGTGTCTCACACAAGCCGCATCGTCTGGGATTGATTGGTCCTCTCCTCAGTAAAACACAAGGTAACCGGATTTCGATTGGACTGTATTTATCTGGTCTTATTGGGAATTGAATTTGTCCCCATGTTCCGAGAAGGGATAATCAGAAAGTAAATAGCAGAGACTTGAGCTCGCTGTCACGCTCTTACTTTTATTTTTGAAAGTCAATATCCGTACACTTGTTTAAAGTCTGAGGTGTTTGTTTACGTGACAACAATGTACTTAAAAAGGAAAAGTTTTGACTTTGTGTTTTTGAAAAGTTTAACGTGCATATGACTGAATCAAAATGATACTTGTTCACAGATACACAGAATTAAAGGGCACCTATTTTACCTCTTTCAGTTTCAGCTCAAAAAACCCATCAGATTATTTAATATACCTTTCAGAATATTGTAATTTTCTGCCCTGAACACAATGTAGATGTTTTTGTTGCCTGTGCCTAATGCTACTTCTTCCCAACCACCTTTCCTATGTGCCTGTCTTCACATAAACAGCAGTCAGATAAACAGCACAGTGACAGACATGAGGGAAACAGATCTCATGTAACGTTTATGAGAAATACTACAGTATTACAGTATTACAGTACTACAACTATTACAGTATTACAGTATTACAGTACTACAACTTTCCCAATGATTATTTGATGTATTTGTTGTGGAGTTAATTCTGCAACGATGAGTCACACTCAATGTCATTACAAAGTTCACACACACACACACACACACACACACACACACACACACACACACACACACACACACACACACACACACACACACACACGTTTGTTTTTGTGAAAAGTGGGTACATTACATAGGCTTCCATTCATTTTATACAGATCAAACCGTATATTATATTGCCCTCACCCCACCCTACCCCTAAACCCAACCATCACAGGAGAGAGTGTACAGCTTTACTCCCTGAAAAAACTCATCCTGTGTGATTTATAAGCTTTTTGAGAAGTAAGGACGTCACCAATGTCCTCCAATTTCACCTGCTTTTTGTAATACCTGTGTCATACCCATGTCATTATACAGATTTGTGTCCTGATGTCACAAAAACACACACACACACACACACACACACACACACACACACACACACACACACACACACACACACACACACACACACACACACACACACACACACACACACAGCGCACGCGCTTAACTTTGCACTGTTTTTGCACAGCAAATGTGACAGGATACTCGTATCCACTGCTGTATGGATATCCATTATGTTAATGTACAAAATAAATCTGATTTAACGTCCGCAAACTGGGAATGAAGCGTCTTCTTTTATAATTGTACTGATACATGACTGTGGTGATAAAGTAAAGATGGTAAAATTGCTGTAATTTATTACAAACATGCACTGTTTTAAAAACGTTATAAACTTGTAAAACTCATTGTTGATCACATCTGATGATGACTGATGATCACAGAGAGCTGAACAGATCTTTTAATCCCAGTTGCTTTGTGCAGGTCCTGTCTTGTTGATATGATTATAGGCGTTACTACGGAGACATGTTAATACACGGCTGTTAATCAATTTGGTGGGCGGGGAAACCGCACTCCTACTATGGCAAGCCGTTTTGACTTTTATTCATTCTAAGGATACGTATTCTTGATATCAACAATTTAGTTCTTGATATCAGCAATTCAGTTCTTGATATCAAAAATTGAATTGTTGATATCAGAGTAAAAGTTTTTCATATCAACAATTTAATTGTTGATATTAACAATTACCTTTTTGATATCAAGAATTGAATTTTCACTAGTTGAATGTCACCATAGGCTGCCATTCAAATTTAATTGTTGATATCAAGAATTGATTTCTTGCTAGTTGAAATGCAATTCTTGATATCAATATGAATAAAAGTCAAAATGGCTTACCATACGCCTACGTCACGTTGCGATGAGTCTCAAAATGGGAGGGATTAGGAGACATATTGTGTTTCTATCACTTCAATATGACTGTGGACACACTATACCTACACACAGTTCTGTCCAAACAGATTTCCATCATAGGTGCCCTTTAAAACAGTGGATTATGTGTGCATGGCAGGCTAGTTGATTTCATTTTGCTAATTATAATAATGATGAAAAAAGGTATGCCCTGCGTACATATGGTCCTGTTGTCTGCCATTTTGGGGATAAAGAACTTATATATAAACAACACAAAATATGCATGTTTATAGTGTCGTCTTATTCACACATTTGTGTTTGTATGGTTTCTACTTTGATTGATTTAAAAAAAAAAGAAAAAACTACTACTCTAAGAACCAATTTCAATAGATTGCTTTTTTTAGGTTTTTCATTTGAAGTTTAAGACTTGCAGGGCTAAATGTACCCCTAATTACAAAAACGACAATGAACAGTTAAACATTTATGGTCCAAGAAAGAGAAGAATAATCTTTTGATGACCTTTTTGGTTGACCTTTTGTGACAACTTGTCCCCAAAAGTGGGTCATGTCTTAGACTATTAGAGGTTGTCATGAATTATAATATGTATACAGCAAAATAGTCATACACAAAAAGCAAAAGTAAGTTAATTGTTTTTAGAACTTGATCTGCTTGCTGAGTTGGTTATGTACAAAATGTAAAGCTGTCAGTAATGTAAATTATGTAATTTGCGATTTGTCCTAAAATCATTAATCTCAATTAATTGAGCATTTTAACTCTATTACGATTATTCATTCATTCATTCATTTTCTTGTCGGCTTTGTCCCTTGCGGGGTCGCCACAGCGGAATGAACCGCCAACTTATCCAGCACGATTTTACGCAGCGGATGCCCTTCCAGCCGCAACCCATCTCTGGGAACTTCCACACACACATTCACACTCATACACTATGGACAATTTAGCTTACCCAATTCACCTGTACTGCATGTCTTTGGACTGTGGGGGAAACCGGAGCACCCGGAGGAAACCCACGCGAACCCAGGGAGAACATGCAAACTCCACACAGAAACGCCAACTGACCCAGCCCAGCCGAGGTTCGAACCTGCGACCCAGCGACGTTCTTGCTGTGAGGCAACAGCACTACCTACTGCGCCACTGGGTTGCCTCTATTACGATTAATGAATGATTATTTTATTTTATTTTTTTGCCCTTGTAGTTCACTGCTTGTGCAGTAAATATGAGCACATATTACAAGTGAGAGATTTCTGAATGAACGGTGCATTACTTGATTTTAAATAATTGAAGGACAACACAAACTATACTATCAACGATTATTTATTGAACTTCAACGTTGAACAACTGAAATTAAATCACACATTGCCTAAAACAAACAGTCACCTTTTTCCTTATAAAAATAGTGAAAATAAATAACTTGCCCTTTTGGAAACAAAATTATTTATTTTCAATGTTTTTCATAATAAAAGTAGAAAACAAGCAGTACCTTTTCTAAATAAAATAACTTGTATATCATGAAAATAATATTTTAAACAGTGCATTTCTTGCATCTTCTCTAAACAAATATTTTAATGTAAATAATAATTTTAATGTAATGGAAAATATGCCATCTCAAGGCATCGCTGGCACAGCTTCCCATCATCATCAATGTAGTGCAAAGTAAGGCTCAAGAATGGGTCCATCATCCTACTTGACCAGAGACCAGATGTGGTTGCAAAGTGACCACAGAAGTATAAATCAGCCTCAGCCTTTAACAGAGCGGGGTCACGCGACTCCATACGCGGTACGAAAAGTTATTTTAAAAGATTGTCCTGGAAATATTAGATTCATTATAGGTTCTGAGCTATAGGTTCCTAGCCCTAGTTCATCTTGACCTCTATGACATGTTTTATTTTTCACACTGAAATTCTGTTTTATTTTTTGCCAAATTAAACTTTGCTTCCATAATTCAATTTTCCCTCATTATAACTATACTGGACTCCATTGGTTATTCCAATTAATTGAAAAAAAAAAATAATGATTTAAAATCATAAAACATGACCTGAAAGAACAGAGCAGAAAGAACATGCAATGCCCTGTCAATGGATTCCTTACAAATATTTTTGTCAGCACGATTATATTGTTGTTAAAATTGAAATAAAATGTTTAATGAACTTCGTTTGAATCAAGTACATTTTAATAATCTATCCCCCGGTTTCACAAACAAGGTTTAAGGCTAGTCATGGATTAAATTGGAGGTTTGAGCGGTCTCAACTGAAAATAACTTGCAGTGAAAGGTCTTAAAATATGTCAGTGTCATTTTTTTGTCTACAGGCGCACACCAGTGATGTATTTTTCTAAGGCCGTTTTTAAAAATGTAGCTTAAATAGCCTAATTTAACTAAGGTCTAGTCCTGGCTTAAGCTAAGCCCTGTTTGTGAAACTGGGCCTATAAATCGTCTTCTTCTTCTTAATATTATAACTTTCATATACTATAAAATTTGTTTCTGTGCAGTAGTAATATAGGCATATATTTTGCAACAATATCTTCTAAGTTCTAACTTTCTAAAATAAAACAGTAAAAAGCTGGTGAAGTGACTCTCATGGCATTTCTGGAGATTAAGTTCATTTCATGTTCATGTTCTCATTTAGTGAAACCGAACGGTTAATGGACACAGAGACATGAAGAACACGCAGACTTTATATATAAATAGCCCTTTTGCTGTAGAATATATTGCTATATAATATTGTGCTATTTAAATTAGACCTTATACTTAAAGTTTGACTACTTTTGTGGATCTGAAAAGAATATATGTTATTGAATATTTTAACTGTTTTTGTTCACAAAGTGAAAGGTACAACACCTCCGTGAAGTTGGCACCCCATAAAAACAAATAAACCCCAAAACTATGCCATTGGTTTGTGCTACGTTTGTGCCGATTTGTGCCGCAAAAACGAGCGTTTGTGCTGGTTTGGGGTCTGAGATATTAAGCATTATTTTTTTGACTGTGTGACGTCACTTTTCACCCCATGTTGCTCAAATGTCTTCAAATCAGCACAGGTGATTTAGAGGAAATAAAGGGGCGGAAAGTGAAGTCGCGGCTCCCGAAGTGTTTTGATTAGGCAAAATCTAAACAATAAACATAGATACAGTGTTTATTTTAATGGCACAAACCAGCACAAATCCAGCACAAAAGAATGACATCAGTTTGGTGTGATTTAGACAGCCTGGGGTGGAGAGTGACGTCACGACTCCCGAAATATTTTAATTATATCTAAACAACGAAAATAGATAAAGTGTTTGTTTAACGGCACAAACCAGCACAAATCCAGCACACACGAATGACACATGTTTTGTGCGATTTAGACAACCTGGGGTGGAGAGTGACGTCACGGCTCCCGAAATATTTTGATAAAGCAATATCTAAACAATAAACATAGATACAGTGTTTATTTTAACGGCACAAACCAGCACAAATCCAGCACAAACTAATGACATCAGTTTGGTGTGATTTAGACAGCCTGGGGTGGAGAGTGACGTCACGACTCCCGAAATATTTTAATTATATCTAAACAACGAAAATAGATAAAGTGTTTGTTTAACGGCACAAACCAGCACAAATCCAGCACACACGAATGACATCAGTTTGGTGTAATTTAGACAGCCTGGGGTGGAGAGTGACGTCACGGCTCCCGAAATATTTTAATTATATCTAAACAACGAAAATAGATAAAGTGTTTGTTTAACGGCACAAACCAGCACAAATCCAGCACACACGAATGACATCAATTTGGCATGATTTAGAGGAAATGGGGTGGAGAGTGACGTCACGGCTCCCGAAATATTTTGCTTATATCTAAAGGAGGAAAACAGATACAGTGTTTGTTTTAACGGCACAAACCAGCACAAATCGAGCACAAACAACCTGTGCTGATTTGAAGTCATTTGAGCAACATGGGGTGGAAAGTGACGTCACACGGTCAAAAACATAATGCTTAATATCTCAGACCCCAAACCAGCACAAACGCTCGTTTTTGCGGCACAAATCAGCACAAACGTAGCACAAACGAATGGCATAGTTTTGATGTTTATTTGTTTTTATGGGGTGCCAATTTCACGGAGGTTAAAAACCTAACACTCAGCCCCATAAAAAAAAAAAAAAAAAAAAATCTACAACTCAAAAATGCATACCATTTTGGAATGGCATGAGTAGATGACGTAAGAACTTTCTTTTTCTTTGGTGAGCTCTCCTTTTGTTGTGAATGATCATTATGAAATTCCATTCCACATACAGCAATTCTCTTCCCCTCTTCAAAACGAACACTTACTGCTGTAGGTTTCTTATTTAAAGTCTAATCTGATTGAGGGTCCTTAAAGACAATATCATTACAAAACCTCATCTTTTAATTAGCCAATTACAGAAATGCTTAAGGTGAATGGCGTCAGGGTTGGTACACACTGATTCACTGAAAATAATGTTGCCTTCCGGGCTTCAGCATATGATAATCTGATGAGGTGAAATAATGAGTCTCAGAGTAAAATTTCCCCTGATGGTATTGGTCAAAGCTAAAAAAAACTTCACATTGCCGTGAGGAAAACTTTGTGCATTTTGTACAGAGAGTAATGGTCTTATCTTTGAAAGGTTTCATTTATTAGCATTACAAAGTCACCAAGCGAAGATGCCTGGAGAGGGAGAATAATTATTGCAGAACCTGAAGGCCACCAGAATACCTGCCTATTCTTTCAGCATCCTCACAGATTTGTCCACATTCTAGTTTACTTTGTGGACTTGAGTTACGTGGCAAATGTGCAAGGGTTATACTGTAAGGTGTGTTGATATGTATTACTAGTCTCTCTGAATAACACCTACCACTGCTTTTTACAGAGCCAGCAGACGTGGCTTTTTTACAGCCAGGGTTAAAGATTGATTATATCATTCTTTTATGACACTATATTTACCAACAAGAAAACAACACAACGACACAATGACCCAGCAAAATGACCAATTAACACAATGAGCCAGCAAAATCCCAAAACAATTCACATTTGCTGGTTTCACTTTAAAAAGCCTGGCTAGTTTGAATAAAACAAACGCTAGTGTGATTGCTCTTTTAGGTTTTGTAATTAAGTGTGAATACTGACACCCAAACCTTGGTTTGCTCCAAATGTTGAGCTCACACTAGGCATGGAACGATAGCCGGTTTCAAGATTTATCGCGATTTGGAAAGTCAAGGTTTTGAAACTGCAAACATTTGCTGTTATATTGTTCCTAAGGTTTACAGTTGAAGTCAGAATTATTAGCCCCCCTTTGAATTTTTTTTCTTTTTTAAATATTTCCCAAATGATGTTTAACAGAGCAAGGAAATTTTCACAGTATGTCTGATAATATTTTTTCTTCTGGAGAAAGTCTTATTTGTATTTTTTCGGCTAGAATAAAAGCATTTTTTAATTTTTTATGAACCATTTTGAGGACAAAATTATTAGCCCCTTTAAGCTAATTTTTTTTTCCAACTGTCTACAGAACAAACCATCATTATACAATAACTTGCCTAGTTACTCTAACTTGCCTAGTTAACCTAATTAACCTAGTTAAGCCTTTAAATGTCACTTTAAGCTGTATAGAAGAGTCTTGAAAAATATCTAGTCAAATATTATTTGCTGTCATCATGGCAAAGAGAAAATAAATCAGTTAGAAATGAGTTATTAAAACATTTATGTTTAGAAATGTGTTAAAAAGGTCTTCTCTCCGTTAAACAGAAATTGAGGGAAAAATAAACAGAGGGGCTAATAATTCAGGAGGGCTAATAATTTTGACTTCAACTGTATTTAATTTTTTTAAATGTGTTTTTTTTTATGACTATTTCATTAAGTTCATTACGTTGTTATGAAATCTGTGTTTTTGAAACTCATGAAAATAGTCAGTGATTTATTTAAATTCAATTCAATGGGGAACATCTTTTTAGTTTTTTTTTTTACCCAGACATTTTAAAACAATGTATTTTAGAGCAGTAATCACAATACTGTAACACCGTAACCGTGATATTTTTATCCAAGGTTATCATACCGTCAGAATCTTAAACCGCCCCATGCCTAACCCACATTAGTGACAATATGGATTGAAGACCACTTTCAAACAAACTCTGGTGTGGACTGAAGACATAAACAAACCAAAAACAGTATATGATGTCACAGAATGCAACTTTTAAAACTATGGAATGCTCAAGCATTTTGGTTTTTCCTCATTACGATGCTGATCATTACAAGCATCAGAATTGAACTAGAAAAGTAAAGTTTGTAGACAAACTTTATGGTGGCTTGAGAAAGCCTCGTCTGAAAGCTTGAAGTAGTTTCAGAGTTTAAATAACTGAAGTAGTTTTGAAGAAGTTACAGAACAGTTAAAACTACATATAGGTTAGCATGTGTCTAGTATGGACTGGCATGCTTCTTGCTAGGATGTTGATAGGGGGTTCTGAGTAGCTGCTAAGGTGTTACTAAGTGGTTGCTGAGGTGTTCTGAGTGGTTGCTAAAGTGTTGCTAAGGCAGTGCTGGGGTGTTTTGAATGGTTGTTAAGGCATTGCTAGGCGGTTGCTAAGGTGTTCTGAGTGGTTGTTAGGCTAGGTGGTTGCTAAGCTCTTCTGAGTGGTTGTTAGGCGGTTGCTAAGGTGTTGCTTTGCGGCGTTTTATGTGGTTGCTAAGATGTTGCTAGGTGGTTATTAGGGTGTTCTAAGTGGTTGCTAAGCCGTTGCTAGGCGGTTGCTCAGGTGTTCAAGGTCATTGCCAAGGTGTTGCTAGGGTGTTTTAAGCGGTTGCTAAGGTGTTGCTAGGTGGTTGCTTGGTTGTTCTGAGTGGTTGCTAGTAGGGTTGGGCGAGGTTGACCATTTTAAAAAGTGAAGAGGGTTGGGGAGTCGCGAAGGAAAGTGAAAATGAACAGCGGACAGGGAAGGAGGGCGGTCAAGGAGAGAGATCGGTAAAATGAGGTGCTGCATCCGGATCCGGCGTGTTCCGGCACAAATTAAGCCCTGGATAGAGACAAGATTAATTAAATATCACGTTTAACAACTGTAGTGAGACACGATCCAGCGATACATCCTTGATAAACTGTCCGACGTACACTGTTCTCTGGAGCTCAGACGAGCGCATGACAGTGTGTGTGTCTGTGGCTCTGTGTGTGTGTGTGGCTGTGTCTGTGTGTGTGTGTGTGGGTGTGGTTACGTGATGTGCGTTTTCAGTGGACGGAAGGCTGTTCAGAAATGCTAGGTGAAACACCAGTGTGAACGTGGATCGTTTTTGTTCTAAAATGCCATTTTAAAACTAAGCTGTATTAGTGTAAAGGGGCCTGAGTGTGTATTTTTCACGAGCGGGTTTGCGACGGGGGCGGGGCGGAGGATCTGCGATGCCGACTCAGCATCGTGATGTCTATCGGCCATCGGCGATGGACGATGGCATCGTCTATCGGCCCAACCCTGGTTGCTAGGCGGTTGCAAAGATGTTGCTAGGTGGTTGCTAAGGCGTTGCTTGTTGGTTGCTAAGATGTTGCTAGGCGGTTGCTAAGGTGTTGCTAGGTGGCTGCTAAGGTGTTGCTAGGTTGTTGTTAAGGTGTTGCTAGGTGGTTACAAGGGTGTTCTGATTGGTTGCTAGATGGTTGCTAAGGTGTTGCTAGGTGGTTGCTAAGGTGTTGCTAGGTGGTTGCTAAGGTATTGCTAGGCAGTTGCTAAGGTGTTCTAGGAAGTTGCTAAGGTGTTGCTAGGGTGTTCTGATTGGTTGCTAGGTGGTTGCTAAGACATTGCTAGATGGTTGCTAAGGTGTTCTAGGTCGTTGGTAAGGTGTTGCTAGGTGGTTGCTAGGCAGTTGCTAAGGTGTTGCTAGGTAGTTGCTAGGGTGTTCTGAGTGGTTGCTAAAGTTTTGCTAGGTGGTTGCTAAGGTGTTCTAGGTCATTGCTGAGGTGTTGCTAAGCTGTTCTGAGTGGTTGTTAGACGATTGCTATGGTGTTGCTTGGTGGTTGCTAAGGTGTTGCTAGGCGGTTACTAAGGTGTTCTGAGTAGTTGCTAGGGAGCTGCTAACATAAATCAGCATGGTTCTAGTATGAATTAGCATGTTGCTAGCATGTTTCTAGCATAAATGAGCATGTTTTTAGCATGAATTTAGTATAAACAAAGACAATGGCTGCGTCCGAAACCCCATACTTCCATACTATACAGTACACTAAAATCAGTATCCGAGCCGAGTAGTATGTCCGAATTCATAGAATTCGAAAATCAGTATGCGAGAAGTACCCGGATGACTTACTACTTCCGGCGAGATTCTGAAGTGCGCATCCCATGCACGCTGCGCTATCCCATGATGCTCCGCGAGAGAATTCATGAATGAAAGTAAATCAACGCAACTGACGCAGGTAGGTCACGTGACCATGACAAAATGCCGGATGTAGTACGTCCGAATTCCATTCATACTTCTTACATTCATACTGTATAGAACGTACTTTTCAAACGGCCGAGTAGTACGTTTAAATCCAAATGCAGTACCTACTGAGTAGTAGGTGGTTTCAGACGCAGCCTATAGAATACACAAGACGTGTCACTCGTATACGCTTGAATGGGGAAAAGTGTAACTGTCAATATGGTGAATAAAGCCCACCTTCTAGTACAGGAGCCAATCAGTGATCGCTATAGACTGACAATTCTCCAGAGGAGGGGCTCGGACCAGACGTTAGTTTCTGCAGATTTTGTGTGAAACGAACATTTAGAAATGATACTAAAGATGCAGTTGTTGTTTCATTTTATTAGTTATTCCTAATATGAAATTCAATGGTAAGCTTGGCAAGTAATTGGAGAATTTGATGTTTCCCCAATCAGACAGAGAATGCCCTAGCATCCGTTGCTAGGGTGTTTCTAGTAAGTTGAAAGGTCATCAGTGATTGGCAGACTGGTAATCTGACTTAAATGAGCCCAACCTTTGGTGGTTGTAGTATGAACGGTTTAGGAGGAGATGTGCTCTTAAAATAGTCTAAGAAGAAGAAGACGGAAGAATAATAAGTTTATGTAGTATAACAGTATGTTGCTTTCTCAAGCCAACATAATAATACATAACTACTGGTGTGAACACTCTGTAAGATTGTGATTGAGTTTTAATAGGTTTTAATAATTTTTTTTTATGTTGAACAGTTTATAAATTAGTTGTTTTGAGAACTATCTCTAGTATCACCATTATAAATACTTTATTGGTTAAAGTATTTATAGAACCAAAATTGCTTGTCTATCTTAAATTCTTAGCTGTACATAAAGCTACACTCTTTAAAAAATGTTTTAATAAAATGTCTTTATTGGCATACACACAAAGAATGTCCAAAAGATTGCTTATGGTGAAGGTCTTCACCTCAAAAAATAATAATACAATAAATAAATAAAAACAAAAAGAACATTTCTACTTGTATTGCACTGAGAGAAAATATAGCTTAACAAATGTTGACCTTTGTGACAACTTGCCCAATCACTCTCAGAAATAAAGGTACAAAAACCTTTCCAAAGGTACACTTTTGTACCTAACAGGTCCATATTACATACCTAAAACACATCTATACCTAAAAAGTACAAATGTATACCTCATATTACTTCAGTTACAAAGATGTACCTTTTAAAAAAAAAGTGACAGGTTTTGTACTTTTATTTCTGAGAGTGTAATAGTGGGGCATATACTGTACTATACTATATAAAGTATGCTGTGCTCAACTCAATTTTATTGTCATTCTTCAGCACACACAGTATACAGTACAAATGTTGTTTTTGATGCACTAAGATGCAGAGACACTGGCAAAACAGGTACTGTACACATGTTCCTGACAACTGTAGTTTAACATAAGAGCATATTAAACAACTAAAGCAATATACATGACGAACTCGTTAAACATAAGAAGGGCAGAAGTGTTGAATGAGGTAGAAATGTAAAATTGTAGAAATGTAAGAAATGCTAGCGAGGTGGTGAAATAGCTCAGAGGTTGCTCAGAGCAGATTGAATTATGTTAAATAATGTGCATCTGCACAGAGTGTCCTTAGCAGACATCAGGCCTCATTCATGAAACACAAGCAGAATGGATTTTTGTGTAAATCATTCATAAAGCTGTTCTGACGTACATTTTTAGACTCATGAAAATGTTCCTATTTTCTAAATGTTAGTTGGTATGTATGTTGGTATGTACACATGCCATCTATTATATATATATATGTGGTGTGGACCTTTGTTCTGTGTTCTTCTTGGAAAACTGATAATGCTGAATTTTGATGCACCAGCATAATAATATTTTGCAAGTTCATTTGGTGTGTCTTTTTTTGTTGTTGTTGCTGAGAGCTGATAACTTTAACTTTCGGTAAAACATAGCACTCGTCACTGTCACCCAGTCACCAATCAGTGGGAGAAGGGTGGGACAAATACACAGATCAACTATCCTACTGTATTTGTACAATGACTGAGCAACAAAGGAGGAGTTAATATTACTGATTACTACATTTTATATTCAGTTATAGGCTTCAAAATGAGACAACGGTTATGCGTTACTGCCGTGGATTCCAAATCATAGGAACTGAAGCGTCTACGCTGGAAAAATGCCTCAATAGTATCTGGATGCAGCCACAATAATGCAAGATGAGACTGCATATCTCAGTGATGCAATGTCAGACACAATGCACTCAATGGAGCTAATGACGTCATTGTGAGGGGTAGAGTTAGGGGTGGGGTTAGGTGAGCACATTAAAAAGCATTGGATGCAGCTCAGATTGCATCTGCACCAGGTCTCCTCTCAAATGCTCTGCTATCAAAGCGTTCTCAAGCACCACCAGCTGGTTAAAACGCTTTAATGGACACATGTAATTTGGTATTTATTTAGGCATATATGTTAAGCCGCGGTCACACTGGACTTTTCCCTCCATAGACTTCTATTCATACGCACACGAATGCGTCAGACCGAAAACGAAGGGTCATGCTTCAGATTTCGCAGGTTGCTGCGGTGCAAAGTTCAAACTTGGTGAACTCTGACCTGCGAAATCGCATCACTTGACTGCGTGAGACCAATCCAGGATCAAAACATGACCTCTCTGAACAGAAATTTAAAACATGGAGCAATCGCTCACTTTTTTTAATATCTAGTCATCTTGTTTAATCCCACCCCTTTTCGCAGCGCCGTACGACAGAATTTCGCATGCTTAAACTCTAGTGTGACTGCGGCTTTACCCTGATCCCAAAACCAAGTTGTACCAGAATAGCCAAAAGTAGTCAACAGGATCAATTTTCTTTTTATGCCAAAATAATTATAATATTATAGGTGCAGTAGGTGATCTGCCAAAATGCTATCCGGTTAGCATATTATGTTCGAAACACAATCCCTGCCCTGCTGTCCAAAGCCAAGCCACCTGAAATCACGAACATGCACATTAAAGATGACAGAGACCCACTAGATCATGTCATTTGCCAGTTAGAAAACTTTATAGTGCTTTATTATACTACAATTCTAGCATGTTTTCAGTTGTGCAGTTAATTAAGCAAAACTTGTCATAATGTGCAATATTTCATGCATGAAAGGATCGCTGGTCTCACTCTCTCACGCGCTTTGTCCTAAAGCGACTACTGTATGCTTAGTGGTTGGCCAGTGGCGTGCAGGAATTACACTTATTACTGAGACATACATGCAATTTCAGACCGAATATTCAAAGTAGCGCGGTAAACAATATAGGGAGCACCTCACAGGTTGTCATTGTTCAAAAATGAACCAATGTGATGTGAATATAAAACCTAAAAAAACTTCAGCTCAGTAAAGCGGGCTAGGTGCAATATCGCTGTTTACTTATGTTTTGTTAAATTTAATATCCATCTACATTTTTGATGCTGTAAAAGGTCCCTTATGAAACTAAAAATAGTCACATCAATCTTTCGCTGGAAGATTTCAGTGGCTGAACAACACTTCCGTGCATGTAACTTGTTCATAATACAACAGTAAGCTTTACGTGACAAAAAAAAGGTTTAAACATAACATCACCTGTCTAAAAGAAATACTTCAGCCATGGTGTCGTCCTTTCTCTAGCGTGCAAAAGTAAGTCCAATATTCATTCAGGATTTTAAAAAGTTTTGATTCAGCATTTGTTTTTAGCGCTGTCACTCGTGTCCAAGGTGTTCGTGCACGCTCAAATGGCGGATCTGTTGACAGACAGTTTGGGCTTCTTATCAGAACTATGGGAATTGTTGGCCCGACAAATTTTAATTAGATGAACTTTTTTTAGTCTTATGACTTACCCAGAATATAAAAATACATATAAATACATTTAGATAATTTACTTTAATTATTATTATTGAAATGTGAAGATACTTTCAACCAGCACAACAAAAATCTTTCTGAAGACAATCACCTACTGCACCTTTAATTCAGTATTTATTTAGGCATACATGTTACCCTGATCCCAAAACCAAGTTGTACCAAAATAGCCAAAAGGTAAAATAGTCAGAATGAATGCCAAAAATCATTAGAATATTAAGTAAAGATCTTGTTCCATGAATATATTTTGGTAATTTCCTCCCTTTATATAATCAACACATTTTTTAAATATTAAATATGCATTGCTAAGAATTTCATTTTGATAACTTTAAAGGGAATTTTCTCAACATTTCGATTTTTTTGAACGTTTTGATTGAAGATTTACAAAATTGTTGTGTATGGCCAATATTATATTGGCCAATATTGTCCTATTTTAACAAACCATACATATTAAAGCATATTTATTTAACTTTCAGACTATGTATAAATCTCCATTTTAAAAAATGGCTATTATGAATGGTTTTGTGGCCCAGGGTCATATTATTAATTTTGTTTTTTTGCATTTATGAACTATACTAGAGCCAAACTTCACCCAATTACATAGTAGTAATTTATAGATGAGAATTATTCTCTGTTTATGAATGATTGGAATTCCTTTACTATCAAATGAATACTAATTGTACTGTGTTACGAACCCCAGTTTTTAAAGGCTCGGCTAGAGAGGGGCTAGCAACATAAAAGGACACGCAACTCAGAAAAGTACAATTCTATATTTATTTAGACACCAAAAAATTAGTGTCCTTATCAAAATAAGGTGGCAACAAAAAATATAGATTAAACAATGTCACTCAATCAAAATAACTACTTAAACAGACATACAAAGAACATAGATCAAACATAGAAACCATAGATCAACAAAGAATTGAATAAACAGCAACAACACTGCAGGGGCGCCACTAGCAATTTTGGGCCCCATGAAAAAATATGAGGATGGGCCCCCTACTACCAAGCTAGCTATCCAAACTCTTTGTCTGCAATGTAGTTATACTGACCTATGCATTTTATTATTGATTTTGTCCACTACTTATACGTTTTTAGTAAGAGAACAACCATGGCTGTAGCTAGCAGATGATTTATTGTTCAAATGTAAATGTAGTACAAAAAAAGGAAAAGTAATCAAATATTCACTTAAATTTTAACATTTTTAAACACAGAAAACACCAATGTGTAACTATTTAAATAACTGTGCAATAGTGTCTCATACAATGTGCAATACACTGGAACAGTGACAAAAATCAATAAGACACAAAATTATATTTCAATGAGACCCATAAATAAGAAATGTTCTTTTGTCATTCTGGTGTTGTAATCATTCTAATAACTCATCTCTAATAACTGATTTATTTTATCTTTGTCATGATGACAGTAAATAATATTAGACTAGATGTTTTTCAAGACACTTCTATACAGCTTAAAGTGACATTTAAAGGCTTAACTAGGTTAATTAGGTTAACTTGGCAGGTTAGGGTAATTAGGCAAGTTATTGTATAATGATGATTTGTTCTGTAGACTATCGAAAATAAATTTGCTTTAAGGGGCTAATAATTTTGACCTTAAAATAGTTTTTAAAAAATTTAAAAACTGCTTTTATTCTAGCCAAAATACAACAAATAAGACTTTCTCCAGAAGAAAAAATATTATCAGACATATTGTGAAAATTTGCTCTGTTAAACATCATGTGGGAAAAAAAAATTAAAGGGGGGCTAATATCTGTATGTGTGTATATCTGTATGTGTGTGTGTGTAACTGAGTACATGCAGTTAAGTAATACAGACAGAATTCTGCAAATTTATTACATTTAAATTACGCCATTCACTATGGGCTCTACTTTAACAATCTAGGCTCAAAGACTGGCTTAAGGAGCATCCTGGCTATGACATATTTAAAAGATACATCATTAATTTAAAACCTGTCTGCATGGACATTGAGATGTTGTTTTATACTATTCTGCTGATATGGTATGAGTTTGACTAATCAGTTATATTACTAGAAATGGTTCACTGGGCAAAAAAAAAAAAAAAAATAGATCATTATCTTTCATGTAAACCTAGCTTGATAAATTGTCACCCTGCCTGCCTTTAAAATCACAGCTAAAGTTTTGTCTTTGAGTTTTATGTTTGCTTTGCTGTTATACCTATTATCATTCTACATAATCAACATTGTGGAAAAATAGCAGTCATTTAATAGTGGCCACGTCAACAATTAAGTTAATATCATAGTGAAATTAATACTTAAACGCAGACTGCAATGCACATGCTATTTTTAAAGGCAGGATCTCAGTGATATACTTGTTACCTGCTTCTTCAACTATGAGATGAGTTTGGGGAACTTCGTAGGGAAGAGCGTGTGAGGGCGAATCTGCATCTACTGTATGTATGAGGTAGACATATGAGCTCATCATTAGCAAAGTCAATTAAGCTTTTAAAAGAAAGCTCCGTGCTCTGTGAATAAACATAACATTACCTTTATTTTCAAAAAACTGTGAAAGCAACTGCCGTCCCTTTTTTTTCTCTCTCTCTGCTTTTTGAAATCTCTTTTCGTTTTTGATGACCGGATTTAGTCTTTGTTAACCTCGAGGACATCGCTGCTTTGACAGTTTACCTGACGATCGCACTCAACAAAGCATCAACTCTCTTCCCACTACTGACGGACTGAACCATACAGTGAAAGGAGGGGGGTGCAATTTGACAGTGACAGACACGAGAGGCAGATATAAGCCGTATTTTTTTTTTTTTTTAATAAATTATTTTACTTGCAATTTAGAGATACATTCATAATTTATATTACATTATAGTACTGTTATTAATTATAAAACAGATCTCTGGTGGCCCCTAGAGTGCATAGGCCCATAGAATCGTCTTAACTTTCCCCCACTTAGCGGCGCCCCTGCAACATCAGCATGGCTCCTCAGCAGCGCCTGCACAATACACGCACAGAATTCTCGGACCTTCATCAGGACAAGATACATAGAGATTCTCAACAAGTACGGGTCATACTCTTAATAGAGCAAAGATCAGGAGGATCAGTCAGACACGCGCTGGAAAACAAAGAGCCACCCAGACGCACACTTAGCATCCGCTTATAAAGATGACAATCCTGATTTGCGGCAGGTGCAAGGCGGAGTTATCCTCAAAGAAAAGAAAATCATCAATTAGTATCAAAAACGACACAACAACAACAATAATAATAATAAAGAAAGAAATAGGAATCCGTGACAACTGTCAAAAAGGATGTTTATGAAGTAAAACAGGCACAAAAGGTATGACTGAGAAATTGTGAGAAATCTATCTCACAAAGAAATCACAGGGGAAAAAAGATAAGGCTGAACACATGTTGACCTTTGATAATGACATACCCCCATTAGAGTTGCATATTGTTAGACTATATGGGGTTAATTGTCACAGTGGCACTTCAATATAGAGCTTTTAACTAAATCTGAAGAATAAATGAACAGATTAACTGATTTGCTCCTCTTCTCCCCACTGCTTATTCAACAAAAAAAGAACAAAAATCACATTTCAATTCGGAGATTTGATCAAAATATATTCCCGCAGTGTTCTGCAGTTTCGCCTCTTCTGTTCTGGTTTGAAAAGCACTTTAGAACTTCAGTGGTATGAATGATAAATGCCATGTCTCTGTTTCTCTTAACTGCTCAATTTTAGTCAATCAGTCAGTCGGGCGTCTTTGTCTGCTGGATGTTGATCTCCCCTGTGGCAACTGAGTGTTTCGCAATATGCCACAACAGACTCTTCATTTCATGCCTGTATTTCAAACAGCTCCTGCTCTCAGCCTATTACCGCCGTAATCATTTCTGTGGCCAAATACAGTAAATTGTGCAAAAGAAAAAAAACACCCTCTTAGGTGGGTTAATGCATCATCTGGCTCATGTGTTTGTAGTCTTAAACCATTAATGTTGCTTGCTGTTTATGCAGCTGAATATTTGAATGTTTTTCTTTTCATCCATTACCCATAAAAGGCAAAAATACCTATAGTAAAAAACAACCTATAGTAGTATTAGATTAGCATTTTTGTTTGCTAATAATATATATAATATATTAATCTAACCTTCACACTTTTGAACTCCTGCTGTGTAGCTGATGATACAGCAGTGATCATCCTCTGCAGTGATGCTGGAAATCAAGAGACAAAAGCAACAGCTTTGTACAATCTGTGTCTTTTCCAGATCACTGGTTCAATTGGAGAAAAGCTTTCCCTGTCTATTATAAGCTCTGATAGGCTCTCTTATATAAAGAACATTGCAGACATTTCCTCTTTCTTTTTGCTGTAAGTATTTTTGTCTGATCATATTTTGTAGGATCATTTTTCTGCTGCTTGGTTTTACTACATTACAATCTTATTGATGCCATTTCAGTGGCCAACCAGGGTCTATGTGGACATTTGTAGCAAAACTTTAAAACGAGACCTTCTCCGACTGGGTTTGTCTATGAAAGCCTGTGAGAGACTGATTTTTATGTGCAAATTAAAAGGATGTGACATTTACAAGCGCTCCCTAGAGCCTTTCTTTAGTTCTATGACACATAAAAAGAAACTTATATTTAAAATAATTAAAGGAATTCTGAAAGAGCCATTCTGCACTGTAATGTCAACGTGTCATCCAATGAAAGGGATTCATTCAAACTAGTCTTAAATCGATCGGTAGATCTGTATAGCCTTTCATTTATGTATATACTTTAGAACCAAACTGTCACAGCAGTCTATATTTCCTCATTTGTCCGCATAGTGAATTTCAGACCTGTTAAAACATTTATATTGATCAAATCATACTGATCAAATGCTTTCGTAACTACTGTTTTTTACTGCTATATATTATGTGTTTTTATTTTTATTATTTGTGTTTATTTTGTAATTAAGGGCGGCACGGTGGCTCAGTGGTTAGCACTGTTGCCTAACAGCAAGAAGATCGCTGGTTCAAGTCCTGGCTGGGCCAGTTAACATTTCTGTGTAGAGTTTGCATGTTCTCTCTGTGTGCACGTGGGTTTCCTCTGGGTGCTCCGGCTTCCCCCACTGTTCAAAGACATGCGGTACAGGTGAACTGAATCAATTAAATTGACCATAGTGTATGAATATATATATATATATATATATATATATATATATATATATATATATATATATATATATATATATATATATATATATATATATATATATATATATATATATACACATGCAGTTGAAGTCAGAATTATTAGCCCCCCTGAATTTTTAGCCCCTGTTTATTGAGTTTCTGTTTAACAGAGAGAAGATTTTTTTCAACACATTTCTAAACATAATAGATTTAAAAACTCATTTCTAACTGATTTATTTTATCTTTGCCATGATATTATTAACAATAATATTTTACTATATATTTTTCAAGACACTTCTTTACAGCTTAAAGTGACATTTAAAGGCTTAACTGGGTTAATTAGGTTAACTAGGCAGGTTAGGGTAATTAGCCAAGTTATTAACGATGGTTTGTTCTGTAGACTATCGAGAAAAAAATAGGCTAAACGGGCTAATAATTTTGACCTTAAAATAGTTAAAAAAAATTAAAAACTGCTTTTATTCTAGCCAAAATAAAACAAGTAAGACTTTCTCCAGAAGAAAAAATATTATCAGACATACTGTAAAAATTTTCTTGCTCTGTTAAACATAATTTGAGAAATATATAAAAAAGAAAAAAAAAATCAAAGGGGGGCTAATAATTCCGACTTCAGCTATATATATATATATATATATATATATATATATATATATATATATATATATATATATATATATATATATATATAAATAAATAAAGCTTATGCAATCTGCACTCCAAAATAAAAGTACAAAGACTGTCACGGGGTGGTTCTCCCAAAGAGAACATTTATTAATATGGACTTTTTAGATACAACTGCGTACTATCTTAAGGTACCAGCTTTAGTACAATTTGTGTATGATAACAGACATGCACAATATTCCACTGCTTTTTTTTTTTAAGAATAATATTTTACGCAGTGATGCACACGTTTTGACAGCTAATATGACGATGATTTCATGCGTTAAAAAAGGTTGCAGACACCTTTACTGATATCAAAATGCTTTTTTGATGCAAAATTAATTTAAGCAGCCAGTTATTCCTTTACGCTGATTAAGAAACTTGAATAGGCCTAGGCTACTATAATAAAGAAAATCCGCTCTAAATGTAAAACTAAATACATTGCTAAATACTCTTGACACATGAAAGTGTAAACATGTAGCCCACAACAAAGGTGGAAAGTTATTGTGTATCATATTTTACAAACCGTTTACTGCAAATTTTATGCAATTTTGCACACATGGATAATTGAATATTAATTAGATGATGTCATGACCCCAGGATGACACCTCAATGTTTGTCATCTGTGTATCACAGCAAAGGTATATGCAACTTCTTTTTACTCTAATCAAAGAATAAAGAACTGTGTTATTTGGGTAATAAATAATGTTTAGTCACTTGTTTTTTTAGTGTGTGCACAAGCGATAAGTTGTTGGCTGCAGTTTACTTTAAATCCACTGGTGTCTCTAGTTTCAGAATTTTGATTTGAAGGGTAAAATGTGATCCTGGACCACAAAACCTTATGCTACACAGGTATATTATTGGTCAAAGCAGTTGATTTTTCTTTTATGGCAAAAAAGATATAATATTAAAAAAAGATCTCGTTCGGTGAAGATATTCTGTACCTTTTTAGCTGTAAATATATATTAAAACTCGTTTGTGCTAAGTAATATTGCTTAGCATTTCTTAGTACTTAATTTAGACAATTTGAAAAGTAATATTCTCAATATTTAGATCTTTTCCAGATTCCAGATTTTCTTTTTTTTAATGTAGTGAAGATTACAGACAGAAAAGTGAGGGGAGCAGAGAGAGCAAGGGATCTGCAAAGGATCTCAAGCTGGGGATCGAACGCTGCCTTAAGGGGGGCCGCACCATAAAAACTTCTGGTTTTATCCCCACCCCCTTTTATTATAGACTTTATACTTCCGGTAATTAGATCTAAAAGCGGCTTACTTTTACTTTTAGACCCTTAACAAGTGGGAGGCAAATATGCAAACTGTTGTAATTCCTACACCGTTCACCTGATTTTGATGTACCTGTTAAAGCACGTCTTGTTAATTTTATTTCAAATCGATTGTGTTAGTGTATAGAGCCAAAAATGTTAAAATTGTGTCGATGTACAAATTTTTATGGACCAAACTGTATGTTATCAGTATCAGTTTAAGAACTTTTTTTTTTTTAGCTGATACATGGCAAAACACAGACAGCCAATCAGAATCCAGGGGCTTGTTCATTTAAAGCTGGAGATCACACTGAGGAGCTCATTGTTACTGGAATGTTACTCAATGTTACTATTATACTATTACTATATCTGGAAAACAATTGTTAATACCATTGGAATGAATGGTACACATTAACAAAGGTGAGATCATTACAAATTCAACAGCAAAAATGAGTTCTGATATAACTCTATATAGTGATGAATTCTCCCAACTACTCCTCTCATTTTTAAATGATCTCTTTTATCCAATAGCATCTATTTTCCCCTGTCTTAGTGAAAAGTAAGGCAGCAGCAGATCAAATACATCCATTTTCATTACTGCAGCACATTGGCTTAGAATGAACAGATCATTATTGTTCTCTGGTGTGGATGCAAATATGGTTATCATTATAGTTTTTGGTGTGAGCGGGCCTTAATACTGAATATGAGCACTAGTTTCTTGACCGAGGTTGGGTGTAGAAGCAATAAACACATTTCTCTTTGACAACAGCTGGCTTTTTTGAAGAAATATTGCATGGAGCTTTTACTGTTCACTAGGCAGACATTTTTTCCCAGCAGACTAATTGCAATAACTGTGAGCTGGAATTTGCTATATGGGTTATTCAGACCGCATCAACCCTGAAAGAGTAAAAATAAAATGAAATATTTGTCCTTTCAGACATTTTCTTTTTTCACTGTGCTGTTTCAGTGGGACACAATGGATCTTTTTGGAAATAATACTGCCATAGTAAAGATGTACAGCTGCAACACGATCCGAAATAAAAGATGTTTAATTTTTATTACATACGATAAATAAAATTGGCTGACAGAGCTAATTCTGAATCACCACCATGATTTTCTTTGCAGTCCATTTGTCCTTTCCGTGGCATTTTCTGTTGCCTCTTCAACATTGATGTTGTGCAATTGGATTATTTACACTCATACACCCCAAAACAAACTGTGACTCAGTAATTGTTCATATCATAGCTAATTCTCAATTCTCTTTGTACTAGTGCAGGTACCATAACCCTTTTGACATAAAGTGCCATCCTGTCATTTACGCAGAGTTGTTTGGAGAACAAAACGCACCAACAACAGAAAAAGAATAAAGTGCTTTAGTGTTGCGCTGAGTACTGCGGCACTGCCCAGCTGAACCACACAGTCTGACCCACAGGTCACTCATCCATTAACTTGCACAACCCATTGCAGCACAGATCAGCTTTTGTCAGATTGGTTCGGTGGCTGGACGTGAGAGATTTTCCATATGTAGGCCTACCTGGAGATCTAAAGAAAAAAGCATGAGATTCGTTTTACCACAATCTTCATCATTCACTTTCAGAAGTAAAGCAACAAAACCTGTCACAGGGGCAGCACCTTTTCAAAAGGTACACATTTATACTGAAAGGGCCCATACTGGTACCTTCAGGGTACATATCATGGCCCGTTTATACTGAGTGATACAATGCATATTTATGTTTGGTTTCATTGTTGAAGGTACCGAAATAGTGAACCATACCATAGCAGTCATGGTTCGGGTTGGGGAAGGATTAGGACTCAATTGCAGGGACAAAAACATGGGTTTATTGATTATAAAATAAAACAAAAAGCAACAAAAACTACCCAGAGGGGGAAAACATTAACAAAACAAATATACAAACAAACTGGGCTGGCAGGAAACAGCAGGACTTGACTAGACAAGGCAATAAACGACGACTAAATGGCACAGGACAGTAGTTAAGCAAACAGGTGAACAGAATAAACTAAAAATTAGTTAGCGAGTAGGGTGGGACTAGACAATAGACAGGAGAGCAAATGACACAAAGACCACAAGAACACAAGCCATGCGCTCACGTAAAATGGGACTAGAACACGCAGCCAATGAGAGAACTCATTAACCGCATGTTCACATGAAACACAACACTAAAGCACACGGCCACAATGTAAACACAGAGCCACGTGCTTTGATGCAACACCAAGACGAGACTGAATGCAAGACATGAGTTCACTATAAGTAAAACACTTACTATGCACTTACACATGCAACATGCATGTTTCAATTCCAGCGCCAACCAAAACCAAAATCAACTAGACTGAGGTGCTGAGAATAAAACAAGCACAAACACGAGAGCAAGCGAGTACGCACGAAACAAGCCTCCTCAGGGGTGTGCGCGTGCTTGCTACAAAGGCTCACTTGTGACCGCTCGTTCACAACAATGACAAAAAACACAAAAACTCAAGCCAAGCACGACAAACAAGACAAGACAGGAGTAGTGTCTGGACTCTAAAAAAGAATTAACAAGACTGGAGTGGCAGAATCCTGACAATAGCACTACTTTGGCACCCTTTCCAAAGGGTATCTAGCACAACAGTATTGTACCAAAAGGGTGGAACTAGACTTGATTAACATGTAAATGATAATGATACTATTACAATGACGGTGTGCAGCAATGAACCATGATCAAACCAAGCTTGTCACTTCTTGTGACAAACAGCCACATGCCCAGAAGCAAGAACATAATCTGCTTTATGTCCTCTATTTTTGTTTACAAGGCCATTGTTGATGTTTGGAAATCATGACTGTTATTTCTCTCTATTTACATGAGATTGCTACTTGTCTATTTTTGAAATAATGAACTTTAGTATGACATGATATGAATAGTCAATATGACTTATCTTCTTTGAGCAAGAATGAGGTTGATTGCAACATTCTGGGGATACGCTAAACCTAACAAGTAAGGGTACTGTTGGTGGTAGAAACTCAATCCCGATCAGGTTGATCTGTACAGAACCATACCGTATTATATTGTACTGATCTTTTGGGAATTAGTAACCCAAAAGTCCCCCCAAAATTTGAAGTGTTAATATGTACCGTTAAAGTACCATTGCAGGGTATCTATTGCAAATATGCCATTTTAGTGACAGGTTTTGTATCATTATTTTTGGGAGTGTTGGGTTTAATCATACACTATGGCAATTTAGTTTACCCAATTCACCTACAGCGCATGTCTTTGGACTGTGGGGAAACCAGATCACCCAGAGGAAACCCACGTGAACATGGAGAGAACATGCAAACTCCATATTACAGTGAAATTAGCCATTCTGAATGGTGTCTGGATTTAAAAAGCACATTTAAAGGGTTAGTTCAGGAGCTTAGCAACCAGGGGGGACAGGGGGGATACGTCCCCCTCACTTTTAGAGACAGATCATTTAGAAACAGGTGATTAATAATAAAATGAATGTAAAATTTTGAATCTCATTCAGCTGTCCACCCACATTTAAAATGTCCGCTACGCCCCTTGGTTAGATGACCCAGAAACGAAAAGTGTTATTATTTGGAATCATGCCATTCAAACCCGTGAGAACTATGTTTGTTTTTGATGCACAAATTTAGCTATTTTTGATGAAATATGAGAGCTTTCTCATCCTCCATAGAAAGTGTTGGAAAAATGAGAACTTAGTCCAGGAGACTTGTCTCAAGCAGAAGTCTTTATTGAGACATGTTGGTTGTTCTGGAGTCAAACAGCATCTTCAGAAAGTCGTACAGGTCTAAATGAGTCTGCAAGTCTAACACAAGTCTAAAACAAGTCTAAATCGGACAGAGTCGTCCTGTCTTTTATATGTTTAGGAGGGGGCAGAGTTTAGAAAATGGGCATGACAAGATTAGTTGAAAATCTTTTTTCAGGGTCTTGAATAGATTCTGAGGTTTCACCTACTCTGACTAGCTTGAAAGTATCACCCAAAGACAATGACACAGTTAAGCCCCTTTCAGATCACATGAATTTGTCACAATTTTGGCACAATGTCCTTGACGTAGGGTGTCATGGAGATTTGTAAATGACAAATGGGCGTTGTGACACAAGATTTAATCCTTTTTTTCTTGTGTAGTGTGGCATAGTTCACGACAACTGATACCATGTCTGCGATGCCTCAGGACACCATCGCAAAAAAGTTTAGCATGTTTAATTTTCGTTCTTCACGATGAGTTCCGTCACGTGGGTAACACTGGGCAATAGGACCACATAATATCTCGGTTATATCAGTGGGTGCTGCCATTAATGCGGTGGTCAGATAATCAAAAATAGGCTGCATATTTATATATGAGTGGGACATGGGTGGATAAGATCAATCACTGGTTATGCAAACTTTAACTAACTTTTGTAAAATATTAAGGTGTTTTAAGCTATTTTATCTGACAGACTTGCACAAATATCCGGACATCTTCATTCTCACAATGAGTTTCTGCGTTCTCTCATCCTTCCAACAGAGTTTGTTCTTCTGAGGTAATTGGGAACATGTTCATTGCTGCGAATACATTGAAAAAGCATTTCCTGCTTTGCCAAATTTTAATAGTGAAAACCTCTCTGAAACTGTGAATATTTCACTTTAATTTTATTTAGGCTAAATATTATTTTATTTAACAAACTAACACAATCTCACGGCAATTCGTGTTTTGGTGCATATAGCGAACTTGTTTTGAAGTGCATCATCTCAAATGTTATACGTTATTCTTGTTTATAAATTACTGACCAACAAAAATACATTAAAAACAAGTAAAAAATGATAGCAAATGAAATTCATTTAAAAAAGATATTTTTTCCAAGAAAAATATACAAATTATATTTTTGTTTGTGCCCCTCCACTACTCAAATATACGGGTGGATGATTTGTTTCGCTCTGAGGAAAATAAGGATTTATTGAATGCTTCATGGTGATTATATCACAAATCTCAGTTATATATTTGCAATTTTTTTATATGTCATTATGATAAAGATTATGTCTTGAGCATCTGATTTTTCCTTGCTGCTGCTTATTTGCTTTAATTTTCTCATCTCATTCGCGGCAAGTTCAGCCGAAGTGTTTAATAGGTAACCCATGGCAGGAAAATATACATTTAGATTTCAGAGAAAATATCTTAATATTAAAAAGGAATCATAGTTTGATCCTATCCATGTCCTAAGGCAGGGGTGCTCAACCCTATTCCTGGAGATCGACCTTCCTACATTTTTCAGTTGCAGCCCATATCAAACACACCTGCCTGTAATTATCAAGTGCTCCTCAGGTTCTAATTAATTGGTTCAGGTGTGTTTGATCAGGGTTGGAGCTGAAATCTGCAGGAAGGTTGATCTCCAGGAACAGGGTTGGTCACCCATGTCGTAAGGAATGCCCTTTGATAATGTAGTTAGTTGTCTGCAAGCATCCGTGTTTACTGAGATTGAAATAAGATAAAAAAAAAAATTGAAATTGAGATAAGAAATATCGTTCTAGCAACACTTGTGACTGCTTTAGGAAATACCGCTCATCGTAGACGTCACGGGATGACTGATCGTGATGAAATGTGTAGTCTAGCACATCTGTTACCCACGACAAGTCAAGATTTTATCAAGAAAAAATTGAATATTCTGACATAGGGACTTTTGTAACTGACAATAAAAATTATGTGCTCTGACCGGGGCTTTATTGGGACCCTGCCTTTAGCATTTGCATCACTTTGGCTCAGCCAGTGCTCAGGAGCCAAAAGGTTAACGCCCTGGCTACTAAAGTTTTGGATGAAAAAATAGAACCAAAAAACCAAAAGAATAGAACTTTTCAGTTATATATTATTGTTAATTTTAAACTAGGTCATATAAATTTTAATTTCTACAAAAGCAACATTTCGGGTTGTTCAAAGTCCACAAAAATGGCGGTCACACTTTATTTTGATGGTCCGTTTGTTAAATTTAATTTACATTGCATCTACATGCCAACTAATTCTCATTAGATTGTAGAGAGTAGCCTGTTAGGTTGGGGTTATGGGTTAGTGTAAGTTGACATGTACTTGCAAAGTTTCTTATAGTCATTTAAATGTCTGTTGAAGGAGCAGTATTAACAGATATTAAGCAGACAGTCTACTAATACTCATATGGACCATCAAAATAAAGTGTTATGAAAATGGCTATTAAAATATAATAGACTAAAAGTCTTGTTGAGGAAAACCACAAAATAATACTATTGAAATACCATCGGCTGAAAGTCATGTTGTGGAACAAAAAAAAGATTAAAATTTGTGACTTTATACATAAGTTGATGGATAGATAAAATAAAAATTGATAGATTGATAAATTTCAAGACTATATAACAAACTGCTGTGAGACTGGGTTGGTTGAGTCAATGTGCACCCATTCCTGTGGCAGCACTGCCACTGATTTCCAGGTTTCACCCTGTGCTAGCTTTAGCATGTCCCGTGTGTTTTGTGGAAGTGGAAGATTGGGTGATATCTGTGACACACGCAGTGTTTGAGGTGTGTTTGAGGCCGAGTGGTGTGAGGCTGACCATACTGGATCATGTTCATCCTTGTTGCTTATCTGACTGTAACACTCAAACATAAAAGGTAAAATCCAAGAGGGCTAACTGACCTTATTGCACTCAATGAGGGGATGCACGTGTAGCGATGACTAATGGCCCAAATCTAGGCTAGACCTAGCACGTGCATGAGTTTAACAATGTATGACTGAAAACAAATTAGAACTCTGGGAATGACTACACCACTTCACTGATTATAGCAATCCTTGAGCATTTATAAAGGAGCAATGCAGACAGTGACTAATAGCGGGGGATACACGGTAAACAGGTATTATTTGTGAAGAAATGCATACTGTAAAATCTCATCTGTTGTGTAAGATCTGCATGCTCATGTAATGTTTGCTGCTTATATCCCGAGTTAACCTCAAGTCAGATTTAGCCATCACAGTGTTTTTATTTTGTTTCCATGGCAACAGGGGCTGACAAGTTCACTATTGTGTGCAACAGTTGTGCAGTGAACCATGCAAGGACAACACTTTGTGTTGTTTGAAAGGCTGGGTATGAAACTTCAGCTTTTTTTATTTAAAATAATTATCACAATCTGTATCTCAAGGTTTTTTGTCTGTCATGTTATGTTCAGTTAAGTTTCTGTCTTGTATGAACAGAACATTCTTTGATGTAGTGGTAAATTAATACTTAGCTATTGTACAAGAGGGACCAATTGGTGAAACAACAATTGTTAATCAGCCACATGCCAAGCTGAAATTTTAATTGGGACAGAAGCAATATTTATGCTGTTATTCCTAAGAGCAAATGAACACGAACACATTCACCATTAGAGCTGTTGACTCAAATGTTAAAATAGTCTTTCAGTAGATGACCCCCGGTGTGAAAACAACTCTAGAATCTCAAGTTAGAACACACAGATTTTTTGATGAGACATCTGAAGATGCTTAACACATCCAGTTAATTTTTTAATAAGTTATAATTTTTGGCTTTATTACATCACTTATTACAGGATATCTTTGTTAATTTTAAAGTATCTCCCCTGCAGGCACAGGACATCAACATGACGTCATATTGACGTTGTACCCCTACGTACCCAATTGTCATGGGGATGTTGGATTTTGTTTGGAAATGAAAATCGGGTTGATGTCAGAACCCAACGTCAGACCGACATCAATGTCCAACCTAAAATCAACCAAATATCAACGTCTAATCATGTTACACCTTGACGTTGTGTGGACGTTACCACTATGACATCTATCAGACGTTGGATTTTGGTCACTTTCTAACACAACCTAAAAATCAACGTAATTTGACGTTGTTATTGGATGTCAAAATAACGTTGTGCTTAGACGCTGACTAGACATTGAATTTTGGTCACCTGACGCCATGATCTAAATCTAACCTAATATTAATGTCTTATGATGTTGTGTGCTTGCTGGGTCTTATTGGAGGTTGATTTATTTATTATTTGTTTAAGTCTGCATAGATGACAGCTTTTGGAATCATTAAAAATCTGTCAAATTAATGTAATAATTATGTGTTTTTTAATGTGGGCAGCTCTGGAGGGTTCTAGTATATCAGCATGGTTTCTAGAGATGAAATGCTGACTCCACCGGGGTTTGTTGTGACTAGACTGTGCTCCGGGGTCGGTTTCCCAAACTGCGATCTAACAGTGCTTCAAGTGATAGTTCACCCAAAAGTGTAAATTTGCTGTTAATTTACTCACCCCCTGGCAGACTTTTTCTTCTGCAAGACAGTTTTTTTTTGTTGCTAAAACTGTGGTCCTTGGTGATTTGTATGATGCAAGTCAAGAGGAGCAACACTTTGAGACTTAAAGGAACACTCTGCTTTTTTTGCAAATAGGCTTATTTTATAAGTCAACTTGAGTTTTACAATTCTTGAATCCATTCAGCTGATCTCCATGTCTGGCTGTTGCACATTTGGCTTAGCTTAGCATAAATCATTGAAATCGGATTACATCATTAGCATCTTGCTGCTTTATCATGGCTGAATAAAACTCTAGGAGACTTGTAAAATGAGCCCATTTGCAAAAATTCTTTAAAATAAAATAAAATAAATAAATAAATATAACATATAGAGGTGAAACAAAAACAATATGGTATTTTGGTTTTAAGGTATATGTTTTATATAAATCGATAATCATAATTTATAACAATTAATGTCAAATCTATATTTCCTTTTTTTTTTTTTTTACTGTAAAATGTTAACCAGATCATAAACCGGAGGTGTGATATTTATAATGATAAATATTAATAATAAAATTTGTATTTGTTGGACACTAAGGGCCTTCACAAACAAATTATTTTTCAGAGTTAATTTCTGGTTCAGCGTAAATTAACAACAAATTTGAGTATTTTGGTTTTTTTTGTTTTCTTTAAAAGGGTAGTCCACTGGATTTTTCGAAATAAATTTGTTGTTATTTGTCCACAAAATGTACCTTTATTTCATACTGCTTCTCAGACAGCATGAAAATGACTGTACAAACGACTGATTTCCCGAAGGTCGTCCCCTAATGAGCTCTGGTTGGTTAGCTAAACTAGCAGGTTGTGATTCACAAATCGACTGCGCGTTGACAGTAAACGTCATGCCTCTTACAGTAAACATAATGGATAGTTGCATGCGCAACCTTTCATGCTACTTGAATTTTTATCTCTTTTTTTATTAGTTTTTTAATGTACTTTTTTGGTTTTGGTCTTTATTCTGTTTATCTAATGTGAATATTATGTAAGAGAACTGTTCTCTTTTACTGTATTCTAAATTGTATTATACAGTTTCTTGATATTAATAATAAAAAAAGGATAGTTGCATGCACTCTGTTGTTATGTAAATAATGTTGTCAGTGTTGCAGTATCAGTTTGAAACTCAATCAGACAAAGAAAATGAAGAGGTCATACCTGAACCCATGCAAGCATGACTCTTGCAGGACAATCCAGAATATGTTTTTGTTCTTTTGTAAGAGTAGGATTGCGGTCAAGCCAGCCACACTTCAGAAAAACACAGTCAAGCCAGCCATGATTTATATTGTCTTATTCCATATTATATTAACTTATTCCTGATTGGATATGGACTTTTTGACTAACAGACCTCAGAATGTTAGATCAGGCCACATATGCACCATCACCGTCACACTCAACACTGGTGTACCACAGGGCTGTGTGCTGAGCCCCTTCCTCTACTCCCTTTTTACCATCGACTGTAGACCTGTGAACAGATCCAACACCATCATCAAATTTGCAGATGACATCACAGTGATTGGTCTAATCAGCAACAATGATGAGACTGCCTACAGGGAGGAGATACAGCATCTGGCCACTTGGTGCACCAACAATAATCTGCTCCTTAACACCAACTAGACCAAGGAGCTCATTGTGGACTTCAGGAAGGGACAAACAGTCTCACATGATCCCATCCACATCAATGGGATGGCTGTTGAGCCTGTCTCATCTTTCAAGTTCCTGGGGACCCACATCTCAAAGGACCTTTCCTGGACCACCAACACCTCCAGCCTGGTCAAGAAGGCTCACCAGTGCCTATTTTTCTTAAGGCAACTTAAGAAGAACCAGCTGTCATCAGCCATCTTTGTGAACTTCTACCGCTGCACAATAGAAAGCATCCTGACCAACTGCGTCACAGTCTGGTATGGAAGCTGCTTTGTTGCTGAGCGTAAGGCACTGCAGCGGGTGGTGAAAACTGCCCAACGCATCACGGGGACCACACTGCCAGCCATAGAGGAGAAACACTGTCTGCGCCGAGCATGCAGTATTCATAAGGATTCCTCTCACCCTGCTCACAGACTGTTTTCTCTCCTGCCTTCCGGCAGGCGCTTCAGGCTCCCCCGGACAAAAACCAGTAGACTAAGGAACAGCTTTTTCCCCAGAGCTGTCTCCCTTTTGAACTCTGCCCCCCACTCACTCTTTTGCCCCCGTGATACACCCCCACTCTCCTCATAACTCAGACTCCTCATAATCACTGCACTATTTAACATTTGCACATTTAAAAATTGCACATATTCATTGCACTGATTCATTTATTTAAACTGTACATACCCACTGCACATGTACATTTGTAATTATGTACACGCCCACTGCACATTTACATTTGTAATATTTTTTTTATCTATCTGCACACTTCTGATTATTAATAGCAACCTGTACATATATCCATCTATTGTAAATTTCTGTTCATAGCTAATACAACCTGTATATAATGTTCATAGTACATCCGTTTGTAAATATCACCATAGTTTTTTTTAATTGCACTTTATAACTTATACCTGTATCTTGCACTTGCTGCTATTGCAGTCCTGGTTAGACCTAAACTGCATTTTGTTTCCTTGTACTTGTACATGTACATGTGTAATGACAATAAAGTTGAATCTAATCTAATCGAATCTAATATCTTCCAAAACAACAGCTACCACTTTATTTGCTGAACCCAGAGGGTTTATAACAATGAAGCTGTAGAAACTGCAATAAAAATGCAGTGTTGCCAACTTAGGGACTATATTTAGTGACTTTTCAGACACCTCTAGCGACAAATTTTAAAAAAAGCGACTAGCGATACATTTTTGGCGTTACTGGAGATTTTTTATAGACTCTCATGTGTTCATACTGTACCATTCTTACTCTTCTCCACGAGCTGCAGGTGATGCCGTATGTCCCTCCCCTGCCTTAGAGCACTCCCAGTCCTTGTACACCAGTCTCGCCACCTGCAGCCTGAGCAGATCACCCCTCTGAGTACCAACTGCAAATGATTAGGCACCGCGAGTGTGAGGTATTTCCCTTGTACAGTCAAACCAATCTGCTTCTCTTTTGTTTTAAATTTAATAATTTAATTTGACCGTTTATTCTTTTTTGTTTACAATCACATATATTGTAATGACGGTTTCGGAACTTGTCTGAGTTTATTATGTCTGAGAGATTACTGTAAATTCATTCTTACACTTCATTTTACATAAAGCTTAGTGCAAATATAAATACCCCTTTAATAATCATGGGCTGTAAAACAAACAGAAACGGCTGGATGTGATGACGTCAAACAGAATGGGTGAACGTGATGACGTCAGTAATATGCAAATTGACGTATGACATAATCTAGCGTCATTTAGCGACTTTTCGGGCAGTTGGCAACACTGAAAAAATGTGTTTGGAGCGAGCCGTTACCCAGGAAAACCATCAGTCTATATAGATTGATGATTGGCTCTTTAACCAGAAGGCGGGGCTTATTTCTCAAGATTGGCTATTGATCTTATCTTGCAATGCGGAAGTACGATTGTTTTAGAACTTCCTATGGGAGAAATGACTAGAAATAATTAATGGCAGAAAATAGTCAAACTATTTGCTCTACAAACAGCTGTGTTCATCACTATACAGACCATAAAAAGTAGAATAATATAATAAGAAAAGATCCGTTTGCAACATGAAGCTTTGTAACGAGGTGTTTCTACTGTCTAAAAACCAATGGAAGTGAATGAGACTGTAAGTCTTTAGTCCAACAGATTCCAAAGGGGGCGCCCGCTCGCTCGTGAAGAATAAGATTAATATTGATTGTTATTTTTTACTCCATTCAAAATTAAAATAGTTATGTCTCGTGTTTTTGATCTAATTTGCATTTGGGATTTTTTCTTTTTTGCAAACTTTGAAAAGATTTGCTTCACGTTAGGATGAAAACCATACTGATGACTGGAGTAATGACTCTTGAAAACCACAGGGATAAGTGCATTTTAAATATGTTAAAATAGAAATCATTACTTTTAAATTTTAATAATATTTCAGTATTACTGTTTTACTGCATTTTGCGAGCTGTATACGTAGATCCGCTGTATAAAACCTTAAAAAATGTTACATATGTTTGCCAATAAGATTGAAAACATTCTAACATATGGCAAGGCAAGCACACTCTGTGCTTGTCATTAAAATTCATTTTGGGAACAGATGCATCTTGTAAGTCAATTCTTTTTTTTAATGCATCTAAAGTCATAAAATCTGAGCGACCGATTTAAATCATTTTAATGATCATTCACTGAAACACAACTTTGGCTGTTATGTTCAACCGATCAGTCAAAACTTCTTATGTGATTAAGCATCTGTGGAGAACATAATAAAATTTCTGCGACTTAGGGCCAGAATTACAAAACAGGGCAAATTAGCGTGGAAGTGCAATTCCATAAACGCACTGAGGGGAATGAAAAGTTCTGCAGGCGATTTTTAACTGACAATCAATGAACTAAAGAATACAGACGCAGCAGCTCATTTATATAATGACCAACACAATCTACCAAGAGCAGCGCAATTAGTGTAGAATCGCAAACAAGCCGTTGATGAGCTTATGATCATTTGTACTCTACAACAATGTATAATGTACTAACCAGACGCAAATTGGTTGGACAATAATGGTGCAAATATCACTGACCACTCTCCTTCCATTAATGTTGCCTCTGAAAGGAAAACTCATACATATTCATATCCAATATGGTTAGTCACAAAAATAACTGTTCTTAACTAACCTTTTCATAACTTTAACAAGTCAAAAGAGTGTTTGTGCTGACACAATTACAAACGAAATATAGAATCTGTGATTTGTTAATTCTCTTTAACTTGATTAACAAAAGTACAACTATTTTTTCCGTGTTTTCACTGAAGCAAGCAGAAATAAAATCTGCACACGGTTATGCAGGGTTTGCTCCTAATTTTTGTATTTATTTAATACATCATCCAAGGTTACTTTGAAGTGTGAAGATTGAAAATTGAAGATTTGAAATGGACGTTCCACTGATTTGTGTGCATGAAAGACTTATTCATGAGTGACACTGTCACACACTGGCTACACCCATATCACTCTGCAGCCCAATACTTGTTACTCACTGAAGCTGAGCAGGGCTGAGCCTGGTCAGTACCTGGATGGGAGACCACATGGGAAAACTAGGTTGCTGTTGGAAGTGGTGTTCCTGTGGCCAGCAGGGGGCTTTCACCTGCGGTCTTTGTGAGTCCTAATGCCCCAGTATAGTGAAGGGAACGCTATACGGTTAGTGAGTTTGGGATGAGATGTTAATTAGGTTCTGATTCTCTGTGGTCATTAATAATCCCATGGCACTTTTCGTAAAGAGCAAGGGTGTAATCCCAGTGTCCTGGCCGAATACCCTCCATCGGCCCTTACCCATCATGGCCTCCCTATCATCCCCGTCCACGTATCACTGTCTCTCAACTCCCCCTATAGCTAGTGTGTGCACTGGCATCGTTGTCCTTTGGCTGCCATCACATCATCCAAGTGGATGCTGCACATTAGTGGTGGAGTGGCGAGACCCCCCTCATGATTGTGAAGCACTTTGGGTGTATGGCCACACACGATAAATGCGCGTTATAAATACACATTATATTACATGAGAGACATGTTTTATCACCCCTTACACATTTTAGTGAGAGTATGCCTTTAGGAATTATATGGAGGAAACCAGTCACCTGATGAGCAGGAAACAATATACAGAGAGCAGAGGGCTACTAACAGCTTCCAAACTTTTCTGGATTGTAAATTTTCTTTTGTTTGCACTTACCTTACCAGAATATTCTTGCAAGCTTGTGTATTCTAACTGTTTTGGATTGTATATACACTGGTGGACTATCACTTTGGGACTTTTACATCACATCTTGATTGATTTTAGTCTATGGTGCGCTGAACTGTATGTTTTCAACAGACTGAGTTTTTGTTTTATTTTGTTGTTTTAAAGCCCAGTGAATGTTTGTGAATACATCTCTCCTACCACAGTTTTTTTTGTCATTCTTTTAAGACTACAAACCTCTCACACAACTAAAATCTGACCTATTTTACAGTGTGTTACATGCTGTCGTACCTAACTGCTCCTCGCCATAAATAAAATCACAGAGGCTGGAATGGCATTATGGAAAAAATGAGTCCAGATGTATAATGACTGAATTGAAAAGTATTTATACTGAAACACTTTTATTGTTTTACATTATAGAGAAGGCACAGTGTGTGCCTAGTGAGGGTTATCTGGGTGGTAGGTGAGTTCTGCCTATACAGGACCAGCACTACAGGCTGAATTATACTTAAATAACACTTATGAAAATGCTAGTTGGCAGTGGGGTTTATGTTTCAATGTTCCTCTGTGTTTGGTTTCTTTGCAGGTGTTTTGAGTTTACACCAGAAATGCATGAAATGCTAAATAATATACAGGTACTGTAAGTATCTCAAACTCACTGATTCAGGGAAATCAGTAAGAACATATGCAACAACTTTAATCATAAAGTCAACACAAATAAAAGTATCCATCTGGAGCTCCTCCACAGAACTTAACACTTGTTAAGGGGGTCACACACCGAATGCGCTGTGCCGTGCATATGACAGTTGGAAGTAACGCACTCCCGGATGCACTTTTAGACGCAGATTGGAAACCAAAATAATGTTATTTAATATGAAACTATGCAGATGGTGCTCTGTGGCATGACAGAAAAGTGAACAGCATCCTGATTCATTGCTGAGTACTACGGAAAGCCACTGACTTGTGGCCCCAGTATGTGTACCCTTATAGAAATCTTTACAATACTAAAATGCATGGCGCAGCTCGTTCGGTGTGTAACCCCCTTTAAACACTCACACCACCGGCCCCACTCCTCTCCCACAGCTCTCAGCCCTCCCACACTTGTCACCACTATCAAGCTGACTACTCACAGCTCTTGTGCTACATGTCATGGCCATGTGTAATTACATTTTAAGAGAGTTCTATGTCAGGGTTTGCATTGGGCTATGGTGAAGAGTATGCGAGGATGCGAAGGCGACGCTGCACCGCCGCACACAGTCAATGCACAAACTGGCCTTAAGGGGCCAACGTTTTTGGCAGTGAGCAAACTCTCAATGGCCCTAGACTCGCAGCCCACTGGGGGCCCTCAGACTAGCCCTAAGTGGGCCCATTAAGGACCAGCACAGGCTTGTTTGCAGGGTTGCTCCTCATGAAGAAAGCTGTACATCAGTTCTGTGCAGTGATATTACTTTTTTTTTTGGACCAGAGCACATTTCAGATTAGATTGTCAAAAAGGCAGTGGAAGTGTGTGCCGAGCTCAGAGGAGTCCACATTTTAGCTTGTTTCTGGGGAAAAAACAGACATTGAGTTCTGTCTCAAAGTTCAAACAGACCATCCAGCAGACTTTGATGAGCAACAGATGCAAATGTAAACATCTGTCATGGTTTGGGCAGCGGCAGAGCAAATGGCACTGGTGACTGGCAGATATGTGCAAAGGTACCTACCACTGACATGGAGGCATATATTTGAACATGAAGTACAGAGACTTATGCTGTCATAATGATGACATCTTTCATCTTAGGTTTATGGTTATTAGATCAAATCTCATTCTGTATGTGCTCCAACAGTGTACTTTCATACTTGGTGAATGTGTATGACTCATCATAAAAAGTAGAAACAAATAATGGTGACCACTGACTGTTGAGCTTCTGAAGTTTTGCATTATGTCAGACTTGGCAAAAAGGTTGCTTGTAAAATCTTAAAAGTTTAATTTCCAAATGATTTCCAAATGATTAAACATTGGAATTAAATGCAGTGGTGGAAAGAGTACTGAAAAATCATACTCAAGTAAAAGTACCATTATTTGTCTAAAAATGTAATGCAAGTAGAGTAAAAGTGTCTGTTGTAAATATTACTCAAAGGTATGAGTAAAAAGTACCTTTTAAAAGTACTCAAGAGTTGTGAGTAGTGAGTATTACGCTGTGAAAAGCTGATGCATTTACATGTAATTTGTGGATATGTGTATATGTAACATTCTGTAGTGCATTTAGTTATTGCCCCGCAGACACACAACGTTATAAGAAGTTAATATTAGGTTAGATTTAGGTTGTGATGTCAGGTGACCAAAATTCAAGTCTAGTCAGCGTCTAAAGACAACCTTATTTTGATGTCCAATAACAATGTCAAATGACGTTGATATTTGGTTTATTCTAGGTCTTAGTAAGTGACCAAAATCAATGTTAAGCCAACATCCTAAACCAACGTCATATTGACGTCAAATAATGACATTTATTCGTCAGGTATGGTAACCAAAATCCAAAGTCTGATAGACGTCATAGTGGTAACGTCCAGACAACGTCAAGCTGTAACATCATTAGATGTTGATATTTGGTTGATTTTCGGTTGGACGTTGGACATAGACGTACAGTAGGCCTGACATTGGGTTCAGATGTCAAGCTGATTTTCATTTCCAAACAAAATGCAATGTCCCCATGACGTTGGGGTACAACGTCAATCTGACGTCATGTTGACGTCTTGTGCCTGCTGGGTGTTTAAGGCCATTTCAGTCATCATGCAGTAAGCATCTGTCATCTTTTCATCAGTGACATGCATCTAAACAGTCTCTGGGTCATTGTGTGTAAAGATTTTGGACATCTTCTTGAACACTTTTAATGCTTCCAAACAATTTGCTGCAATTATAAATCACTCATGTCATTATGATGCAATTTACCTTCTATGTGCGATTTGATTGGACAAGAATCACAGGACTGATTTTTCTAATCCCCATAGACAAGAAAAAAATAAAGTAGTGACTGCAGGTTGAAGGAAAGTAGTGTAGTAAAAGTACCAATACAGCACTAAAAATGTACTCAAAGGAAAGTAAAAGTACACATTTTTAAAACTACTCAGTAAATTACATTTCTTGAGAAAAACTCAATTTCAGTAATTTGAGTATTTGCAATTTGTTACTTTACACCACTGATTAAATGGAAAGTTGATGTGACACAACCATGCCCATGTCTGAAGTATTTTTTACTGTGTTGCAGTCACTGGAATAAACCCGTGTTTAAATGTACAGAATACATTTTTTTTTAGTCACTGAAAAAAAAACATTTTTTTCTTCAGCCCAGGATCTTTAGAAATATGTACTTCAGCTTTAATTTGTGCAAAATGTAAAATCCATTGCTCCAGTTACATATTGTTGTATGTTTCATATGACAAATTCACTAGAGGTTGCTGTCTACATTGTGAATCTGAAATATGTCACTGTGTGTACATTTTGTTGTACATTTCAGATACACATCCTTGTTGTACACATTCACGAGAAAGTAGAGCTTGTTGTATAGATCAACCAGTAAATGACTTACCTAAACACAAACAATAGTGTTTTTTTTTAAGTTAATATAAGGTAAATGTTTAGGTAAACATACTACTAGTGTTTTACATTGCTATCATCTCTTTTGTGGAACTGTGTTTCACCAGAGTCAAACTGTGACTACTCCGCATCACTAATGCAACACTGCACAAATTGAGCAACAGAGAAAACTTACCACCAGCAAATTTATTCATATGGAGATAAATAGATGAGGGAAACGTATTCGATTACAAATCACACACATTAAGGACCAATCCCAATTCTACCACTTAGTTCTTCCCCTTACCCTCGTTTTGTGTGTTCACGTGAAGGGCTAGGGGTGTCCTAATTCTCTTTAGCTTGAAGGCGTAGGGCTAAGGGGAAGGGCTAGATAGCTCTATATAATCCATAATAATAACTCTTGTATAGCAGAGATACTTTCACATCTGTCACTCGATGACACTCAAATATCTGTTTAGAAAAGTCTAGTGGCTGAGAATTATTATTTTTTACAATGTCTGGTATAATGTTCATGTTGTTTTCATGTGTTTAGATGAATATGGTCACAATAAATACCAAAAAGATAACGCAACTGTGCAGGTGTTGTAGTGCTGTCCCATTTCTTAGGGGTAAAATTTGAAACCCTTCCCCTTCACACTTTGTTTCAAGGACTAAGAAAAGGGGTAGGGGTAAAAAAATAGAATTGGGATTGGGCCTAAGTTGTTTTGTGGTATTTGTTTTGTGTTGAAAGAACTACATGAAAAATAATCATTATTTTGTCCATAATATGTCCCTGTGAATTTCATTAGTGTGAAATGTAACAAAAGTTGCTGGCATTATACTGCACTGTAGCATTCATTTTACCTATAAATGGAGTCAAACAAATGTTTAAATACATGTTGGCAGTTTCACAGAAGCACAAATCTCTAATGAGCCTGTGTTGATTTTCTTTTGTACTTTTGTAAATTAAACAAAAGTTAAGTACTGCTGTACTTATCCAGAGCGAGCAGAAGTGCTGCCAAAATCACTCTGGACCCCTCACACCCAGCACACTGCCTCTTTGAACTTTTACCTTCTGGTCGACGCTACAGAGCACTGCGCACCAGAACAGCCCGACACAGAAACAGTTTCTTCCCCCAGCAGTCCATCTCATGAACACTTGATGATAATAATTGTGGAACCAACATCACTACTTGCTATACACTTTTTATACACATACACTTATTTAACAACACATTTTACATGCTAATTTGCACATAACAGCTGCACATATACAGTAATGTTGTATATAGTAATATACCTGCACATACACTTGTCAATTTGTATATTTGCATTCACTACTTTTTAAAATATATTTATTATGTGTTTTTTAGTCCTGTCTCTGTAATTCTGTTGCACTGTAGAAGCTCTGTCACGAAAACAAATTCCTAGTTTGTGTGAACATACCTAGCAATAAAGCTCTTCTGATTCTGATTCTGATTAAAGAGAATCAGCAAATCACATATTAGTGATTGTATTGGATTTTACAAAACATCTTTTTTTTTTTGTATTAGGGTTGTATTTTAAATTATTATATAATTTTTTTTCATTCAGTATATTGATTTTTTAAGCTAATTTAAAATTGTAATTTTCCTTCCTTGCAATTATCTGAAAAATCCATTATCCTTTGACCTCTATCTCCTGTATCTGTGCTGCATATCACAAGCTCCCACCAAACAAAGTCATGTTAACATTCAACAGTACACATCATATCCCTGTCACGCTGGATCATGAGGGTCACATTGCCCCATTGGAGCTGGGATGCGGAACCGTATCTACCTTGATCTAATTACTAGGCGGATCCTACAGGACTCAGAGGGAATCTTCATGTCTTATTCCTTTTCATAATGTTCCTCATTCAAAGAGCTTTTCAAATTTGGTGTCATCATCCTGCACGTACTCTGTATAGGAGGAAGATCTCCCGGAAATACAGTATGACATGAAAGAGAAAATGCTCTTTATAATCAAATCTCAGTCAGAGCAGGTGTCAGCTGGATGCCATTACTCCCTGCATTGGCACTCATCATTAAACTGATCACCCTGAACACAGACCTCCAAAAAATAGCATATTAAAATACTGGTAAAATATAGTTTAAGTAGATTTTTAAGAATACATTTGTCAAGAGTTCACATTTAGCTGATGATTGATTATAAAGCTTGTTTGGCATGCTGTCCCGGGAGAGAGCCCTGAGCTCATAAGATCCTTAAACCCGGGGCTCCCTCCCGTTTGCAAGGTCAGAGAGGAGTTTGAGCTCAGTTAGATCTCGAGAACTCCTCTCCTGTTGTAGCTAATGAACATATAGTGATTGCTCTTAAGAGATAACTACTTACTTAGGAGCATATCTATGGTGCCGATTTGGATTAGTCAATTAACTTAACTTAAGTTGTAACAGCAATTTGGACGGTGGGAGGACATCGGGGAACCTGGGGGAAGCCCAAGTAAGCACGGGGAGAACGTGTAAACTCCACACAGAAACGTCGGCTGGCTTGGTAAGGACTAGAACCAGTGACGTTCTTGATTGATTCTTGATTGTCTATTGATTATAAAGCTTGTTTGGCATGCTGTCCCGGGAGAGAGCCCTGAGCTCATAAGATCCTCGAGCCCGGGGCTCCCCCCATTTGCAAGCCGAGAGGGGAGTTTGAGCTCAGGTAGATCTCGAGAACTCCCCAAGATGCTTAATTAGCTTGGGACAACAGCTTCGCAGTTGCAGAGGTGCAATGAAAGTCAGTGGTGTAAAGGAGAATTTAAGCTAAGCGGAGCATCTCTACAATTGTAGAGGTGCAATGGATGTCAGTGGTGCAAAGGTGCAGAGGAGAATTTAAGCTAAGCAGAGCATCTCTACAGTTACAGAGGTGCAATGGAAGGCAGTGGTGCAAAGGAGAATTTAAACTTAGCGAAGCATCTCTGCAGTTGCAGAGGTGCAATGAAAGTCAGTGGTGCAGAGAATTTAAGCTAAGCGGAGCATCTCTGCAGTTGCAGAGGTGCAATGGAAGTCAATAATAATAGGTAAATATGCTTCCGCAGATGCGTTTAAACTGCTGTGGCAGTGCTGGGGATTGTGTCAGTAGTGGTATGTTAAATGGAAGTGTATGTGAGCTCAGGCAGAGTGCACTGCTGCGGCAGTGGTGCAGAGGGGAAATGAAGCTCAGCGTAGCTTCTCTGCTGTTGCAGAGGTGCGGTGGAAGTCAATATTGGAAGGCAAGTATGCTTCCTGGAGGCGTTTTAACTGCTCTGGCAGTGCCAGGGGAGTGTGTTGGTAGTGAATAGCTAAATTGAGATGTATGTGAGCTCAGGCAGAGCATCACTGCTGCAGCAGTGATGAAGAGGGAGAATAAGGCTCAGCGGAGGGTCTCTGCTGTTGCAGAGGTGCAGTGGTTGTCAGTATTGGAGCGTTATGAGTGCTCCCGCAGGAATGTTAAATACTGACAGTGGTGATATGTAGAGATGAAAGTGAATAAGGGTTCAGCTAGAGCGTCACTCTAGTAGTACAAATACATACATACATATATATATATATATATATATATATATATATATATATATATATATATATATATATATATATATATATATATATATATATATATATATATATATATATATATATATATATATATATATATTCCACTTACAAAGTCCGCCATGTAAATAGTAATGTGCCACAACTGACTCTTAAAGGGAATGGGAGATGAGACTCTGATTGGTTTAATGCATGTTATACTAAAAACACACTCATAACTCATTAAGAGAATAAGCACAACCCTGTTAGAGTATATTTTTCCATCCTTAAAATAGCAAAAGTGAATTCGGACACGCACTTAATGCTTTTGCGCCATCCGCTTTAGACTTTGCACCTAGATTGTTAAAATAATGCCTTTTGTCTATATAGCAGTTAATTTCCCCTATTCTGTAACTTACAAGTTTTAAGTTTGTACTGCAACTATACTACAAGTGAAATTATAGGCATACTTATTAGGCATACAGTTTACTTGTTAAATTCTTCAAGAGCTTATTTTATTTTATAAATGTACATTTGAAGTATGCTCACTGTAAACTAGTTTTAATGCTGCAAGCATACTTGTAAATTACAAGTGAACTCAACAACATGATTACTGTTTACTAGATATTGTCATTATTTAACAAATTAAAAAGTATTACTGACAGTCTTTTCAGTCAGTATAAGTGAAGTATACTTAAGTGTAATATTAGTTATTTACTGAAATCCTGTTCTGAGATCAGTCATTTGCTCACACATTTACTGTCCTATATAACATGATGGCTGACCCTTTTAATTCTACACAGGAGGGTATATTTTAAAACGATGTGGAGGAGGTTAAGAGGAGAAACTGTTAGATAGATTCAGCATTACTAGCCATGGTTGTCATAAGCTGTCAGATGTGTCTCTGCCAAGCTCATCGGGTCTCTGTTAAAGCTGCCCATCAGTGATATGAAAAACTGGCAAAAATCTGTTCAAATGAAAGCTGTGAAAATCAGAGTTTTTTTCACAAAACACTCAAGTATGAACTCTTCCAAAGTTAAAACATTAGTGTTGCGTTTATAATAAAAATGAACTCACGATTATGAGATTTTGAATTAATTTATTATTATTATTTGAATAACATTGCATCTTTTTTGTTTGTTTTTTAATTGAAATTTTGTAGAAATTTGAGTTCGATGCTCAGTAGTACTCAGAGACTTACTGTATTTTTGAATAGTAAATCTAGAGAAAACAATATTTATATTTCTTTTCCCCTCCAGAGCTGTATATTGGTCTACGGAAAATAAAGAAAGCTTTGATAATAACTAAGCGCAGTTTATAAATATTGTAAAACTATTTAACATAAAACATAAAAACACAAACATTAAATAAAAAAATACTTATACAGCATTGTATTGCAATACTGTATATTCCACAGCAATACTATACCAATACATGGATGCCCATATCAATAGATTTTAATTAATCAATTAATTTTATCATACTTGGTTGAAAAATAAAATACATGTAATTACAGTCCAGTTGATGGACAAGGTCACCTTCATATGCAGTAAGTTAGTGAAAGAAAGATTGAGCTGCATTGAGGTAAGGTGCATATAACATTTATGGCAGGTTTTCATTAGTGTTTGTCTGTTGATCTGCTTGACAATCCCATTTTGGACTGCAGCAATAAAATACATATTTATATTCACACACCAAGAAATGTTTCTGCTTAGTTAAAAAAAAAATATTGCCAACGTTTTGCTTTGGGGGATAAGTGGGATTAACTGCAATATATTGTAAAACATCACAGTATATTTAAGATAACAATAGAATCGTATCGAAACACAAGATTTGAGATAATATTGTATTGTGGGGATTAACAGAATTGTATTTTACTTCCATTCCTAACAAGCCTGCATGTACAAAAAAAAAAACTGATCATCACCAACCATCTTTCAGATTTTTTTTTCAGACTCGACATATGGACAACAGGATATATTGGGCATCTCCTAAGACTATTTGACTTGATGATTTGATTCAGATGTGCCTTATTTCCTTTCTACCATGGAAAGCATTTATCATTCAGGAATGGAAATGTATTAGGAACTGCTAATTCAATAAGAAATGGAAAATTAGACGTTCTTCATGACTGAGTGATTGAGTCATTTACTCAATCAGTACAGTGCAGTCAGTGTTCGCAGCTTAGCTAGATGATATAACAGCTCCTGGGACAAATTTGATGTAGTTTCCAAGACACCAGTACTGCCCAGTCAGTGCTATAGGTTTTCTGTATCACCTGAGATACATCTTACACTACATCTTTTGTTCCGTTTAGCAGGTGGCAGAAAAGTAAAATGAAAATGTGTCATATACGCAAATTTGCATATTGCATCATGATTATGACTTTAGTGTCTAGTGTTTAGTGTCTAGATTTAACAGACTTTCCATTGAAAGTAACTAGCTGGAGTTTTTGTTTAAAAAAAACTTCTCTGGCTTTGTTTGGGCTTTCATTTTTGGGGCTATGTGAAAATACAGATTTTAGCAGTTATTATAGTTTACATCTTCAAACAATTAAAATAAAAACACGTTATAAGTGAAATGTCAACATTAATACAGTAAACAAGGTGTTTTTATCATGCTTGCTATGATGATTTATAGAATGTTGTGAATACGTGAGTAGAGAAAGCACACATTGTAGCTGAAAAAGCACACAGTGGCTGGATGTTTTATTTTGGAGTAGATTATAGATAGACTGTCATGCCATTCTATACTCACCACACTTAAGGTCTGCTTTGTTCAAAACCAATGATTTTCCCTGCCTGATTCATAAACAATAAAAAGTGGGTCTCATATCGGACAGTGCTACTGAACTGCTGCTTTTCACAGCGTTTACGGTTAATCTTTTCATCTCATTTTATATTTAAGACCACGTTTAAGTTGTCAATATTCAAAACAGGCAAAATGATATAAAGTTCTGTTCTGTAGTTCTCTCTCTCTCCCTCTCTCTCTCTCTCTCTCTATATATATATATATATATATTAGTTAACAGTTGAGAAATGCTTGCTGCTGAACAGTGCAAAAAACATGCATCATATAAAATGAAAAAATTAGATCGAAGAGAAAACATCAATACAGACGTTCAGTTATAACTGCCCATATTTTAGTAATGTTTCAGTTTGCTGTCAGCCTATATTTTATTTGTTGTTTTTATTTAATGTGTAGGCTTATTTTTGTTTGGTAACTTATCAAAACTAAAACTTATTTTTCATTTGATGTTGTAATTTGAAGCCTCATGCTTAGGCCTAGTCGCAATTATTATTGTCCATAAATGTTACATTTTTTATTGGATATTTAATTTTGAGGCTCGTCCTTCAGGCTGATTGTGTTTACAGTTTTCAACATTATTTCTTTTAAGCCTTTTCGGTTGGCTGTATATTCATTTTGTTTAACTTAGTTTATCTTTTACATTTGATACAGATAATTAATAGCTAAGAAAAGACTGTGTAAATGTTATCCTTTTATTTTATTAACAAATTATAAGGTCACACTTTATTTTGATGGTCCGTTTGTTGAATTAAGTTACATTGCTTTTACATGCCAACTAATTCTCATTAAATTATAAGTAGACTGTTAGGTTGGGGTTAGGGTTAGTGTAAGTTGACATGTACTTGCAAAGTACATGTCAACTAAATATGAATGCATTTGTTGTGCATTCCAAAATAAAAACATTTGCAGTATGATGTGACCTGCTGCTTTGTCAATAGAATAAAAATGAGAAAACACAAACCGAAGTTTGTGCTTCAAAGCAACTGGGAGAGTTTTTAAAAAGTGATAAAACTGAAAATTAACATAAAATAAACTAAAATTTGCCTAAAATAAAAAATAGTTCAAATAAAATCAGTTAAATGTCTGTTGAAAGAGCAGTATCAACAGATATTAAGCAGAGAGTCTACTAATACTAAAATGGACAAATGACATTCTTTCTCAGATCTTAAACTCAGTTTCCCTATATTTCCTTAAGAAGACTTAATGAAGTGAATATTTGCTTAAGAAGACTAATGGCTTTAATGAACAACTGGTTGACTAAGAAAACCAGGGACAGCTCTAATAAATGTTAATGTTATTTAATTTGTCTTGCCATGAAAAAATATGGCAAATCTTAGTTTATTTTATGTTTATTTTCAGTTTTATCACTTTTTAAAAACTCTCCCAGTTGCTTTGAAGCACAAACTTCGGTTTGTGTTTTCTCATTTTTATTCTATTGACCAAGCAGCAGGTCACATCATACTGCAAATGTTTTTTTTTTGGAATGCACAACAAATGCATTCATATTTAGTCAAAAGCTATTGATCCAAGATATATTCTGTACTTTGAAGAAGAAGAAGAAGAAAAAAAAAAGAAAACCCACATACAAATCAATCAAGATGAAGACATTTCTGTACTTTGATGGAGCAAAACTGTCTCAAAAGGATTCAGTTTTATTGCTATGCATGCATTGCCTCAGTCACGAGTGGGTTTATATGGCTATACTGAACTAAGATGGTGGTTTTTCATGTAATCCCTGCTACTCAAAGTCCCCTCTCTGGAGACTCTGCATCTATTGAATCCATTAGTGGCCTCTGCCTTCAACATCAAACCCCAAATCTCTGATTAAACCACTGTACGCCTCAACAGACTTTCATCTCTGTATGCCGTTGACTGACACTGAATGACGGAGCAGGCATGTCTGTCTCCCACAAATAGTAACAAGTCGACATCCATCAGCAATCCATTCTTAGGAAAGATGTGTTTGCAAGGTAGTCCATGTTAATACTCAAGGTTTTTTTGGGGGGGCTGGCTTGATATTTCAACATTCTCAGACTATTCTGACAGTCTTTGATGCATTTTTAATGCACTCCGAGGGATTCCATTATAACTTTTACCATTCAACGACAATTTTCCTCAGAGCGTCATAATGTTCTTCGGCATACTTTATGTCTGAATCTTCAGTATGGCTCAATAACAATATTAGTAAGATTTTGTTATATTGGTAAAATTAGGCAATAAAGCATATGTGGCCATGTTATGTTGTAGATACATGCCTAAACAGCCTTTATTTAAAAGTAGTAATTAGAAAAGTTTTGACAGTATATTGATTATAATTCTAAGGTTGGTTGCTAAGGGTATTGCGCATAGTTACACAGATGTGTTCAGTGTAGTGATCATAGCTGTTTTATTGTACAGAAAACTTGGCTATTAATCTGTCAGGATAAGGGATTGTAAATGTTTCATGAAATTAAGTCAGAATTGCCTAATAATATAATATTAAATGTGCCATAGAATGAAAATCTGGATATACCTAGTTGAATAATGAAAGTTTAGCACATGGAAGTGACATATTGTGAGCCTCAAACACCATTGTTTTCTCATTCTCACGTAAAATCCATAAATGTAAAATCCAGGTGAAAAACAGGCCAATCGATCAAAACACAGACTTTGACGTTCCTCATAATATCATTAATAATGCTTGCTCCAGTAGTGTGTTCTTATGTATGTGGGACTCATTCATTCATTCATCCATCCATTCATTCATTCATTCATTCATTCATTCATTCATTCATTCATTCATTCATTCATTTTCTTTTCGGCTTAATCCCACAGCGGAATGAACCGCCAACTTATGTTTTACGCAGCGGATGCCCTTCCAGCTGCAATCCATCTTTGGGAAACATCTATACACACTCATTCACGCTCATACACTACGGACAATTTAGCCTAACCATTTCACCTCTACCACATGTTTTTGAACTGTGGGGGAAACAGAGCACCCAGAGGACACCCACGCGAACACAGGGAGAACATGCAAACTCCACACAGAAACGCCAACTGACCCAGCCGAGGCTCGAACCAGCAACCTTCTTGCTGTGAGGCGACAGCACTACCTACTGCGCCACTGCATTGCGTAGTTATTCTTTTATGTCTTGTAAAAGAAAAAAAAGTTCTGCACATTTCAAACAATAGCCTGAGTAAAATATAACAAACCTGATTAAATATGGCTTTAATGCTAATTTATATTAATGTGTAAATTATTAATGCACAATATTAGTCATAAATCAATTGTTTTAAAATGCAATGTTTGGGGTTGGTGTGTTAAATATAATGTAAACCTTTAACACGTATAAAAAAATGAATTAAATTTGCATGGTGAGTTGACAGGGCAAATACAAACAATACACTTTTGTATTAGACTTTGCTTTAAGACAGGTTACAAACAGCCCAATGATGCTGAGAGATGAATTTTGAATGAAGAGATGAAAAAAAAAACTTTAAAAGGATTAGAAAAGAAGAGACCCAGCAGCATGAAAACACATATTTCATCACTTAGTACACAACACAATAATGTAGCAATCAGTGTATAATTTTTTTTTTAACCCAAACAAATCATCCAGAGTAGAACTCCAGGCAACACAAACTAAACAACTCTGTAAATAAGACTGGCAAAAAGTAACATTATTAAATATTCATGCCCCCACACATGCTGTGAACACCAGCACTGTAAAGTCAAGCTGACTTGACTTAATTTTATGCCTTTTATATTTTTTTCTAAAATCTGTATAAATAACTAAAAATTTAGTTTTTTTCTGCTTTGGAAACACATAGATGAAAACTCACTTTAACCAAAGCAAACAGCCTTAATGTTTACAAAGTTAGAGCTTTTATTTCTATATGCTTGAGTAATAATCCAGCAAATGCTTAATATTTTTAAGTTTCAAATTCTAGAACAGCAAACTAGAAAGCACAAAATCTTTTTGCCAGCCTTTACTTTGCCACTTTTTTGTACATTTTCTCTTTTAATTTTCATGTGCAGTGATATTTGCTTTGTCTGACACCAAATAAGTAGAGATAATTTGGTCTCAAATATTCAGTATTGGTATTAATATTAATATTTGATTAGTGAGATATCGTTTCACTTGTAGAGCATCTTACTGTATTATCAACACAAGGAAGACACAGTTGCAATAAATGAATATTTATTAACAAAAGACTAAGCAAGAATAACTAGAAACTACTAAATGGACAATAAACGAAGAGTGTAATAATGAAAAATGAATGTCATTAAGTAGAACGTTGTGATGAGTTACTCTGTTAACTACATTTCAATAGTTCAGCACTGGCAGCACTACAACCTTACAGCAAGAATTTAGCTGGTTTGAGTCCTGGCCAGGCCTTTCTATGTGGAGTTTGCATGTTCTCCCATCGCTTGTGTAAGTTTCTTCTTTGAGTGCTTCAGATTTCTTTATCGTTATCACTAAACTCCCCTGAATTTCACCGTGATTTTTGTATATCATTAAGCTCTTTTTAAAAAAATATATATACAGTCTTATGCAAAAATTTGGGTACCCCTCTGTCTCTTTCTTTATAAAAGAAGATCGCAGTGACATGCCGTTCAGTTTCTAGAGAAAGCTAGATAATGTCATGTTTTTCAGACATAAATACGTAGTGTAGCAGTATTGAGATGTGTTAAATTAAATTGAAACTGAAACATAGGCTATGCAAAAGTTTGGGCACCCTGTCTTTTGTCTGGATTTCAAAACCTGTAGTCACTTAATGCTGATTGATTACAACACAAAATTGATTTGAGTGACTCAGTGAACCTTAACAATCCTAACACAGATGCAACCAATCATGATAAAGGATATTTAAGATAGCTGATTTACTAGTTGTGCTTCTCCTTATTATGAACCTGAAAGTAGCAACATGGGAACCTCAAAAGAACTTCGTAATGACCTAAAAGGTTCATCATGCTGTGGGGATGTGTGGCAAGCACAGGTACTGGAATCCTTGTCAGAGTTAAAGGTTGCATGGATTCCACCCAGTATCAGCAGATTCTGAAGAATAATGTTCAGGAATCAGTCAAGAGGCTGAAGTTTACAACAGGTTTGGATGTTTCAGCAGGACAATGACCCAAAGCACAGTTTCAGATCTACCAAGGTATTCATCCTCAGACATCTATAATGATCTAGAATGGACATCCCAGTCCCCAGAGTTGAACGTAAATGAAAATCTATAAATTGATTTGAAAAGGGCCGTTCATCCATCAAACCTGACTGAACTGGAGAAATTGTGCAAGGACGATAGGCCCAAAATGCCTTCAGCAAGAAGTAGGGGACTTATCCTTGACTTTAAGAAGCGTCTACAGGCTGTTATTTCAGCAAAAGATGGCTGTACAAAAGATAGATTCCATTATACTGTTGTGGTGCCCAAATTTTTGCACCTGTCCGTTTTTGTCAATTTGCATTGCATCTGTTCTTACACGATTTATGCAAAACTTATGTAAAACTGTAAATATTTAATTAACATATTAACAGGCTATTTACATTCAGTTTTTGTGTCAATACGTTACCTTTGAGCAACTCCACACAGTTTTATTGGTAACATTTTACAGTATATCAACTGATGCAAAATGGATAAACTTGCATTTAGAACATCAAAACAACACAGATAACCAGGGTTTACAATAATACCCGCCAACCCTCCAAATGCGGGTAGATTTCGGTTGTGGCGGGTTAGAGAGCCACTCCCACTAGCCACTTTGGCTGGCTGAAACTCATTTTTAAATTGCCAGTGCTGGCTCGTTTAGACTGTTTAGATGGCTTTAGATCAGACTGTTGGTTTATGACCGTTTGTCTATATGCGTACAAATGTGATCTTAGAATTGAGAAGCAGCACGAATGACAAAAACAGCTTTTCGTGTGAGCAAAAAAAAGCAGGTGAATAACGAATGAGAGGATCACACGCACGGTAAGACAGGCTTTCCTCACTCACTGACGAGGGCTTTAGTGTTGCGCGCACAGATGATTTGATGCGCGCGAGTGTTTAAAAGCTCCTGTGCCGTTTCCTCACTCGAAGCAACCGTGCCTGGAAACGAAACTAGTGCAATGCTCGTGGACCCACAGTCTTTCAAGGGCTCGAGATTCTTTGTAAGCAGCAGCAGTTGTCGCTTTCGCTTTAACCATTCTTTAAACAGATTATTAATTGGCCTAATAATAATTGTGTGCACGGCATCATCCTTTCGTTATCGCGCACGGAATGTTTTTTACCTGCTTTGTTTTGCTTGCTGTTATTTTTGTTAATATAGTTTAATAATCATCCTTTACAATAATATTGCTCTAATATGTTGTTGTATGCATAGTTAACTGGTGATCTGGGAGCCAGAACAGACCACTGTGCATAGTTTTAGATGCGTGAGAATATATGTTTTTTAAATGTGAATTGTTGAATAAAAAGTGTATGTATACAGCAGTATTTGGCTTGTTTTGACACATTATTTAAAATTTGTGGCAAAGAAATAATTAGTTTGGTGTGGCCAGGTAAATCTAGAAAAAAAAAAAGTAAATCCTTATTGTGTTGAGCCCTGAAAAGTTCTGTGAAAGAAAACTAATTGCAATGCAACACTTTTTTATGAAAGCATAACCCATTTGCTCATGGTCATTGAGTAAGCTCATAAACAAAAAACAGTTAAATGAACAAGGAGGCAAGTGGAAAAACAAAAAATCTAGATGAAGTAATTTTAGCATGCCAAAGTCAAATTTATGCATATAAAATATATTTTCCCAACAACAAAATTGTGGCTAGTGAAAATGGCGAGTGGCTAGTAATGGTGGAAAACTACTAGCCACAGTGGCTGGTGATCAAAAAAGTTAATGTCAAGCCCTGCAGATAACGACACTCAATAAGGTTTTAGAAATAGCCATTATGAAGTTGAAAAAAATGTCCCAGGAAATCAATTCCAGGGAGCAAATAATGAATGGAAAAGAACTTTTCTGATCCATCCATCTCCTCTCTGTTTGCTGGTGTGTGTCTGATGTTCTTGCACTTTTTGTCTGCTGTTGCATCATCCAGGTAGATGCTAAAGACTGGTGGGGGTTTAGAAGATTTCTTTGTGAAATGTTTGGAGTATAAAAAAAGTGGGTCTATAAATGTACAGAATTATTATCGATAACAGATGTACATGCAGATTGTGCTAAACATTTCCCTGGAAAAATGTAAAAAAACAAAACAAAACAAAGGCCTGCACTTATCACACATGCTCTTTTGGAGTGTGAGAATGTGTATACCTCTTTTTTTGTTCTGGGACTTCATTAAACATGCCCTTTTTCAGCTGTCCTCGCTCTCTCGCTCTTCTTTCCTTCTGTCTCTTTGTCTCTCGCCAACACTACCACAATGTGAAGTGCAGTTCTGAAAGCCTGTCATTGTCTCATACTGCACATCTTTAATGGAATCCTGCTGCGGCATCAAAGAATTGCGGCAACCTTCCCATCTCCAGCAATCCCCTTGACAGTGTTGTGAAAGTTCTGTCTGTGTAAAAAGGGGGTGGATGGGCATCGGCAAAGCTTTCTCGGCTCACGCTGTTTGTTGGAGGATTGTTATTCCAATAACAGCCTGAGTTTAAACTGTGAAAGGTGTAGATTATCTTTCTTCACAGTTTGGGAAGTGAAAATTTTAACCGAATAGTTTGCCCAAAAAGAAAAAGAAATCATTTGCTTTCATCATGCAGTTTCAAACACCTGTGACTCGATCTCTCAGGAGAGCCAAAAGGAGAAACTTTGAGAAATAGTTGTTCTTTTCCTCCTGACTACAATAAATGGGGCTTTCAAACTCAAAAATACTATAGAGGAATTATATAAATGATATATAATATGGACTTCTGTCTGGTTTTAGCTCATACTGTCTGGTTTTAAGTTCTCCAGAGCAGATCTGAGGCGACAGTCATTGGTCCTCAGTGCTATTTTTATTTTTGTCAATGACAAAAATACAGCACATTTTATGAAGTGTTTTAAGCAGTGTGTTTAGAATTGTTTCAAAGCTCTTGTTATTTTCGTAACATAGCTATTTATACATTTTCTGTTTGAAACAAAAAAAAAAAATCGTGTAATTATCTTTATATTTTATTGTATTTTTATTTTTCATATACTTTTCATTACTCTTGAAATCATTAGTAGTAGGTTACTAGATTTCAAATATACAGCTGAAGTCAGAATTATTAGCCCCCCTTTGAATTTTTTTTCTTTTTTAAATATTTCCCAAATGAAGTTTAACAGAGCAAGGAAATTTTCACAGTATGTCTGATAATATTTTTTCTTCTGGCGAAAGTCTTATTTGTTTTATTTCGGCTAGAATATTTTTTTTTTAAAGCATTTTAAGGTCAATATTATTAGCCCCTTTAAGCTAATTTCTTTTCCAATAGTCTACAGAACAAACCATCATTATACAATAACTTGCCTAATTACTCTAACCTGCCTAGTTACCCTAATTAACCTAGTTAAGCCTTTAAATGTCACTTTAAGCTGTATAGAAGTGTCTTGAAAAATATCTAGTAAAATACTATTTACTGTCATCATGACAAATATAAAATAAATCAGTTATTAGAGATGAGTTATTAAAATTATTATGTTAACTGTACATTCAATTCAGAATGGTCTGCAAGCTCCAACTAAGATTTTATTTCCCGTAGCTAATTACAACTGTAAGTGAGCTAGTATAAGATAACAAGAAAGACCACTTGCTTATCAAAATTACAATAACCTAGTGACTTTTCGAGAGTAAGGTAAGCGCTTATTCGGTATCAGTAAATTTGGTGCAAGAGTTCTAAACTAAAGAACGATTATCTTACCATCATCCTGAGGTAAAAATGAGCTTCCTCTCTGCATGACTCAGTGTATTATCTGTAATTGACTAAGAAGAAAAATTTGGATATACCCAAGCATAGTTAACTTATATTATCCCGATTGTAAAATCCCAGTAAAAAAAAAAAAAATACAACAACAAAAAAGAAAACAGACTGTGATGTTACTCATGGTATCATTAATATGAACGCCCCCAGAGAGGGGGCTAGGTCTCCTAGAGAGATTTCAAAAATGGGTGACGCGGTGGCGCAGTAGGTAGTGCTGTCGCCTCACAGCAAGAGCCTCGGCTGGCTCATTTGGCATTTCTGTGTAGAGTTTGCATGTTCTCCCCGTGTTCGCGTGGGTTTCCTTCAGGTGCTCCGGTTTACCCCACAGTCCAAAGACATATGCGGTTCAGGTGAATTGGGTAAGCTAAAATCGTCCGTAGTGTATGTGTGTGAATGAGAGTGTGTGAGTGTTTCCTAGTGATGGGTTGCATGTGCTGGATAGGTTGGCGGATCACTCTGCTGTGGTGACCCCAGATTAATAAAGGGACTAAGCCGAAAAGAAAATGAATGAATGAATTACAAAAATGAACTTTTCACCCTTTTCTACTAAATTTAACACTTAATCTTCCTATGTATGAGAGAGTGTCTCTAGGGAGCTCTGGGGTCAATGCAACATCATATCTGTTTACAGCTTATCAAAATGCAAAATTTGGGAAATACAGATTATAAGTTTATTCAGCGCCACCCTGAATAGGCATAAGGTCTGTTTAACTATACCTTTTTTTTCTTCAGTTTAACGTGTATATTGTTAAATTTCCATGCACAATGTAATGAGGCAACCGACACATACAGTATGTTTGTAATGCAGCAACAAATACATCTACACTGTTGAATAAGTGCAATAATAATAAATACCCCCAGCTGTGCCAGTTAGTTTCTGTGTGGAGTTTGCATGTTCTCCCCGTGTTTGCGTGGGTTTCCTCCGGGTGCTCCGGTTTCCCCTACAGTCCAAAGACATGTGGTATAGTTAAATAATGGAATAAGTTAAGGTTGCCGCAGTGTATGTGTGTGAATGAGTGTGTATGGGTGTTTCCCAGTACTGGGTTGTGGCTGGAAGGGCATCCGCTGTGTAAAACTTATGTTGGATAAGTTGGTGGTCCATTCCACTGTGGTGACCCCTGATAAACAAAGGTACTAAGCCGAAGGAAAACAAATGAATGAATGTTTAATGCACATTTGTGCATCATGTCATGTCTCTCAGCTCTTACTGTGATTTTTTTAGAGTGAATAGACTGCTGTTAACTTAATTAAACTCATCTGTTTATGCAGAGAGAGGCAGGAGTTCTGCCAGTATTTTCTTACGCCAGTATTATATTACTCATTAAACCCATAAAAACAGCTGTAAATAGATACATATTTAAACTTTTTTTAATTTATAAAATCGAATGAATATTTGCATCGTTTAATTATATATATTACCATATTCTGCCTGTTCTGCTTGTTCTAAGTTGTTCTAAGCAGAGTAACAGCAGAACAGTTCTCTGATTAACAAGCTTCCCAAATGATTCAGTGTTTAGTATGAATAATGTGTTATTGATTCAAGTTATTTGAGCTGGAATCGAAAAGAAATGAACTGTGGTATTTATTGATTTTTTTTCAAGGCTGATTTGTAGCTGGTACCACCCAAAAAAATATTAAATGTCAGCAAAAAAACAAACAAACTAAAAACTAAAAAAACGTAAAGTTTTTTTGATTAGTTCTGATTGAAGAAAGCCAGAGTTTTAAAAGAATGAAAGAAACAGCATTGGTGTTCTTGTTAAAATTCTACCATCAGTCTCTAAGATTCACTGATTAATGAATTGTTCCTTTGGACAAGTAGTTTACAAAGTGCAATCAGTCAGGGCCAGAATGCTCTGAAAGTGAAAGCCAAAAAGCATTGCCAGGAAAAATATTGTAAGGCATAACAACTAAGTCAAAACATACAATTCCTCCAGTTGCCTTTTCAAACAAATGTTCTAATCAGAAGAGACCGAATAAACCTCCACCATTCCACCTCTCAAAGTACATTCAGGGTCTCCATGGAAACCACAACCTGTGTAATGGCCTTCCAGACTTATGTTATATCATTATTGCTCTCGCCAGTAATCCCTCTGATATGACTGCAGCTCGGCTATTGATTGCTGGTGAACTTGGCTGTCAGTAAATCTATAGTTAAACGCCCAAGAAAATGATCGTACTTTAATATTACTGCTGCATTGTTTGCTATGTGAACAATAATGTCTCAAATTAAGTAATGGCAATTAAATTAACCATGTTTCTATTGAGTTTTACGTTTAGGCTTGATGCAAAAATTGACAGTCTGATTTGTGAAAAAATTATTTTTTATTATTTGTATGAACCAATCATTCATTCATTCATTCATTTTCTTGTCGGCTTTGTCCCTTGCGGGGTCGCCACAGCGGAATGAACCGCCAACTTATCCAGCATGATTTTACGCAGCGGATGCCCTTCCAGCCACAACCCATCTCTGGGAACTTCCACACACACACATTCACACTCATACACTACGGACAATTTAGCTTACCCAATTCACCTGTACTGCATGTCTTTGGACTGTGGGGGAAACCGGAGCACCCGGAGGAAACCCACGCGAACGCAGGGAGAACATGCAAACTCCACACAGAAACGCCAACTTATGAACCAATCATTTTTGGTAAATCAACAACATTCATTATGACCAAATCTTATTTGCCTAAAAAGCTGTGTGATGAACAGAGGTGGGTAGAGTATCCAAAATCTATACTCAAGTAAAAGTATGAGTACTTGTGGAAATTTTTACTCAAGTAAAAGTAACAATCTTAAAAGTTACTCGAGTAAGAGTAAAAAAGTATCTCATGAAAAAATTACTCAAGTAAATAGTTACTAGTTACTATATATATATTACACACCATTTTTCAAAAAATCGAAGGGGGTTTAATAATTCTGATTTCAACTGTGTGTATGTATGTATATGTATGTATGTATATATATATATATATATATATATATATATATATATATATATATATATATATATATATATATATATATATATATATATATATATATATATATACATATATATATATACATATTTGAAAACAGAATTATTAAACCCCCTTCGATTTCTTTTTTATATATATTTCCCAAATTATGTGTAATATATTATGTGGTGTGTAATATATATATATATATAGGTTCAAAAATTGTTTAAATGTTATATTTTTAATGGTTAACAATGTGAATGACTAATATGAGCAGGGCTAATCAGTTATTCCATTAAACAGCAGTTTCTTTAGTTTGGATCATTTTTTTTAGGTTGGAGCTGGAATTCATGTGTTGCGAAGTCAGTTCTATATACAGCGTGCATCGCATTATCAAACTATTCTTTTTGACATCTTGGAGTGAAAACATAGACTGAACTTGAGGCAGGGGGTGACCTGGTCTGATAAACTCACTGCACAGACAGCGTGACCGTCCTTCTCGGAACAGCAGGTGGCCATGGCGTGTCCGCAGTATAAACTCGCATGTCTTTCTCGCCTTCAGCCACCAATCCAACATAAGCGCGCGCGCTCGAACCGAAAGCAGAAGACGCGTCTATAGCCACCTCTCGCGACACACAACCTCTCCAATGCGGCGCTTCTCGATATTTGCAAATAAGTCATATAAATCATATTTATTATCATTTGGCAGTAATGGAGGAACGCCGCCATATGTAGCGAAGTAAGAGTACAGATTTTTCTCTAATAATTTACTTAAGAGTAAAAGTACACATTTTTAAATGTACTCAAAAAGTAAACGTTACCCAACAATTTTACTCAAGTAAATGTAACGAAGTAAATGTAATTTGTTACTACCCACCTCTGGTGATGAATTTGCCTATTTGGTAGATGATATAGCCTGTAATACTTGTATGTTGTGTGGCCACAATTGGATAGCATTTAGAATGTTTTTACAACATATGCAAAAAGTCTGGAGATAACACAAACTTATTATAATAAACAAAAGTCAGAATAATTCTCCAGACCATTTACATTCAAGGGCTCTTAGGGCTTATTCACACTGAATGTGCTTTACATTTCAGTGCACTACTTTTCCATTGTTTTAATGTGAAACAACACTTGACGTTGTGCATAACCATCACACTCATGTCTTTTGAAGTGATGTGCACGAAGCTTCCATGTTTTAGACACCGTGTCCACTACTATATTAATAGCAGTTTCAAAGCAGTGGACTAATCAGACAAACTTGGAGAAGGGCAAGCGTTGCCAGTTTTTGTTTACAGGCTCTCAGTTGCTGTATCCGGACACCCTTGTGCTCTACATTGGGCTTTTTAAAACATTCCTGAGTGCTGTGTCTTGCATTTTTAGACACCCGCTTCGAATGTCATCACTCGATTGAATGAGCGTTATCAGTGGTTATCAGCTGATAGATATGGGCCAGTAGGGGCCTTCTGCACCTACTGGTAGGCTCAGAAGGTTGTTATCATCAATCCACATGGTTAATTAGCTATACTAATAGAGAAGACTCCAGATCCAGATCTGTTTTTACATTACTGTGACGGTTGGGTTTAGGGTAGGGGTAGACTTTAATAAAATACAATTAATGGGTAATTTAATAAATAATATAAATAATTCTCAATAATTTCCGGCCGTAGCCATATGCGATCTATAGCTGATTAACCATGTGGATGGATAATAACAGCCTTCTGAGCCTACTAATAGGCGCAATAATAATATAATAATAATATTAATAATATAATAATATGAATAATAATTTAACAAAACAAAAAGATATATTAATAATAATACATTTTTTGTGGATCCATGTTTTGACAATATTATAATTTGTATGCATAATCATTCAAAAATGCACTTTAATTTGACTTCACTTTAATAAAGCTCAGAAGTATTTGTAGTTACTTATAGTTATTAGAATGCCTGTTAAAGTAGTCAGAAAAATAAAATGCAGCTATGAAGCTGATAGTCTACTAATACCCCAATGGCTGCTGCTTTAAGTAAGTTACTTACAGTAAGTAGAATGTCACAAGTAGGCTATCAAAATAAGCGTTACCAGCTTTTCAATATTCAGTACATTTTTATTGTGTAAACATCCCCAAAAGCCATCCCCATATGATATGGCTGGCACTTATACATTTTTATTTGTTTCTCAAGCTTTAGCAGAAATTTGGAGACATATGGTCTGCTTTTACAATGCTTTTATGATTTTGTACCTTTTTGAAGCTTTATGTTGTTTCAAGACTCTTCAAAATCCTACTCATTTTTATTGACTATTTTTCCCCACTAAAATTAAGACATCAAGGTCCCATTTTGCAGTTCAAAAGCATAAGCAAACAGAAAACATCCACAAATAACAAGCTATGGATATCTCTTAATAAACAGATTTATACAATATATAATATTTTGATGCATAATACAAAAGCTGTTGATATGTTTCCTTTTTAATTTAGAAAAACCTTGTGTAGAAATTACAGCTTTGACAAATGCACCCCATTCCCAAGGATCTGCAAAAATCATTAATATTGCTGTTTTATGCATGTAGTACATGGATCGGGAACCTTTTTTTTAGGAAAGAGCCATTTCTGATTTTTTTTAGCAAATGCATTATTTTAAAGAGCCATTGATATATATATATATATATGAAGAGTTCAGATGCAAAAAGTGCCATCTGAAATTTCCATCAAAAATGAGGATTTTATTCAGACTCCTATGTTTATGTTGAGTTATTTCATTTTAAAGACCTTTTAAAAAGTATATTCTGTGCCTATATATATATATATGTGTGTATATGTGTGTATATGTGTATATATATATATATATATATATATATATATATATATATATATATATATATATATATATATATATATATATATATATATATATATATATACAGTACAGTGTTTCCTCTAGAATTTTTTCCAGCTGTGGCGGCAGGCCTTTTGATCTACCAACTACGTGTGGCGTTATTTCAATGACAGATGTCGTGAAGCAGTATTACAAGTCGAGATCGGATTTATGTAATACGAGCATGCAGATCTCTTTGCTTGCGCAAGGATTTCCTCTGTTCGTGCACAAAACTTCTTGCACGCCCTCAAATATCCGCTGCTCAAGCACAGATCTTCTTGTGCGCTCTCGAATAAACACTGCTGAAGTGCAATTTTGCGCATTTATGTAGTGAATATGTTGAATATTTTATTAAATAATAGTAATAATTGTACTTTAATAAATAAAATATATTATAATGAGATTAAGGAGATTTCACCCTAAATTCACCATATACTCGCCCTTAAAAGGATAGTTAGTTCAAAACTGAAAATTCTGTAATCATTTACTCACCTTTTACTTGTTCCAAGCCCATTTGACTTTTTTTTTCTTCTGTTGAACACACAAAGTAATATTTTGAAGAAAGCAGGAAACCTGTAACCATTGACTTTCATGGTATTTGTTTTTCCTACTCTGGAAGTCAATGATTGCAAGTTTATAGCTTTCTTTAAAATATCTTTTTTTAATCTTTTATTCATTAGTGTTCAACAAAATAAAGAAACAAAGAAATGGAACCACTTGAGGGTGAGTAAATTTAAATGTTTGGGTGAACTATCCCTTTTGAATCTATTATTTTTGTTTGAGTTTTTTTTCTGTTGAACAAAATAAAATATTTTGAAGAATGTAGGACACACTGATAGCCACTGACTTCCATAGCTAGCCTATATGTACATGTTTTATAGCTTCAATTGACATTATATATTCTGTGTGACTGCAAAAACAAGAGGGCAATATTTTCACTATCCAGCTGTCGTTTCTCCATTACATTAGCCTGTATGCCTATAATATTGCCCTGGCTAAACTTTAGCTAACTTATTACATGGTTGTTAATCAGGAGGATGTTAGCAAGACAAAACAGCCTATTTGCATTTGAACTTTTGGATAAATAGCTGACGTTAAATTTGAGCCTCAGGTAGTCTTTTGTTAACCGTTACTCACCTCCACAGAATGAAGATGAATGACGGATGAATTTACATCTGCGGTTCTGTCGATCATATCGCGCTGCGGTAACAGAGGTCAGCTAGTAATATATGTTTTACACACACTCCGTCTGCAGTGTGTGTATGGGTCAGACTGTAAAGCTATGGCCCAGATGCAGTCCGTGTGCAATGCGGATGCAGGAGTTGGCATACTACTATGACTACAATAATAAAGAAAATCCACTCTAACTGTAAAACTAAATAAATTGTCAAATACTCTTGACACATGAAAGTGTAAAGCATGCAGCCCGCAACAAAGGTGAAAAGTTATCGCATATCATATTTAACAAACCGTTTACTATGAATTTCATGTAAATTTGCTCACATGGATAATTGAATAAGGTGAAGCAGTGGCGCAGTAGGTAGTGCTGGGTCAGTTGGCGTTTCTGTGTGGAGTTTGCACGTTCTGCCTGCGTTCGCGTGGGCTTCCTCCGAGTGCTCCGGTTTCCCCCACAGTCCAAAGACATGTGGTACAGATGAATTGGGTAAGCTAATTTGTCCGTAGTGGATGAGTGTGAGTGAGTGTGTGTGGATGTTTCCCAGAGATGGGTTGCGGCTGGAAGGGCATCCGCTGCGTAAAAACATGCTGGATAAGTTGGCGGTTCATTCCGCTGTGTCTCACCCAGATTAATAAAGGGACTAAGCCAAAAAGAAAATGAATGAATGGATAATTATATATTAATCAGATGATGTCATTACGCTGCTGTGCTGTCAGCTAATCGTTACATTGCTGATCATGATTTCGAGGATCAATAGATCAGTCCTTCACAACACGTGCAGCAATCTCAGATCAGTTCATCCAGACATTTTAATGTGATTCGTGAATTTGTTTGATTAACCAAATAAGCCAGACATCAGTTATCAAGATTAAAATATCTTAGATTCATATCTTAGAATCATCTTAGATTATTTAAACGAGGTACGAAGAACGGACCCCTGGTTACATATTTCTCAGTTCTAAAAAAATGTATCCCTGGGCACATATTTCCTGAGTTGCTTTTATTGACATTTTTACTGTAATTTACAAGATTAAGCCAGAAAATATATCACTTCAAACTATTAAAAATGTCAATAAAAGACACTTTTATTAAATTTGCAAATATGTTGGAGGAAAGGTCAATGTAATTCAAAAACATAAATCACCAAATACGGGAAATTGCTAATTCACAGATATTTTTTTCCAGTGCAAGAAAATCGCTAAAGTTACTAAATCCATATTCTGAAATGCTATTCTAATGCACACGCACATCATTTGAGCTTGTTAACATTCATTTATTTTCTTGTTGGCTTAGTCCCTTTATTAATCTGGGGTCGCCACAGCGGAATGAACCGCCAACTTATCCAGCACATTTTTACGCAGCGCATGCCCTTATAGCCGCAACCCATCTTTGGGAAACATCCACACACTCATTCACACTCATACACTACGGACAATTTAGCCTACCCAATTCACCTGTACCACATGTCTTTAGACTGTGGGGGAAACCGGAGGAAACCCACGCGAACGCAGGGAGAACATGCAAACTGTACACAGAAACGCCAAATGACCCAGCCAAGGTTCGAACCTGACCCAGCCGAGGTTCGAACTTGCGACCCAGCGACGTTCTTGCTGTGAGGCGACAATACTACCTACTGCGCCACTGCGTCGCCATAGCTTGTTAATATATGAGAGTAATTTCTCTTATTAAATGATTGGGCCTCCATATTAGAATTAAGAATTCTGCCTTCTAGCTCTAATTTGTATGTTAATACGTTCATGTGTTTTGTATAATGAATTAAATCGGCTTCCAATCCAGCTCATTAGTTATTACATTTCTGCTTTTTGTGATAAGCACCAGCACATTTTCTATTCCCCCAGGGTAGGGGAACAGTACGGTCCAGCAGAGATTGATATAGAGATCTTCTTTCAGCTTTGCCTGAGGTAAAGTTTCACGTCCCTGGGGGCCGACACAATGTTTTGACCCACAGCATGTTCTTTTTTTCTCTAAATCCACTTGATAATAATGTTTTTACCTGCAGCTCTGGTGGCACTGCAAGCTTTAACCTCTCAAAACATAAGCACACACATGTCACGGCCTGTCTGGCACCTTAGACAGTAGTACAAAGTCAGAGGGAAACAGCTTCTTCCCTTTAATTATAGTCCTCCGCTGACTACGCTTGATTCTCTGAGCTGGCTTTGTAAATATTTTTTTTTCTCCTCTTGCTCGGAAAAAGAATTTTCAGAAAAGATGCTTAAGGGCAGCTCAAACCGTGTGCTGGTGTGTGAAAAGCACATGCAGTGCATCTTTAGTGACCGACTGACTGTTTGACCTGACTGTGAGTTCCTGCTGTGGTTGACGCTTTACAGTTGTGTGACCTGACATTTTCCCCTTTACTAATGGATGCAGTCATATAAAATGGATACAGGACCCAGATCAAAGATAAATAGTGAATAAAAGCTAACATTTTAGTCTGTTTGTCACACAAAAAAAAGTGTTTTATGACTGCAAAACATTTGTAATTTAATATGGGCTGTTGTTATGTCAGTTTAAAGCGCTGAAATATGACCATCCACTACAAAAGACAATTCACCGCAAAAATTATTATTTTGTCATGATCTTTGTTATTGCTTTTTGTCCTCACTGATCTTGATTTTTCATATCTAATTTGAATATTCATTTTTTTGTCAATTAAATTGGCTACTGCTGCCATTTTTTGTTTGGGAAACATGATACAGCACATGAACACATGAACATGATCATTTGTTTTATCACAGAATTAGACTGCAGTTTAATCATAATCATAACAAAGGTGCTGCACTGAAAAATGCTGGGTTGTTATATCACAAATTTCGGTCAGACAAGGACAAATCCAACTGTTGGGTTAATAATTAAACCAAATAAACTTTTTTTTATTTTTTATAAATGTATGAATGTTTTTTTGTAATCAAATTTAATATGGAACTTCAATACTTTCTATCATAGTATTGAATGATAATCAAAAGGTATTTACAAATTTATCAGCCACAAGTCGAGAGACAGGAATAGTTTGCTAAATGCTTTGAGTAATCATGTGTGGGTCTTACTTTAAAATAAGCATTCATTAGTTAATAGTTAATGTATTTACTAACATGAACAGTTCTTGTTCTGCACCTATTCATCTTAGTTCAACATTTACTTGGGCTCTCTGGGACAGTCCTCAAATGGTTCAGATCTTACCTTGAAGGAAGAGGTTACTATGTCAGCATAGGTGACCATAGGTCGAGGTGGACACCCATGACATGTGGAGTCCCACAAGGTTCAATTCTGGCACTTCTTCTGTTCAACCTTTATACGCTCCCACTGAGCCAAATAAGGAGAAAGAACCAAATCTCCTACCACAGCTATTCTGATTACACTCAGGTCTTAGCCTTACTGTCTAATGGCCTCAGCCCCATTGACACTCTGCCAATACATTGACGAAATGAACAGTTGGATGCGCCAAAAATTTCTTCAGTTAAACAAAGAAAAAACTGAAGTCATTGCATTTGGGAACAGAGATGAGGTTCTCAAGGTGAATGCATACCTTGGTTCTAAGGGTCAAACAGCAAAAAATAAGGTCAAGAATCTTGGTGTGATTCTGGAGTCAGATCTGAATGTCAGTAGCCAGGTAAAAGCAGTAACTAAATCAGCATACTATCATCTCAAAACATTGCAAGAATTAGCTGCTTTGTTTCCAGTGAGGACTTGTTCATGCTTTTAGCAGCAGCAGGGTGGATTACTGTATTGGACTCCTCACTGGCCTTCCCAAAAAGATTACAAGATTACAAGATTAAATCTACATAGATTTTAAAGTATTATTACTTGTCTATAAATCACTGAATGGCCTAGGACCTCAATACATTACAGATATGCTCACGGAATACAAACCTAACAGATCACTCCGATCTTTAGGATCGCCTTCAGCCTTTACTGAATGAGCACTGTGCTACGTCCGACAGATCGCACTATTATGTCTTTCTTTTCTTTTTCAATCTTTTATAACCTGTTTTAACACATTTTAATCTGTTTTGATCTGTTTTAATCATTTAAAATTATTTTAATCATTTTAATTTTCTTGTTTCTTTTATTCTTATTTATGTAAAGCACTTTCAATTACCATTGTGTATAAAATGTGCTACATAAATAAACTTACCTTGCCTTACTAATGCATTGTTAAAATCCAAATTTAAGCTTGTTAACTTTAACAATGAACAACTTAATTTATATTAATTAAAATGAACAAAGATTAGTAAATATTTTAACAAATATTTTGTTCATTGTATGTTCATGTTAGTAAATACCATATCAATACATTAACTAATACGACATTATTGTATAGTGTTACCAATGCGAATATTAAAACAAGGCTTACCTTATACACTGTAATAAGCAAGAAGCTGACGTCACTTAAATAACTTTGTAAACCTGCTTAAAGCAATTAGCTTGTTGCCTAAAAATGAATAACTAAATAAACCATATGCATGCTTATAAGTCTACTTATCAACTTATGTAACACGTTCCAAGTTACAACGGGTAAAGAACAGCTCACAATGTGCTATTTTTAATAATCCTAAATAATTGTAGTCAATTCTAAAGAATAAAACATGTTTTATTCCAAGAAAACAGAGTCAGAAAAACAGTATGATTCATTTTTTATATAAAAAATAAATAGTTGCATTTGGCCGGGGAAATTTTTATTAAACATTCTGGAAACATTTTTTTAAAAGTCAGTTGTATGCACCATTAATTGGTAACAATATGTATACACAATTTGGTAAAAAAATCTTAAAAAACACACAGCACATTTGAAGTACAGATAAAAAAAAAAGACGTCATTTGTATATTCGGGGAAGAAATTGACAAGATTATTACATTAGTAAATGCCAATACATGAATTGCATAAAAATACAGTAGACCTTGTCTTGCCTGCTGTAGTCTTAAAAAGGTTGATAAAGTAGCTGTTTACCAATCAGTATTGGTAAATACTAAATTTGAAATTAGATATTTTATTTCTTGCCATTCAACAAATGTGATATATTTACTTTCCTGCCTGTGGCCTTCAATATATAGGGAAGACCAATCAACAATTATAGTTTCACAGAAGTGCCATAAATAGAAACAACAGTAAATCATCCACTACAATACATTTCACCAAGTTAAACTCAGTAAATGAGTTGGCTTTTTGTGCAAGAGATATGCTACTTCCATTGCGTCGACTTACACTGTACAACCAAGTTGTTTAAATGGGGATTTCAATCTGTCTAGTTTTTGTATAATAACAATATTTTTTAAATTTTGTTGCTTGTCTTCTCTTGAAATACACTACCGGTCAAAAGTTTGGGGTCAGTAGGATTTTTAAATGTTTTAAAATTAGCTTCTCCTGCTCACCAAACCTGCATTTATTTAATCAAAAATACAGTACAAATTGTAAAATTGTAAAATGTTTTTGCACTATAAATAACTGTTCAAAAGTCTTTACTTTAATGTAATAATTTATTCCAGTGATTTTAAAGAGGAATTTTCAGCTTCATTACTCCAGTAATTACTGTAATATTATTATTAATAATAATAATTATTATTACTAATATTAGTATTATTATTAATGTAATAGCAATAATGACTGGAGAAATAATTTCATTTGAAACTACATACAATAAGAAAGCAGTTATTTAAAAGTTCAATAAATATTTAACAATTTAACAATTCTTTACATTTAATAAAGCCTTGACGGACAGACTAATTTTCTTTAAAAAAAAAAACATGAAAAAAAATGACCCCAAACTTTTTACCGGTAGTGTATGTTATTGGTTAATTATGTAAATGGTCTGTTACTGCATCAATGAAGAATTAAACATGCAAAAAATGAATATACTGTATATAAACAACATGTAAATAAGAGCTCAGCAAGCAATTATTTTAAGATACACTGCAAAAGCATTTCAAGAGTTTTAATTTTATTTTTTTGAGTTTATTATATTGGCAGATCATTCCGCTCTGGTGAGCCCTGATGAATAAAGGATCTTTGCCAAAGAAAGAAATGTATGAATGAATGAATGAGTTTATTATATTATTAACTTGAAATCATATTAAATGTGATTAGAACTAAGCACAATATCTTTCTTTTATCACACATTTCATTGAAACAGTCAAGCATTTTTTTACTGTGTACACACACTGAAAAAATGGTTCATTGGATTTACAATTTTTTTTTTTTTAAAGTAAGTGGTTGCAAACAATTTATATGGGCTTAATTAATCACTAAATTTCATTTATTTAAGTTCAGCTCATATAAATTGTTTGCAACAATTTTGCAAAAACATTTTTTTTCAGTGTACTATACCTTATAGCAGTGATTTAATTTAGTTTGTATAATTTCAAAGAATAAAGCAAACACATAAGACAGTGTTCCCTCACACTTCATGCAAATTCCTCCATCTCCTATTCAATATTTAGGATTTTCGTCCATTATTGATGATCCTGGCTCTTGATGTCCAATTGATGGTTTATCAAAAACAACAAAATAATCAATAAGATGAAATCGGCAGATTATTAAGTATATGAGTGAACCTTTTGTATAGTGCATTAAAGGGATAGTTCACAAACAATTACACTATTTACTTAGGCCCCGTTTACACTAATGCGTTTTCATTTTAAAACGCATAAGTTTTGCTACGGTTACGCCATCCGTCCACACTACTCGAGTTTTCGAGCCCCAAAAACAGAGCGTTTTGAAAACGCTGGAGAGGCTGTTTTCATTCTGAAATGCTGCTGCTGCTCCGTCTCAGTGTGGATGGGGAAAACGGAGACATCTGAAAACGGAGGCGTGGCTGCAGACATTCGCTACCTGATTGGGGCTTTTGGATCATTGCGTATCCTTCCCTTATTTGTCAAGCCCCTATCACATGACTATAATGCTACCGGAAGACGGCAGACCAGCCTTCACTGTAAACAACAACATGGACACAGAAATGGGAGCGTTGTTTGCACTATTGTCTGTTTTAGGCGCCATTGTGCAGTTAAACTCTGCCTTTTTCACTACAGCAGCTGCATATATTCACAAGAGGCAAGCTATTGTTCGAGAACTCGCTAATCGCTCGCGTTCATCGTTCTACCAGCGTTTGTTGACTAACAATAGCCAAATGCCGAGCGAGACACATGCTTCCTGTTTATACTTGGACACGCATACCCAGAGTGCGCGAATTGTCACGTGATATACGTTTTTGGTGGAGTAGTGTGGACGGAGATAAGTTTAGAAATGCTAGATGAAACGCTAGTGTGGACGCGGATCGTTTTTGATCTAAAACAAAAACGCATTAGTGTAAACGGGGCCTTAATCTCAAGTGGTTCCAAACCATAATGAATTTTCTCTTGAACACAAAAGAAGATATTTTTATAGAACGGTGAAAACCTGTGACCATTGACTTGCATAGTAGGAAAAAAAAAATACTCTGGAAGTCAATGTTTACAGGTTTCATGCTTTCTTCAATATATCTTATTTTGTGTTTAATAGAATAACAAACTTACTCTAATAATAAATATCAAATAATAAATGAATAATAAATATAATATATAATAATATATAATGGTGATAACAATAATAATAATAATAAATAATACATTCTAAAATAATAGAATTTACTCTCACTTTAGATAAAGTTAACAGATAAATAATGCTGCCCAAACACAACTATTATCTTTATAGTTTATTTTATTTAATATAGAAAACATCACAGAATTATTAAATGAATAAAGGTCAGTTATAAACAGCGACAAGTCTGATTTAGCACTGTCTGATTTTCTGAACAGAACAAACAAACACCTTAAACTAGACACTATAGAGGCAATTGTGTGTATTACAACTTGCAGGGAGCAGATGTGAGGCCCTCTAATTAAAGAGGCTCCAGCATCTCGATCGATTTTTGGCTTGTTAATGTAGATTATCCTGTGTTTTTCTGAGGATTCTCTTCCATTCTTGTGGCATCAGTGCTACCCAGTACTGCATTTTGTCTGCTGGTACATGTGCTCTGTCTTCAATATCTCTGGCGTCTGTCAACTTTCTGTTTACCGACTTTGTAATATAAAATGATTGCAGTGCAGTTTGTGTGCAAGTCCTGAACAAAATACGCTTCTGATTAATGGCCAGGCGATCTGTGCATCTCTGTTTCAAACTTGTATGACTCATTTTTTTTCTGAAGAACACAAAGATATCTGGAAAAGCATTTTTCTGTCCATGCTTTAATTGTACGAACAAAACCCAGGGAAACATTCTTCAAAAAATTGCTCTTTGTGTTCCAAAATAGTATCAGAAAATTGCACAGTTTTTCTGTTTTTTAATACTTATACCGGCTCGTCTGGGTCCAACAATTATGGCAATTTCAGAATCCTTTACTTCGAATTTCTCATGAACTTCATTGCTCATACTTCGTCTAAAGCAGCTTCTGGCTTCTGTCCCTAAATCTTATGTTTCTATCATTGATAAACATGGTATACAGTTCATCTTGTGTACCCAGCAGGCACTCTGATATCAAAACCACATCTAAAACATGTCAAAAATGCAACTCGCTTTGCATCAAAACATCAAACTGATATCTAACATTGACTTCAAAATACACGTCAAAAGGGGATGATCCAGTGTAAATTTGTAATTAAAGCTTTCAGATGAATAAAACATTTCATTTATTCATTAATTTTCATTTCGACTTAGTCCCTTTATTAATCAGGGGTTGCCACAGCAGAATGAACCGTCAACTTATCCAGCATATGTTTTACACAGTGGATGCCCTTCCAGCTGCAACCCAACTCCAGGAAACACCCAGACACTCTTGCATTCACACACATACACTACGGCCAATTTAGCTTATTCAATTCACCTATAGCGCATGTCTGACTGTGGGGGAAACCGGAGCACCTGGAGGAAACCCGTGTGAACACGGGGAGAACATGCAAACTCCACACAGAAATGCCAACTGACCCAACCAGGGCTCGAACCAGTGACCTGCTTGCTGTGAGGCGATCTTGCTACCCACTGAGCCACCGTGCTGCTCATAAAACCTGTCTTATATTATAATACCTTTTGTGTTATTTTGGTGCAGATGTCAAAAGGACATCAAGGTTTTGACATTAAAGCAATGGGCAACACACACACCTAGTGTTTTATAGCCAATGATAAACTTCCAGTGAAAGGTTAATGCGACTTTTTAAATCTTATAAGGTTCCTTTTACAGCATTGGTGTTGTAATGTAATTAAAATACATTCAATTAAATAGAATTACACTTTCATTTAGTTGTTCAAGTGTAAAACAAGATGAAAGAAAGAGAAGAAAGTAAACATTAGTGCCGTCAGTAGCAGCAGGCTAGTACAGAAAGTCAATAAAAAAAAATTGGGGTAAAATTAATTTTCTTATTTTAAAGACAGGGTGGCATGGTGGCTCAGCGGTTAGCACTGTTGCTTCACAGCAAGAAGATTGCTAGTTCGAGTACCGGCTGGGGAAAAATTTAATTAAATGCAGTGCTTCTTGTCCAGTCTGATACCCACTTTATATTGTATTTCAATCAGGCAGTGAAGATTTTTCAAGAAATCAGATCTTAAACGAGGCGGTTTTGTAATGGACAGTTCACCAGAATTGCTTGAGCTGGCTGACTAATAACTAAAAGTCAGTGTGCATGTGCCTCGTTAGCATTTTTGACTTTGTTTGACATCAATGTCAATGTGATGTCGTTTTGACATCAAGGTGGCTTTTGGGTATCTGTTGACTGCATATATATGCACATATTGTACTTAGCAGTAAATTGTTTTACTATGAAAATGAAAGGAAGAGTTGTGTTATACATTATTAATATTTTTATAAATATGCACTTTATTAGGTACACCTTAGTAAGACCGGGTTGGACCCCCTTTTGCCTTCAGAACTGCCTTTATCCTTTATGGCATAGATTCAACAAGGTACTGGAAATATTTCTCAGAGATTTTGGTCCTTATTGACATGATAGAATCACGCAGTTACTGCAGATTTGTCGGCTGCACATCCATGATGCGAATCCGTTCCACCTCATCCCAAAGGTGCTCTATTGGATTGAGCTCTGGTGACCGGGGAGGCCATTTGAGTACAGTGAACTCATTGTCATGTTCAAGAAACCAGTCTGAGATGAATCACGCTTTATGACATAGTGCATTATCCTGCTGGAAGTAGCCATCAGAAGATGGGTACACTGTGGTCATAAAGGGATGGACATGGTCAGCAACAATACTCAGGTACGCTGTGGTGTTGACACGATGCTCAAATGGTACTAATGGGCCTAAAGTGTGCCAAGAAAATATCCCCCACACCATCACACCACCACCACCACCACCAGCCTGAAACGTTGATACAAGGCAGGATGGATCCATGCTTTCATGTTGTTGATGCCAAATTCTGACCCTACCAGCCGGATGTAGCAGCAGAATTTTAGACTCTTCTTTAGAATTAGCAGAAATTTTGAATCTTCTATTGTCTAATTTTGGTGAGCCTGTGCGAATTGTAGCCTCAGTGTCCTGTTGTTAGCTGACAGGAGTGGTACCCTGTGTGGTCTCATGCTGCTGTAGCCCATCTGCCTCAATGTTTGAATTGTTATGCGTGCAGAGATGATCCTCTACATACCTCGGTTGTAACGAGTGGATATTTGAGATACTGTTGCCTTTCTATCAGCTGGAACCAGTCTGGCCATTCTCCTCTGACCTCTGGCATCAACAAGGCATTTGCGTCCACAGAACCTCCACTCACTGCATATTTTCTCTTTTTCGGACCATTCTTTAAAAATTCTAGAGATGTTTGTGCATGAAAATCCCAGTAGATCAGCAGTTTCTGACAGAAAGTCAAAGTCACTTAAATCATCCTTTTTTTCCCATTTCTGATGCTTGGTTTGAACTGCAGCAGATCGCCTTGACCATGTCTTCATGCCTAAATGCATTAAGTTGCTGCCATGTGATTGGCTGATTATAAATGTGCATTAACGAGCAGTTGGACAGGTGTACCTAATAAAGTGGCCGGTCAGTACCTACAGTGCAGACCGTTATATTGTGTATATATTTACAGAACGCCATACCATGTTTTGTTTGAGGTTATTATGTTCAAGATTGTTTAAAACAAATTGAAAAGGGGCTTTATATATTTTCATTGTATTGTTAACAAATATACAGGTGGATGAAAAGAAACTACAGTAGGCAACATATAATGGCTATATAAGTTGTATCACTGGAGAATGATAAAAACTAGTATGATAGTAAATAGGATTTCATTTAATCCCATTTTGATAATTTACTGTAGGCAGTGGCCATGAAAGGCAGTAAATAGTAATATGCTCTTTATTATATATGCCTATATTTTTCTCCCACCATCTACAGTAAGTATATTTTGAGAAGCCAGTGCAAGATCAGGAATGCTCTAAAATATGCTGATGTTCTTTTTAAGTGATATCAGATTGGTGCCCTCTCTAACTTTACAAGTACGAACTTTCAAGGACACATGTCATTTCAGGGGCACATGACAAACAGCTGAACAGGTTTACCTGGTAAAGTGGCAGATGAATGTATGACTTATTTCAGAATTGTGGGTATACATTACAGGGATTTTCCATTGTTTTTTCTTAAGCTGAAAAGACATACAACATATGTATAATTTAAAGTAAACTCGATCTATTATTAATAAAGAAATAGGGAACATTTGATTCTGTTACTAATTGTTGTTTTATTTCTTATCACATTTTGAGCTTAAGCTCAAGATTCTAACCTTAAACTACTGTAGATACCGCGTGACATACGTAAAACAGAATTTTATTTATTTCAAAAAATGATTGAAACTGAAACCGAGTTGATAAATGCTTAATCTACTATTAACATATCCTAAACATTTTGCACAAATTAATGAAAGGAGAATAAGGCCCACCAGTTTCCCACCAGGCGAAGTGACATCACTTAGAGCAAGTCACATGCTTTTTATGTCAGAGTTAACCAGAACGTAGGTACAGACACAAAATGTTTTCATTTTTTTATTACAACTAAAGTCAAAATAGATTTTGCATTCAAACGTTTTTTTAAAAGAGTAATCCAGAGTGTATTTTTAAGGCTTGGTTGTGTTTATAAGATGCAAAGCAATTCGTGCTCATGTTTCATTTGTAGAAAATCACATTATTTTTTCATAGATCCTACTTTGATTATATACAGCTATTCAGCTAACATGAAAACGACTGTCATATTTCCTAGTTCCTCTGAAAAGCCTGCCCTTAAGAGGCTCTGATTGGTCAGCTAACATAATGTGCCGTGATTCGTGGATTGGCTCCACGTCACCAGGAAGCGTCATGCCCCTACCAGCACGCACATATCGGTTAGTGCCTCAATCGGACAGAAAATGACACAGAGGACAAAGACGAATCTCACACCTGCTCTCTGACAAAAAATATGACGAGTGTCTTTTTCATATATATTTAGGATAAGCATGTGTAAGTAATATGAAATGTTCTCATATCTTTTGCGAGTTTGTTATTTGAGATTTTCTTAGAGAGACACTGCAGCGCTGCTGAAGATTGTAGGTGTTTACAGTTTGACGGATAAATATCAATTTGCAGCTAAATTGTTAACGGTGCCAAACAGCATTTCCCGTTGTTTACATCCTTGTTTAAGTCCTTGCTACAACATACTGTTAACGCTAGAAACTGTGCATGTAATAGATCAATTTTAACAAATGAAAATATTTACAGGTTGTGGCTCACAATCCACAGCTTCGGCTATATGGCGGGAGGAGTTTTTAGCCGAATCCAGCACTGAACTGGGAGAGATTCTGAAAGCTGTCCTTTGTAAAATGCTAGCTATATATATATATATATATATATATATATATATATACTGTATATCTTAAAATTCTCTGGAACATAATTAAAATGACACAGTAAGCACTTCTCTCTTTGTGTCGTGTCCTTTGGAAGCCCAAATAGAAACAGACAAAGCTTTGTGGAAATAGCAACGTTTGGATGCCATTTTAACTTTCTCTGCTGTAACATTACAGTGCCTCTGGCCACGCCCCTTTGCTGCACGGTGTATGTGTGTGGTGAATGAACTTAACCTGAAGCGCTTGTGATCTCACTAGCCCGGATGTATTTTTTTGTAGTCCCCAAACTTTGTTCACTGTAGGCTTTGCTAAGCTAACGCTGTAAAAGCCAATGTCTCCCTTTGCATTGAACTTTGAGCATATTACAATAAGAGATGTTGTTTATGTTCACACAGCTACATTACACATCAACTAAAGTTTAAAATATCATATCGTAGTGGACCACCCCTTTAATTTAGAAGAGAAACCACTCTAAAAAAATATAATTGAATACATAACATGATAATTGAAGGTGAAGTTATGATTCAGGAGGCAGAGGAGTAGGTATAGGAGTCTTTAAGGCAATATTTGTGAGACTAAATGTCCCTAAATACGCATACAAACATGAGTATTTTTACTTATATACATTATTATTTTAACTTAATATAATTTGTGTTATTATTCAAAAATGCTTCATTTTCAGTTTTTCAGGATGCAAAATGTACCCACTATTCTAGAATCAGTAACACTACAATGAGGTTAACATGATATGAGAATACAGTAGCCATAGCAACAAAGTTTAAAAGTGACAAAAAAAGTATTATTGATCTGTATCTCTTAGTTTTTGTAAAGACATCTATTATCTCTCCCTTTCTTCAGCTGGTAATAATGAGATTTGAAAGTAGTGTTGTAGTCATTTTAATTGTGTGTCTGTGCCTCACATCTCTTTTCACCCTGAACACAGCTGAATGATTCACTCAGACAGCTTTCTTGGAAACTCAGCGGAGCTGTTTTTTGAATTGCTGATCATTCTGTGTACAAGCCGTTGCTTTAGATAAGGGATGATGTGTTGACCTTGAAGACTGAAATGTGATTCTAAATCTTGACGTCTTCCTTGTTTTCCTTTCTGCCACTCTTTCCTTCATCTTCATTGTTGTCTGAAAGTTGATAGTGGTGAAAAATGCAATTGCTTTCAGAATCACTTTAAGAGTTGGATTCAGTGTTATTTTGTTTACAGAATGACTGGATCTTAACATCAGCACAGGTGTGTAACTGAAGTATGAGGATTACCGAGGACATCTGCGGTGCGATCAAGGTCATTCAAGCCTGCAGTCTAACGCTGTCTGATTGATTGTGACTGACTGGCAGGATTGCTGGCTCTAGTGGTATATTGGCAGGGGAATTCACTAGGAACTGATTGCACTGTTTATTTGTGTGCACTGTTTGTTCTATGTTCTTTGGGTGCAATGCATTACTGGGGTTGAAGATGCACCTTCTGAAGTAGTTCTTTAAAATGCTAAAAGTATGAAGGCCTATATCATCAATTTACCAGTATTTGCTGGATATATACAGTTGAAGTCAGAATTATTAGCACCCCTGTTTATTTTTCCCCCCAATTTCTGTTTAACAGAGAGAAGATTTTTTTCAACACATTTCTAAACATAATAGTTTTAATAAATCATTTCTAATAACTGATTTATTTTATCTTTGTCATGATGACAGCAAATAATATTTTACTAGATATTTTTCAAGACACTTCTATACAGCTTAAAGTGACATATAAAGGTTTAACTAGGTTAATTAAGTTAACTAGGCAGGTTAGGGTAATTAGGCAAGTTATTGTATAACGATGGTTTGTTCTGTAGATTATCGAAAAAAAAAATTAGCTTAAAGGGGCTAATAATTTTGTCCTTAAAATGGCTTTTAAAAAATTAAAAGCTGCTTTTATTGTAGCCGAAATAAAACATATAAAACTTTCTTCAGAAGAAAAAACATTATTAGACATACTGTGAAAATTTCCCTGCTCTGTTAAACATCATTTGGGAAATATCTAAAAAAGGAAAAAAAAATCAAAAGGGGGCTAATAATTCTGACTTCAACTGTATGTTTTATGTTGTGGTTTTTAAAATATGAATAGTACATAAGTCTCTTTTTGTCATGGTCAGGTAAAAGAAAGGTGAGATGAGATTGTCTCTGTTGATGTGGTTATGCGTAATGAATAAAAATTCATTATGCGTGAAGTTTATGAGTTAGACTAGTAGTTTTTTTCTCTAAAATCAAATTTTGACAATAAAATTTCACATTTTACCACAACATTTTTATGTGGTGTAGGAAATGGTACTAATTATTAATTTTTTTTGCAACATATCACATAAAAGTTAGCAATTCTAGTATCATGGTAGCATTTTCATTGTGTGTTTCGCAATTTTAATGTATATGATTGTATTTTGTAACTATGAAAACTATAAACCATTTTAAGGGATGTAAACAATAACAATGGTCGCAACGTATTTCCTGTTTTACATTTTTAGTTTCTATAGCTTCCGAGAATCCAAAAAGAGCCACATATTAATAAATAATGTTGTTTAACATTAAGTTATGATTAAATAACCTCTTGTTACAGTTATGAAAAAGTTTGATGACAATCAGGAACTGTTTATAACTGGCTGAAACTACCTTTAAAATTCCATTATACATCTTCCAATCAATCAGTATCAAGAATTTTAACAGACCATGTAATAATTAAGGAATTAGGTTATTCTGAAACTTTCTATTCACTCCAAATTGTTGAACCTCTCCTCCCTCATTCACAAACGATGCATAGAATGTCAAGGCAGTGCATAAAATAATTTCTATGGTGGCAAAAAACATGTAAAACAACCATAAAAAGTTTTTTAGCTTTAAGGCCCGTGCACACCGAGACAATTTTTGCTCACGTTTTCCATCATCGTTTAACGGCTTAACTTTGTCTTCTTCTTCTGTGTTACAAGCGGGTGTCAGAAGCTTAAAGTTGAGTAGCGCCATCTAACGTCAAGGAGTGATTTAGCATACTCTTCTGCATACTCTTACGCCTGTAAAAATCGCTTGGGTTTGAATCTGGAAAAACGGCTTGAAAAACACTGACGATAAACGCAAACGAAAAGCGTCCTGGTGTGTACGAGCCTTTAGACATAAAAAAAATATATACAACGTTTAGTAATACCTACACTGTAAAAAAAATCTTATTTTACGTTTTTTTTTTTCGGCAGCTGGGGTGCTGGAAAAAAAATGTAAAACAATGGCCGTTAAATTACAGACATTTACTGGAAATGACAAAAAAAGGAATTTTTTGTAATTTAAAGGTTCATCATTTGTGCTGTGAAGTAAGGCATGTCAATAATTGTGGTACAAAAATAACCACATTTTTAGGGAATGATGGAAATAATGTAAATCGCATGTAAACAGGACTGAACAGCTTTGCATGTGACATGTACAGTAAACATTATATTGCGATTAAGCCTTTACTCTGATTATTGGAGATAATCGCATTATTTATACACAAGTAAACTTACAGTAGTCATTGCCTTTCGGATGTAGCCATAGTGCTTTGTATAAATCCCCAAATATTTATGTTTTATAATGAACTACTGACTTTCACAATCTATGATGCACCCATGGTTTAATGCTCCAAAGTATGACAGTAATCCAGAATGACTATTTCACCTTATTTAACTAGACTGCAATTAAACTAGACTGCAGGTTCATTACTGTTTAGTGAATAATTAACTGACTGACTGTGTCCTTTTTGTAATTTTTTTCCAGTTCCTTCACCGTTATGACCTTAAATTATGGTGACCAGATTTCTGAGATTCAAACCAAGGACATGTTCTTGTTCAGTGGTCAAAATAGCATTGAAATCTCACTTATGATTATTTCTGAGTATAAAATAGGGATGATACTATTTGGCTATTTTTTTCGGCTTTAGTTGAAAATAAAAACAAAAATTGGTACTGTCCCTGGAAAACAGGAACATCTGAGCACTATCCCTAATTATTTTTTTTTTCACATCTATTGCAATATGAATGTATTAGTTGCATATATAAAACTGTATATACAGAACTGTATATACAAATCTCCCAAATGTCCAACTGCTTACACTATTTCACAACTATCCCTGCATGGAAAAACTCGAACATGATCCGTGACCTCATGCTGAAAATCTTGAGCTTTAGCAGGTGTTTGTGGGAGATTATATTCACCTGCCATCTGCTCTGTGTACACATATTCCTTCCCTCGTGCTTTAAATCCTCAATGACTTTTAGAGATATCTGATCAGACATATTAAATGTATTATCTGTAAATCACCATCTCATACAGTTAGCTAGATTCTGTATTAAAAAGACATTATGTGAAGAGAAAGATACTTATTCACATATAATAACAACCCCATCTCAATTTTAAGGAGTAACTAACTAAAAGTAAGGATGGCACTAGCTTAACTATTTTTTTAAGCCTTGACAGTTTGCTGTTTTCAAAACTGTGTAGCTTTTCCAGTAATGAGCTACTTTTTACACCGTTGTTATATAGCAAGTTTTGTTTCACTGTATTGCACAAAACAGCTTTACAGCTGAGTGAACTGAGGTAATAAGCAAATACACTCTCTTAAATTCACACTGTCTTCTTTTTTAAGTAAATGAATAGTATGTCTGATTCAGTTTCATATCAGTTTATTCAAATTCATTGATGGATTGCTCAACAAGGTTGCACTTATTTTGTAAAATAAAACAATAAACAGCTATACTGTGATGCACACACACTACATTAACAATGTAATCATTGAGGTGTGACAAACATGCAAAAAAATAGGAAATCAGAAGTGGGCAAACACTTTTAGATCATCAAACATATTTAAAGGGCACCTATTTTACCCCTTTTTTAAGATTTCATATTAATATTATGGTTCTTCTGAGTGTGCCAGTTTAGGTTCAGTTCAAAACACAATTCAGATTTTTTATTAGAATGTGTTAAAAAGTGTCATTTTGGGGGCATGTACACAGTTTGTTGTTTTAGGGGCGTGTTGCTTCACATGAAAATCAGTTTCGACTTTCCTCCCAACTTAACAGGGGGCGAAGCCAACAGCTCCCCCGCTGTGTATGGCAACAGACCAACAGGCAGACCGAGAGAAGCAACATGAGTGAGAGGACCAGCATTCAGCCGTACATGTACGACTCGGACCAAGCAGAGACTACAAAATCATTTGTGTCTTTGTATAGTTTTACAGTCAACTGTGTGCTAGTTTAAAGCTCCGAGCTTGTACACCGAGACTAATAACTAGGGCCAGACGGAATCTGCGGACGTTTTTTCTGATTTCTGCTGAGAATTTTGGTAAAAATCTGCGGATTTCTGCGGAATTATTTTAGGAGTATCATAACTAAAACCTTAATATGTGAAATAAAAAATATATATCTTTTTAACTTTTATTTAAATTTTAAAATGCAAATCCAATTAGATTAACCGTAAATAATTAACTGTAAGTAAACAAACAGAATTAATGCTGGGCTAAAAATCTGCGGAAAATCTGCGGAATTCTGCGCGCGCAGATTCCGTGTGGGCCTACTAATAACCAAGCACACTGAATTAACTTTGACTGAAGGTCATCACACACCGGATGCGCCGCTCAGCGCCGCGACACGGCACACACATGACAGTTCATCCATGGCAGTTCAATCCAGAAATGCATGCTGCTGCGTGGCGTGACGCTGTGCGTCGGCGAGCGGCGCTTCTGGTGTACGACCTGCTTGAGGCTATAACTAAAGGCCGTCATAAACCGGATGCGCCACTCAGAGCCACGACACGGCACATCAGACACGCACATTCGCATGTTATTTAAAATGAAACTATTCAGATAACGCTCTGTGGCACGGCAGAAATATGAACAGTGTCCTGAGTCGTGGCTGGGCGCCGCAGACAGCCACCGACTTGCGGCGCTGTTGTGTGTACCCTGATAGAAACATATGTTTAGAATTCTGAAATGCATGGCGCTGTGCGTCGTTAGTTTGTTATTTCCAATGAAGGGACACACACGTGAGGCAACTCAATGTTGATCTTGTATTGAGCCCAATGAGCCTTACATCTAAAAATTGAGCAAGGGTGTTTCTTTGGTGACATCACTTTGACTCACACGCTGAAAATGGCGGATGTGAAACAAACTGAGGATATGGTAATGCGCACCTGTCAATCAATATTGGTGGGCGGGGGGACCGCACTCCTACGTCAAGTTACGGATGATCTCAAAACCGTTCCAATTGGTCCACTGTTTTTATGTTGTTAAATTGAAAAAAAGGACTGGGTGTGCTTCAGAACCCAAATTCACATAAGCTTGAGCTCACTAACAGATGGCTGGGCATTCTCCTTCAGGTTATTTTGGTACACAGCGGAATTCATAGTTGCATTTATCACAGAAAGTCTTAAAGGTGCTGAAGCTTTTCTGAAATGCTGTGTAACCTTTACACCACACATAATGGGACACAAAGCTTCTAAAAAGTTAAACTTTTGTCTTATCCGTCCACCGACTATTTCCCAAAAAGTCTTGGAGATGATCAAGATGTTTTCTGGCAAAACTGAGATGAGCCTTTATGTTCTTTTTGCTCAGCAGTGGTTTTCGTCTTGGAACTCTGCCATGCAAACCGTTTTTGCCCAGTCTCTTTCTTATGGTGGAGTCATGAACACTCACCTTAACTTAAGCAAGTGAGGCCTGCAGTTCTTTAGATGTTGTTGTGGGGTATTTTGTGACGTCTTGGATACGTTGTCAGTGGGCTCTTGGGGTAAATTTGGTCGTCTGCACTCTCAGAAACAAAGGTACAAACCTGTCCCTGGGGTGGTCCCTTTTCAAAAGGTATATTTTTGTTCTTATCAGGTCCTTAAACGTACATATTAATACCTAAAAAGTACAAATGTGTTACTAATGCCCACCTGTATGGTGCAAAAGTGTACTTTTTGAAAAGGTACCACCCCAGTGACAGATTTGGTAAGGTTCTCCACTGATCCATGTTTTTTTTTTGCCATTTGTAGATAGTGGTTCTCACTAAGGTTTGCTGTTTTTCCACACATGGCTATATCATTATCCTTGTAATAAAAAACCTAAAAACTGCTTCACTTTTTCCACTTTTTTATGTTACAGCCTTATTCCAAAATGAATTAAATTCATTTAATTCCTCAAACTTCTACACACAATACCCCATAATGGCAATGTGAAAAAAGATTTTTTTTTAATTGTTGCAAATTTATTAAAAATGAAAAACCTGAAAAATCACATGGACATAAGCATTCACAGCCTTTTCTCAATACGTTGTTGATGCACCTTTGGCAGCAATTACAACCTCTAGTCTTTTTGAATATGATGCCACAAGCTTGGCACACCTGCCTTTGGGAATTTTTGCCCATTCCTCTTTGCAGTACCTCTCAAGCTCTATCAGGTTGGATGGGAAGCAACTATGTACAGTTATTTTCAGATCTCTCCAGAGATGTTGAATAGGATTTAGGTCTGGGCCCTGGCTGGGCCACTCATGGACATTTACCGAGTTGTTGTGAAGCCACTCCATTGATATTTTGACGGTGTGCTTTGGGTCATTGTCCTGCTGGAAGATGAACCATCGCCCCAGTCTGGCCACTCTACCATACAGGCCTGATTGGTGGATTTCTGCACAGATGGTTGTCCTTCTGTAAGGTTCTCCTCTCTCCACAGAAGAATGCTGGAGCTCAGACAGAGTGACCATCGGGTTATTGATCACCTCCCTGACTAAGGCCCTTCTCCCCCGATCACTCCGCTTAGATGGCCGGCCAGCTCTAGGAAGAGTCCTGGTGGTTCCAAACATCTTCCACTTACGGATGATGAAGGCCACTGTGCTCATTGAAACTTTCAGAGCAGCAGAAATGTTTCTGTAACCTTCCCCAATCCTGTCTCGAAGGTCTACAGACAATTCCTTTGTCTTCATGCTTGGTTTGTGCTTTGACATGCACTGTCAACCCTGGGACCTTATATAGACAGGTGTATAACTTTTCAACATAAAAAATGTAACATAAAAATGTGGAAAAAGTGAAGCGCTATAAATACTTTCCGGATGCACTGTATTTGACTAATATTTAAATTAGTTTAATCTGAAATATTAAAGTGACAAACATGCAAAAAACAAGACATCTGTAAGGGGCAAACACCTTTTTTCACACCACTGTACAGTATGTGTGTGTGTGTGTGTACATACAGTATGTATGTTTGTATGTATGTAATGTTATGTATGTGTATATATACAAATATGTTTGTGTAAACTTAAATCCTAAAATGATTGTTTTTGCAACAATATCAGAGTTTAACTTGTAAACTTTTTATTTTTCTGTTTGTAGTCGCCCCCAGAAAAAAAAAAAAAATCAGAAAGGAAACTAACAGGCATTTTTGCTCTTTGGCTATATTAATGTTGAAGAGCAAGAATGTTTCCCTGTAGGGAGAACTCGAGACGTAAAATCAGTAGATAACATAAAGAAATTTCTTGTTGAAAATGCCTTTAAGGGTCCTCTGAGAATAACAGTCATTAGTAGTGGTGCTATACTGCAGTTGATAAAGGGAAAAAGGGGAAAATAACTGTTGCTTCCAGTTATATGGCCATTAGATTTTGCTGAGAAAAAATCCTCACTTAAAAAAAAACTGTCAAAGTCCTGCTAAGATTCAACAAAACCACACAATATTTAAAGTCTCCACTGACAGATCCAAAAAGAGAGTGCTGGAAAAAATCTGACAGGGAATGAACACAAAAATTGTGAATGCCACGTGATGTTTCATTAAACGCACATATTTCATTCTTGAAAAGGAATCACAAAGCTGTCATGAGATTAATGGGGATTTCAGAATTTCACTTTTTATTGGCCCGTATTTCTCATCTGTCTTCAGTGCAGATTTACCCACATGCAGGGCGACAAGGACAGAGAGATGTTGATGGCAAACCAACCCCTCTGTCAATTAAAAATGCATAAAAGTCCTGAATGACTCACAAGGGAAAGTTGAGAGGAGGACATTGATTTCTTGTGACTCTCTTGCATGAATTTCAAGCCCCATCAAACACATCATATACAACTTTCATGTACAATGGAGGCTGGAGAATAAGGTATTGTAATGTTCTTAGTCATAGTTATTGCAGTAATGGCCTGTCTGAAAGCCTCTCAAGTTATCCTCACATTACCCTGTGAATGTTTCTTTGCTTTTCAAGTGCACAAAAGAAAATAACCATAGTTGTGGCATTAGATTACTGGCCGGCTGTGGCAATTCTAGACCAGAATATCGGGGGTGGGGGGCAGGGGTCACTTATATTTTTAGGGGGTACACTTTAACATACATCACAAACTACTTAAAGTCTTTTTTCATGCATCACTCTGATTCTTCATAAACAAACTCAAAATAATCTTCCATGTTACATTATTTGACAAGTAACTTTGTATTGTAGTAGGATAACACATTTTTAACATTCAAGTACATCAAGGCACATTTCTGCACCTGTAAACTTTAACAGATACAGTTGAAGTCAATTGTTTGCCCTCCCTTTAATTTAAATGATGTTTCCCAAGTGATCTTTAACAAACCAAGGACATTTTTCACAGTATTTCCTATAAAACAAAAATAACTATTCTCATAATAAGTCATAATAAGTCTTCTTTCTTATACTTTGTCTTGAGTAAAAGCAGTTTTTAATTTTAAAAAGAACAATTTTGAGGTCAGTATTATTAGCCTTCTTAAGAAATATCTACTATATATTTTTTGATTGTCTACACAACAAACCAGTTATACAATAACTTGACTAATTATTCTAACTTTCCTAGATAACATAACCTTAAAATTACACTTTAATCCGACAACTATCTTGCAAAATAACTAGTAAAATATTATGCACTAACTATCACCATGGGAAAGACAAAAAAGTAGTTATTAGAAATTAGTAAGTGACACTATTATGTTTAAAATCATGTAGGAAAAAATCATGTGTTTGAAGACTCGTGCTTTATGTGAACAATGAAGGCAAAACTAAACGAGTTGAATATTACTTTTACATGAGCGTGACTGAAAACCAAATTTTATTAATGTGTTACATCTGTTCTCTGGTACTTGCCGACTGTTTGTAAATTCAAGACTGCATTTCCTAAAGTAAAACTATGTACACTTAATTAGTTGATAACCTATGCATAGCCTAGGATTTCTATTAAGTTTTTAAATCGCTATTGGAAACAAAAGTCTAATATACATAATCAACAGTGGACATTTTGATAGTTTTTCACAACATAAACATGACTGAAGTTGAATTTTTTCATTACGTGTGTCAATTTGGGGCTTAACTTCTGATGAATGTGGGAAAGTGATGCATGCAGCACCGTCACTGACAAAAGTCAAGGGAAAGCAGAGAGAGTGAGTGCGCACGACACCGAGAGAGGCCACAGTCATATGTCCACAGTCTGCCACCAATGCCTGATCTTGCTTTTCTGTGGCATTTTAGTTGTGACACTTTTGGCCGGAAGTTTGTGATCTACAACATTTTTGAAAGAAATCTCTTCTGCTTACCGAAGCTGCCTTTATTTGGTCAAAAATACAATAAAACAGTGGTATTGTGAAATAAATAGATTATAATTACCAACTTATTGTTTCAGTAATTCTAGGTAAATGCTAGAAAAGTTATGCTGATTCATATTTTAGCATAAACAGTTAAACAGTTATTTTAAAGTAATACACTATTTTAAAAAAAGTTTTTGTTTTTTAGTAGGACGTTAGACACGGACACACTTGTATTTAATCATATTTACAATAGAAAAACTCTATAATTTTGATAATTTTGTTTTCAATATGGGTAAACCATGAATTTTTTATTTTTATTTTAATCCTTCCATCGCCCAGCATGTACTTAGCTTTATCTTGGAGTTACCATCATATTTATTTACAGTATGTATATGCTCCGGTTTCTCCATCAAGTCCAAAGACATGTTGTATAGGTGAATTGGGTAAGCTAAATTGTCCGTAGTGTATGTGTGTGAATGAGAGTGTATGGATGTTTCGCAGTGATGGGTTGCAGCTAGAAGGGCATCCACTGCGTATGCTGGATAAGTTGGCGGTTCATTCCACTGTGGCGACCCCAGATTAATAGAGACTAAGCCGAAAAGAAAATGAATGAATGAATAAATTAGCATTTATTTTGCCTAATCAAATGTCAGCTCTTACCAAATATTAGCATTTCTAAATCATTAGATGTTTTATGATTATGCTTATTGATGAAAATGCAGCATGAATAGCTTAGAAACATCTATCTATCTATCTATCTATCTATCTATCTATCTATCTATCTATCTATCTATCTATCTATCTATCTATCTATCTATCTATCTATCTATCTATCTATCTATCTATCTATCTATCTATCTAATGATATTCAGTATATAGTGTTGAAAGGTATAGTTCACCCAAAAAAGAAAATTTACTCAGTATTTATTCACCCTCAAGTTTGAGTTTCTTTCTTCGGCTGAACACAAAGAAGATATTTTTTTGAAGAAAGCTGAAAACAAAAAAAGGAAAAACAAACTCTACAGAGGTCAATGATTACAGGTTTTCTTTTCTCTTTCTTCAAAATATTTTTTATTTGTGTTCAACAGAAGAAAGTAAAATGCAATTTTTGGGTGAACTATCCCTCTATTAACAATAAAATAACACAGTGAAACAATCACTTAGAAACTGCTAGTACATTTAACAAATTATTACAACAAATCTATTGAATTACAAAAGAAATATGAAAATTCTGAAAACTGAAAAAACTTGTAAAGCATAAAGATTCTGTGTTTTTATTAATCACTTATTTAGAGTCTGGGCAGGGATGCAAATAAAACTGGAAACTGGTTAAATGGGAATGCATAAAATTAGAATAGGCGTCCTTGAATATAAACAGATCTGAAAAAGATTTATTACATATACATATATACATATTATAGATATCACATAAACAAAATTATATATTAAATATACATACAGTTGAAGACAGAATTATTAGCCCCCCTTTGATTTTCTTTTCTTTTTTTTAAATAATTCCCAAATTATGTTTAACAGAGCAAAGAAATTTTCACAGCATGTCTGATAATATTTTTTCTTCTGGAGAAAGTCTTATTTGTTTTATTTTGGCTAGAATAAAAGCAGCTTTTTATTTTTTAAAAAACATTTTAAGGTCAAAATTATTAGCCCCTTTAAGCTAGATTTCTATTGAAACAAACCACCATTATACAATAACTTGCCTAATTACCCTAACCTGCCTAGTTAACCTAATTAACCTAGTTTAGCCTTTAAATGTCACTTTAAGCTGTATAGAAGTGTCTTGAAAAATATCTAGTCAAATATTATTTACTGTCATCATGGCAAAGATAAAATAAATTAGTTAGAAATGAGTTATTAAAACTATTATGTTTAGAAATGTGTTGAAACAATCTTCTCTCCGTTAAACAGAAATTGGGGGAAAAAATCAACAGGGGGGCTAATAATTCAGGGGGGCTAATAATTCTGACTTCAACTGTATATTACATATGTTATAGCGTGTCAAAAGTCAAATGTGGTTGGTTGAAAGTTGAAAAGCTGTGGGGTTGGAGTACTTTGACTCCCAGTGCTCCGCAATTGAGCTGCGTCTTCAGATCCCACTCCTGAAAGCCTTTCTCTTTGAGCTGTTTTTGACTCATGCTTGAACTTCTACTATACCACAGCACCTTTAATCCCACACCGAGATGACACCAAAAGAATATTCACTTTATATATTTATGGGAAAACCCAAGAATGTATTCAGTGGTTGTTCTTTTTTTAACTGTTAAATATGAGGCCAAAATGACAGTTCGTTTAAGTTATAATGACAATAAACACAGTTTAGAAACAGGCCGAGCCAAGCCGTCATTAGCCGAGTTTGAAGCCCACAGTTCTGTCATCTGAGGTAAATAATTCATACGATTCAGTTTTGAGAAAGGCTTGAATTTCAAGGAGGGAGTGGGCCGAGAGGAATGGAGTGTGTTTGGAGAGCGTGTCAGAGAATCTCTCCCAAGTTTGAAGAAGGTTCCTGTCGGGAAGCGCAGATCATTTATTGTGACTTCATTTGCACAGAGAATGAGGAATCGCTTTCATTGCGCTGTGCAGTGGTGACGGCGTATGAATCTCAATTCTTCAGCTTGTTAAAAACAGACCTTTCATGAGTCGAAGTTACGGGCTCAAGAATACATAATAAAAAAAGACAGGCAACTTTTCAAGCCATGCTGATTCTACCAAATAAATATTCAAGAGCGTCTTTCATCTGAATAAAAACATTCAGTGCGTTCAGCTGAAATTATGGTGATACCCTACTCCAGTTAAAAGAATTACTCATTCCACATATTTCCATTCAGACAAAAGTCTGATTGAATTGGAAGTACTGTGGTAGGTTGTGTGATAAAAACAAAAACAAAAAACTAAACACATATCACACGGCAGCATCTCAATGCATTCAGGCATGTAGACATGGTCAAGATGATCTGCTGCTGTTCAAACCAAGCATCAGAATGGGGAAGAAATGTGATTTAAGTGACTTTGAACGTGGCATGGTTGTTGGTGCCAGGAAACGAAAAACGTAGCCTGGTCTGATGAGTCTCAATTTCTGCTGCGCCATTTGGATGGTAGGGTCAGAAACTGACATCAACAGCATGAAAGCATGGACCCATCCTGCATTGTATCAACGGTTCAGGCTGGGGGTTATTTTCTTGGCACACTTTGGGCCCATTAGTACCAATTGAGCATCGTGTCAACGTCACAGTCTACCTCAGTATTGTTGCTGACCATGTACATCCCTTTATGACCACAGTGTACCCATCTTCTGATGGCTACTTCCAGCAGGATAATGCACAATGTCATAAAGCGTGAATCATCTCAGACTGGTTTCTTGAACATGACAATGAGTTCATTGTACTCAAATGATCTCCACAGTCACCAGATCTCAATCCAATAGAGTACCTTTGGAATGTAGTGAAACGGGAGACTCACATCATGGATGTGCAGCCAACAAATCTGCAGCAACTGCGTGATTCTATCATGTCAATATGGACCAAAATCTCTGAGGAATATTTCCAGTACCTTGTTGAATTTATGCCACGAAGAATTAAGGCAGTTCTGAAGGCAAAAGGGGGTCCAACCCGGTATTAGTAAGGTGTACTTAATAAAGTGGCCGGTAAATGTGTGTGTGTGTGTGTGTGTATATATATATATATAGCTTAAAAAATCTAGCTTAAAGGGGCTAGTAATTTTGACCTTAAAATGTTTTTTAAAAAATATAAAGCTGCTTTTATTCTAGCCAAAATAAAACAAATAAGACTTTCTCCAGAAGAAAAAATATTATCAGACATACTGTGAAAATTGTCTTGCTCTGTTAAACATCATTTGGGAAATATTTAAAAAGAAAAAAAATTCAAAGGGGGCTAATAATTCTGACTTCAACTGTATACTATATATATATATATATATATATATATATATATATATATATATATATATATATATATATATATATATATATATATATATATATATATATATATATATAATTACTACTTTTCCCATGCTCAACATGGGTATTTTTGTAAACAGTGTTTTCTGAAATATCTAAAATCTCATCCGTGTGAAAATGCAAAAAAGGGTCAATAAAAGATCATGCCAATGCAACAGTTGGCAGTAAGCTCCTGCCTAAAGTCCATCAGAAGCATCAAAAAGAGTTTTTATCAGTTCCGGTTGGCTCTAATTTCCAAACTCTTCACCTTGGCAGAAGTTTTATTTTTTATTTTATGTTTATTGTTAACACTCAATTGAGGACAATCATACAATATTTCAAGGTACATTTGACCGTATGTGACCATATTTGACAGTATGTGACCTTAAGTGACATACTATATATACACAGAATACATACTATATATAATCATATACGTATACACACATTAGCATGTATTTATCTGTCAGTTGAGCATCTTATATTTGTTTATAGCAACAAAATCAGATCTTCTAACTAAAATATATTCAACCCATTTCCTTCATTTCCCCAGGAATATATCCTTCTCTAAATTAACTACAGACGTTTTTTTTTCCATTGTATAGATCTCAATAGTTGCATCTTTTCAATTCTTTAAGGTTGGTCTGGCAGAAGTTTTCCAAAAACTTTGGTTTCAATTTCCTGATACTGCATCTGCATGTGGATAAATGACCAAACCACATAGAAAAAGCTGCAGTTTTCAAAATAACAGTTTGTGTGGACAGTGCGTTTTTTGTGCTATGTACCTGCATCCCCATCAGTGAGTGAGAATAATTACCACAGTCTCACGGGAAAGCAACACCTGTCGTTATTTAAACCTCAGTATCAGCAGAAGATGTGTTAATCACAAAGGCTCACAGGTGGCAACAGATTGAGCTTTTACTGGTGGGATCGGTTATAGCAGAAAAGATAAGAAAAGACCCATTGCGGTTCTGTTCATCAGACTTTACTGAAGGCCTAAATGGGCCAATATTCTCCAGATGTGAAAAATGAGATTTTTCTCTCATAGATCTGTCATATTCACTTTAGGAGCTCATACACTTTCCATTCTCCACACCACAGCTCACTGCTTCCCATTCGGTAATCCACCCTGACAAACAGAAAGAGGTACAAGACGCAGCGATTGTTTTTCCTCAAGCCTTTTGAATTCCTGAAAGAGGCGTTGTATAAATCATTTGACTGATGTAAACAGACTCCAACTGAGTCATCACATAGAAGCGCAATGAGAAACAAGACAATAAGAATTCTTTCAAATCATGTATGTTGTAATGTGTGGTTAAGGCACTTATCTGATATAAGCATTGTATGTTCAAAATTGATAAATGATTCTTCAGGTCTCAAGTGACCAGAAGAAAATAAATTCTCAATGCCTCATCACCCTGCTGCCAATAATAAAACTCACATTGAAAACACATAGGAAAACATGCATGCCTTGGGTTGCCTTACTTCTTAAAATAAAACCTAAACATACTTTATAAATATACTAACTTATAATCAGTAAATGTGGGAATTTTCCAGAATTTTCCATAAATATGTTTTGTAGGTATTTGTTGTAAGTATCTATCAAGGCCATATTAACTAGCCAAGCCCTAATCCATTCAACACAGGCTCAAAGGAAATACGTGCCTAGGGCAAAATCTTTGGGAAACCACAAATATATTGTTGGCATAGGATCGTCTGTATTTCCAATGGATAAAGGATTGTTTTCATATGGTTGTTCAAGCAGCATGGAATAAATACTACAAAAACAACTTAATTGCATCTGCGATCGGTTATCAAAATGTTCACCTTGCCCGCTTATATCCGTATAGACAGCTTTTCTGGAGTGGTCAGTTTGCTCAGTAGCTCACCTTGAACAGTCTTAAACTTGGAATGCAGACTTGACCATAGTGGCCTGGAGTTTGAAAAAGGGCGGTTCCAGAAACTAGGTAAAAACAAAAAAGCAATGTTGTAATTTCTGTAATTCGGCAGTGATGCACTTTTTTCTTCTCATTTGCTTTTGAAAACACTATTATTCGTGATTAGGAAAGGGGGTGGGTCAATCAATCACAAGATGATATTTGCTTAGCAACCCTGTTGAAATTCACAGAAATGTACAGAACATACTCTAGTGGATTTACGAGAAGGACATGCAAATGGTATGTATGGGAAAACGTCATTTATTTAATATTTTCAAAAATGTACACAATAGCCTCTGGCAGATTTGTAAACACAAGCTGCAAGCAAATGTTGCCGAAGCAATGTATTTCATGGTTTAAAAAAATGTAGACCTGGGCACGTTTTTCCAATGAGCCTGGGTTGTTCGAATGGATCACACCTTTTTAGTTATTGGTGTGAGTTAATCTGACATCACTTTCTTCTGACATTATAAGTTATTCCAACCTTCCAACCATTCTGAAAATGTGCCCCTATATACATTTCTGGAGAGCGCCAAATACATCCCAGGAGGTAAATTTTGTTGCAGATTTAGTTTTAGCGAATTCACTAAAGGCTGATATGTACGCTTTTTGAGATCTCAAATTTCACTTGCGAGTGGAATTCGTGCCTGCTGTTCTCCCATAAATCCACCAGAGGCCACTGTCGACTGACTGACTAAATGACTGACTGATTGACTGATCAACTGATCCACCCTCCTCCTTCCCTAAACCCAACCAATAGTGTTTTCAAAAGCTCAGATTGACCCGACCACCCACTTCCCTAAACCCATCCGACCCAATCTATAAAAACAAAAGCCCTCGCCTGATTTTACCATGTTTCAGATTTTACCACATTCTCACCCTGTTATTTACTTCATTCATTCATTTTGTTTTGGCTTAGTCCCTTTATTAATCCAGGGTCGCCACAGCAGAATGAACCGCCAACTTATCCAGCACGTTTTTACGCAGCGGATGCCCTTCCAGTCGCAACCCATCTCTGGGAAACATCCACACACCCTCATTTACACTCATACACTATGGACAATTTAGCCTACCAAATTCACCTGTACTGCATGTCTTTGGACTGTGGGGGAAACCAGAGCACCTGGAGGAAACCCACGCGAACGCAGGGAGAACATGCAAACTCCACACAGAAACGCCATCTGACCCAGCTGAGACTCGAACCAGCGACCTTCTTGCTGTGAGGTGACAGCACTACCTACTGCGCCACTGCATCGCCTCCGGTTATTTACTTGTTTATTTTTATCTTTGGCTTCTGTTTTTGTCTCACCAGCTTTCTGGAACTGTTCTTTGCTGGACTCGAATCCTGTTGTTGTGGTCAACTCCACTCTGCCGACATACATGGCAAGCTACTGGACAAACTGGTAACAGCGGAAAAGCCGTCCATACAGAGGTAAGTGGTCAGCTGGTAAGTACGAAAAGGAGTGCCGTCATACCGCTCTGTAGCATTTATTTTAAAGAATAAATGCCGTCATACTGTATGTACTTCTGGCTAAATATTACATAATTCGCAATCTCCAGAAATGTATATAGGGCTAGGTTTTCAAAATGAGCCTATGTTGAGTTATTATGACATAACTTTCTTTTCTTTGCCCAAATTCTTCCACAACGTCTAACATTCTAAAATCACCATTCAGATGCAAGGGATATTACATTAAATGCAATTTTCCACTACATTCTAAGGCACTGTTTGATTTGAAATTGCTCACTTTTGGGGACTTTTCCATTGCTTTCTTTAACTAGTACCTGGTACTTTTCAAAGTACAACCTCAGATAAGGTTCCTAGTTAGCTGTACCATTACCACAATGTGATTTGTACAAACTGCTGATCACTCATTGGTTAATCATCACTACCAGAATCACTACCAGTGTCATTGGAATTGTGACATGGGGCACCCAACCTGCTATTTTTTGAATAGTCAGCATAAACCTATAATAATTAAAAATACAGTTTCTATTTGTTTAGCATAAAGTCATATTATTCAAACATACTATTATAATGTAATTTTACAAACACATTTTTGAGAAAAATGTACCTCAGAATTATAAACCAACTTAAAATAAAGCACCCTTGGATGCACACAGAAACAACAGAAAATGTTCAAGCGTTTTATAAGATCTAAGTGGTAACTGATGTGAATGTGCCGCTTGAATGTGGGCAAAGCAGTACTAAACTGAAGTGTAAAAGCAAACCGTGCCAAGCTGTGCTGAACTGTGCAGTGGAAAATTGGCTTAAGGTAACTCTACAGTCACATTTTATGTGTATGTCATGTACTGTGTTTGGGGATTGCCAGTCTACATTAGGAAGGATTTCCACCAGGACACTAGATGTTAACCAAAGAGTGCATGAATTAACTTATTAGAATAAAATTCTAATGGTTTATTATAAACTAGAAATGCTGCCCAGAATCTGCCCTATCTGTTTATGGTCAGGAATTGCTACTGGCTGCAACTTAGAAAAACATGAGATGTTGGCCTGCTGTGTTTCTACTAGAGTTTATCTGATCAAAATTCTGTGAGGTGATTCAGTTTCCTCCTGTTACTCTTCTGATCACTGAAATAAAACATGCAGTTCTGGTTGCTGTACTTCTAGCACCACCATGCCTGAAAAAAAAACAAAAACAAAATATCTGTGTTTAGCCCAATTCTTCAAGCAAAGCCCACATTCCAGCAGCACATTCCACACTAATTTCCACTTAGATCTTATAAAACACTTAAACATTTTTTGTTGTTTCTATGTGCATCCACAGATATTTTATATTGGCGGAAGATTCTGAAGTACAATTTTCTCAAAAATGTGTTCATAAGACTATAATAGATGTTTGAGTAGTATGATTTAATGCTAAACAAAGAGAAACTGTATTTCTTGTTATTACTATTGGTTTATGGCGAAACAGCAAAAAACTTAGAGAAAGAAATAAAATTTATATTTATGTAGAGTTGCCTTGACCGGACTGCATAGTCAGGTGAAAAATCAAAACACTGTTATTTGATGCTGGCTTAAAGGGCCACGAAACCCCCTGTCTCAGCAGGGTGTTTTCACACCTCTAGTTTGAAAAAAAGTCAGGAAAGTAGGCGTGTCCAGCTCTGGGAGTGTGGGAGTGTCGGGGGAGGGAAAGAGGGAAGGACTTGCAAAGAAGGGCGTTTCCATTTGGGCACGCGCTGAGTTTCACAGGCAAAACAAACACACAGACGCAGTATGTTTGATACTGCAAGGCGAATGGGAGAAAAAAATCCTCCGCATTTCTCTGTAACTTATGTACTCGGTAGGTAGCGCCTTAACTCTTGCGGGTGAGCCCATGCATTTTGTGCTACTGTACGCCACTGGGTCATCTCCTGTCTGCGTCTCAGATTCGCCGACATACATGACAAGCTACTGAGCAAACTGGTAATAGCGGGAAAGCTGTCCTCACGGTAAGCCTGAAAAGGAACGGCGTCATACTGCCCCGTAACATTCGTTTTAAGTAAAATGCAGCCATACGTACCTCTGGCTACATCATTTGCAATCTCCTGAAATGTATATAAGGCTACGTTTTTAAAATGAGCCTATACTGTTTTTATTACATTATGAGTTGCTACACCATGGTTCTGTAAAACCTTCATAACATGCACACATTTTGCAGACGTTTTGCTGCAGTTTCTAGGGAAAATAAGGAGACAGTGTCATTTTCCTCATATGATAACTACAGGGGCAGATTATTAGAAAAAAAAAAACTCACTTTTAAGTGTTTATTTGCACAATACTATACAATATAAAGAGCCCCTAATTAAATGAACAGCATAACTGTAAACAAATATGTTCGCACTACATAACAGGTCTCAATGAAAGAGCTCAAAGCCATGTAGAAGCAAGGTAAAATGTCATGGAGGCTTCAATAAATGTTGTTTTATGCTTTTATTCACTCTCTTGGTTAGGTTGAAGATATGTATTTGTGTAGGTATTATATAGGACAAACAACATCCTTCAGTAAACAGTTCATTTGAAAGTGCTGTGAGAGATGTATTTCAGTGTTACATATTCACTAATATGCAGTGGACTAATATGCATGATGTCTATATGGGAAATATTATTAGAAGACATGTGGATTAGTTTCTACTGTTGTGCAGATGATACTCCATTTAATATTAAATCATGACCAGATGCAATTTCGGAATTATCTAAGTTAACTGATTGTGTTATAGATACAAAGTATTGGATGGCTAGAAATTTCCATTTAATGCATACAGATAAGACATACTGTAGATAATAACTATTGTGCTTGATACTCTGAGAAATACATATTTCACTTGACATGTTTCACAGTCAAAGACATGTGGGTTTTATTGGATTCTTTTAAAAAGAATGTCTTCCATCATGTTACAAAAACAGCCTTCTTCCACCTTTCAAGTATTGCCAAACAAAGAAACATGTTATCTGTTTCTGATACAGAAAACATGTTCATGTATTCATGACATCCTGACTGGATTACTATAATCCATCTTTAATAAATAAGCTACTGAGCAGATATTTGGTAGTACCTAGAATCTCCATTAAAGCAAGTACAACATTTTCACATCGGATGCCTTGACTCTGATCATGTTTTGAGTGCAGAAACACTTTCAATTCAAATTGAGAATACAAACACATCTCTTTAGCCATGCAGACACATAATGCACCCATAACCATTGTGCTTCGGTACATCTGATCAAAAGCACACTATTATTCTTTGCTTGAATTACGCCAATTATTCGACGCATGCTTTTCTGCTCATATCTCTGAAAGATGATGCCAATGCTTGTGAGGATTTCACAAACTTTTGATAAATATACAAAATGACATTTCATGTATTCTATAATTGAATTATCTGCATGATAACTGTGTAGTCTACCATAAAGACATTATCTTGACAATCATCTATGATTACATTTTCTGAGTTTAAGGCATCTAATGACAGTAAACACCCCTCAGCCTGTTTTGCTCGCAAAAAATTTGACAATACTGACAAGTGCCTGTGCAAAATAAAATATTAACATTCAGTGCACCAATAGCGCACATGGTTGATTTGTGACTCACAAGCACTTAATTTATCCTGTGTCACCATAATAATTTGTTATGACATTGATACACTCTCAGAAATAAAGGTACAGGAGCTGTCTCTGGGGCAGTACCTTTTTAAAAGGTACATATTTGTACCTGAAGGGTCCATAATGGCACCTCAAAGGTACTTTTTAGGTACATTTGTGTACTAATATGCACCTTTGAGGTACCATTGGGGACTCTTTGGGTACAAATATGTATCTTTTAATAAGGTACTGCCTCAGTGACAGCTCCTGTACCTTTATTTCTTAGAGTGTAGAATCAAACGTATATTTCTTTTTAAATATTAAGATATTTCCTTTGAAATCTAAATGTATATTTTCCAGCCACGAGTTGGTTATTAAACACTCCCTCAACTGAAATTGCATTGAGTAAGACGGAGAAAATTAAAGCACAACAGCAGCAAGGAAAATCAGATGCTCAAGACAAAATAATGACATATTAAAAAAATGTTTGCAAATATATGACAGAGGTTTGTGATAACAATGTGTGAGGTTGTGACAACAAATACCGTGAAGCATTAATTAAATCCTTTATCCAAAAACTGAAACAAATCATCCACCCACACAGGGGTGCGTTTCTGAAAACCATCGTTAGCCAACTAAGGTCGCAAGTTCTGTCGTTACAAACATAGTTCGTTGATTTGGCGTTTCCCAAATCTATCGTTGCAACGAACATTCGCAAACTGCGTCGCAAACTTGTATGCTTGCAACTACACCTCTGGAGCTGTAGTTAGAAACATCGTTTTTGGCTGTGTTCTATTTCCACTTATCCCCATATGCCCTATTCATTTAGAACATTCTAACATTTAAACTTGAAATTATAAAAAAAAAGCTCTCTTAGGTGTAATTTGCTTTCAAAGTATTTTTACAGTTCAGTATTAGCGATCTTCATGTTTACAATTGTGCTCCCTTCGTAGTGTACTTTGAAAACATTGATGTCATTTTGAACACAGCTGTGGCTCATGACGAAAGCTATAGGTGACCTATTATTAAAAAGCGGAATTTATGTTGCGTTTCCAAAGCTTGTGAAAACAAAATATATAGCATACGTTAATGCTTTTAATTCACAGTAGGCTATTTATTAAGTGTCTGTACTGTATATCCCTGCTGAAAAAAACAGCATATGCTGGTAAGGTATGTTTTGATGCTGGTATGCTGGTCTTGCTGGTTTTAGTGCTGGTTTTGCTGGTCTCGATGCTGGTCTTGCTGGTTTCAGTGCTGGTCTCAATGCTGGTCTTGCTGGCCTGAGTGCTGGTCCTACCCAGCATTGAGACCAGCAGGACCAGCCTTGAGACCAGCAAGACCAGCATTAAAACCAGTAAGACCAGCATCATGACCAGCAAAACCAGCATAGAAACCAGCAAAACCAGCATACCAGCATCAAAACATACCTTACCAGCATATGCTGTTTTTTTCAGCAGGGATATGTAAGATTTCTGCAGTGGTTTGCATGTCAAATTGTAAAAGTAAACTTTTCAAAAATGAAAAATAAATCAACAATATCCTACTTAATAATAATAATAATAATAATAATAATAATAATAATAATAATAATCATTATCATCATAATTAATATTATTAATATTATTATTAAAGTAGGATTTTTTTCATTTCCTAATAAATAATAAATATTAAATTTCATTTCTTAATAAATAGCCTCATTATTTATTTATTTATATGATTTATATATGATATTAGAATACGTGTTAGCTTTTGTTAGTGATTTTATGTTTTAGAATAGAATATGTAATGTTCTTAATAAGGGGCGATGCAGTGGCGCAGTAGGTAGTGCTCACAGAAAGAAGGTCGCTGTTTCGAGTCTCGGCTGGGTCAGTTGGCATTTCTGTGTGGAGTTTGCATGTTCTCCTCATGTTCGCGTGGGTTTCCTCCGGGTGCTCCGGTTTCCCCCACAGTCCAAAGACATGCGGTACAAGTGAATTGGGTAGGCTAAATTTTCCATAGTGTATGTGTGTGAATGAGTGGGTGGATGTTCCCAAAGATGGGTTGCGGCTGGAAGGGCATCCGCTGCGTAAAATCGTGCTGGATAAGTTGGTGGTTCATTCCGCTGTGGCCCGCTGTGTACCCCTGGATTAATAAAGGGACTAAGCCGACAAGAAAATGAATGAATGAATGTTCTTAATATTTGTAAAGGAAACATAGGCCATAATATAGAAAACGAGTGCATGTTTTTACCAAAACTAATATATGTTTTATTTTTTTTAAATGCATGTGCGTGTAAAACAATATCATTTGCACACAAAAAATTATGGGGTTCTTCTTTAAAGAAGTTGTTACCACTCAGTTTGGAGCATCATTATGGGCATTTTACATTATTACTAACGTGGTTCAAACGATGGATCTGCGACAGAGAAACGACGGATTTTGGGAAACACTTGTCACTACAACATTCTTTTCCCAAATGATGCATCGTACTATGATTGTTCAGCCGCGAGTTACGTCAGTGTTTGGGGAACGCACTCCAGGTGAGTAGTGGACAGGCACAAACAAAAATATAATTTGTATATTTTTCTTGGAAAAAATTTCTTTTTGAAACGAATTTCTTTTGGTATAATTTGTATCTTAATTTTAATGTATTGTCTGCTGATCAGTTATCTGCTAGATAAACAATAATAACGAACAACATCTGAGGTGAAGTGCTTCAAAACCAGTCCACTATATGCTTCAGTGCCAAAACACAAACTGGTTTGTTAAATAAAATTAAATCTAGCGTAAATAATTCATTAATTCCTTTTCTTTTGACTTAGTCTCTTTATTAATCCGGGGTCGCCACAGCAGAATGAACCACCAACTTATCCAGCACATGTTTTACGCAGTGGATGCCCTTCCACATCCATACACACTCATTTACACACATACACTACAGACAATGTAATTCAATTCAATTCACCTTTATTTCTATAGCGCTTTTACAATGTAGATTGTGTCAAAGCTGCTTCACATAGAATTTAGCCAAACCAATTCACCTATACCACATGTCTTTGGACTTGTGGGGGAAACTGGAGCACCCAGAGAAAACCTACTCGAATACGGGAAAACATGCAAACTCCACAGAAAAGCCAACTGACCCAGCCGAGGCTCAAACAAGCGACCTTTTTGCTGTGTGAGGTGAACGAGCATAAATAATATTAAAGTGAAATATTCACAGATTCAGAGAAACCTATATTAAACTGTTTTCATTGTTGACAAAATTCTCCATTGCTGGTGAGTTTCAATTTAATTAATTAAATTTTTTATACATTTTTAACAATTAATACATTTTGAATATTTTAGAAATAGTAGTTAAAAGTTGCATACCCAATGATTGATCTTATTCAATACCTGACCCATGGATTAAAGGCAGCACTCGCGGATATTACTGTGAAATTATGTGCTCCTGTTGTCCAGTGTTACCCACAGGATGAAACTCGTTGTGAAGATCGGGGGGAAAAATTAAACATGCTAGACTTTTTGAGATGGTGTCGTGAGGCGCTGCAGACATGGTATTGGTTGTCGTGAACTATGCCACATTACATGAGAAGAAACGATTGAAACTTGTGTCACCACGCCCATTTGTCGTTTACAACTGCCCACGATATCCTACGTCAAGGGAATTGTGCCGAAATCATGACAAAATTGTGTGATCTGACCAGGGCTTTAGATTATTTTTGTCATTGATCAAATCTTACATAGCAAGACAGTGGCTCATTGGGGGTTACTCTCTTTGGAAGTGTTTTGAGATGATGAAATTGTGTTGATTAAGGTTCTGCAAAAAGATGGTGGAGAGAATTTTTTTCAGTTAGTTAACAACCAACCAACCAACCATGAATACACAATTGAAACAGGCTGTGAGTGAAGTATGGCACAGTCTAGTTCTGCCCCAGTCACAGTTACAAAGCCTGAATTACATTGACAGGCTCATAAAACATAAAGTCTGTGTCGCAGTGTTTCACACAAATTGTGAATTATAAGAATTAACCATGATATGATCAGGATGTGTTTAAATCTGTTAGTGATCTTGTTTGCAGGTTGTATGTGTAATTTAATTTGTTAAAAGAGTAATTAGGTACTGCCGATTTTCAATTCGGAGCTCTTTAATCTCTCAGTAATCTGTCTTTCTTATCGCTGACAGAAGAACCAGTCCAGTTAAGCCGGACCACATCAATTTTCAAGATAAAATTCAATTTCTCTGAGTTCATTTGTCTTAATTACCAAACATTTAACAGCCTAAAGAAATAGGATGGAAAGAAGTTTAAAAAGCCCACCATTACAAAAATTATGGATTAAAACAAATTTTAACTGAAAAATCTAGCCTATGTTTATATTACATTACATTACAAGCACACAAAACTGTTGCTGATGAATAGTGAATATGTTATTTTTTCATTTGCAGGGAGAAATCTGTTTTGATATGGCAAACATTGTGGGCAATGTCATTATGCAGGAATGCTAATCACTACAGTTTAGACTGTTACTAATGCTAATTATTTGCATATTTTTTCTTTGTTTGATAGTTGATGCATAAATGAGCAAGAGATTCTCATAATTAAAAACAAAAATCCACATATTTCAATAAAAGAGGAACTTTTTTAATACTCAGCACAAAACTCACCTGACAAGTATTATAAGATGCATTCATGAGCATTGTATTCTCATTACAATTCATCACCTTGGAATTATAAGGTTCTATCTGCGTTCTGAATGGTTTTGAGATATTGAGCTGCAGTTTTTGCATTCCATATAGCAAACTGTATGTGTGTAACTTTTGTTTTTATGTAAACAACCTATAAAAAACATTCCATAATGTAATCAAGTTGTCATTTAATAAGAACATGTCAATAACTCAATTTTGACAGAACTGTCAGATTGAACCTTATAATTCTAAGGTGACGAATTGGTTTAAATGTCAGAAATGAGAATGAAAATGCTCCATATAGCCCTTTAATTAAAATAAAAATGGCAAAACTGAAACATGTATAATTTTGGGAAGGGTGTTATAAACAGTTACTAATCTGATAGAGAAGCCATGTAAACGCTTGATTCAATTTAAAACCAAAAATGGAAAGTTTTGACAAAGACATGTATGTACAGTACATGTAAATGTATGACAATTTCATGACGTACTACTGTATGTTGTGGTGTAATCTGGATGTACTACTTTCACCATGTTGACAATATCACTTAATCTACTGTACCGATGTCAGTTACACCACACCAATGCTTTTCACAAATCCTCTCATGTGGCCTCATGGGATAGTAACATATCCTTCATATACACACTTCATTATCTTGCTGGAAGTAGGTCATTCATAAGTACATCCATGGGTAGAATTAGCTACTCTTTTACACACTCTTTTTCGCTCTAACTAACTTTTTACCTACTTTATAGCAAGAAAGTGATTTCAGATGTAGCCCAGGGATATTAAACTTAGTTCCTAGAGGGCCACAACCCTGTAGAGTTTAGGTTTAACCTTAATTAAATGCGCCCGGTTCAGCTAATTAGGTCCTCCAGGCTTATTGAAGATTACAGGTATGGATGTTGGAGCAAGGCTGGAACTAAACTCTATGGCTATGGCCCTCTGATAACTGGATTTACAATCCCCAATACAGACTAAACAATGGATGTAGAGCACTAACGAAATACATCCACACCAACAATACACACTCACACACACACATGTTTGTTTTTGTGAAAAGTGGGTACATTACATAAGTTTCCATTCATTTTATACAGATCAAACCGTATATTATATTGCCCCCACCCTACCCCTAAACCCAACCATCACATCACAGCTTTACTTCCTGAAAAAACTCATCCTGTGTGATTTATAAGCTTTTTGAGAAGTGAGGATGTCACCAATGTCCTCATATTTCACCTCCTTTTTGTAATACCTGTGTCATACCCATGTCATTATACAGATTTGTGTCCTGATATGTCACAAAAACATGTACACACACACACACACACACACACACACACACACACACACACACACACACACACACACACACACACACATGGGTTTTCATGCTTTATGGGGACTTGTATATTGTAGAGACTGTACTGTACATCTTGTCCTCTTACCCCAACCCTATACCGAAAAGTCAACTTTTACAGAAAACATTCTGCAGGCTTACATTTTCAAATTTTGTATTATCATCTTCTTCAAGGGGACCAAAACATGTCCCCAGAAGGTCAAATATTACAGGTATTAAGATAGTTTATGGCGTCACGGTGGCGCAGTGGGTAGCACGATCACCTCACAGCAAGAAGGTTGCTGGTTCAAGCCTCGGCTGGGTCAGTTGGCATTTCTGTGTGGAGTTTGCATGTTCTCCCCGTGTTCGCGTGGGTTTCCTCTGGGTGCTCCGGTTTCCCCCATAAGTCCAAAGACATGTGCTAGGTGAATTGGGTAAGCTAAATTGTCCATAGTGTATGAGCGTGAATGAGTGTGTGTGGATGTTTCCCAGTGATGTGTTGCAAAACATATGCTGGGTAAGTTGGCGGTTCATTCCACTGTGGTGACCCCATATTAATAAAGGGGCTAAGCCAAAAATAAAATGAATGAATGAATGATAATTTATGGGACATTTGGTTCCCATGATTCAATTCAATTCAATTCATCTTTATTTGTATAGCGCTTATACAATGTAGATTGTGTCAAAGCAGCTTCACATGAAAGATTATAGTGAATTGAGTACTAAGGACTTCCCCCACCTCACCACATGAAAACCCCAAACTGAGTGCGCCTCACACAGGTGAGTGGGCTTGACAAACCACCTGTAGAAGACACACTCTTTAATCTTACTGGCACCAGACCTGTTCTTTATGAAATGTGCACTGATGAATGAGCTTGACAAACCACCCGTAGAACCCCAACCCCCCCCCCCCCCATTCTCTAGAACTTAATTATTTGAGCACTAATCTTTCTTTGTATAATTAGCACTACTTGTGTGTATTGCTTCTCCTTGTTGAATCGCTGAATGCCTACTCAATTGTAAATCACTTTGGACAAAAGCATCTGCTAAATCAGTGGTCCTCAACCAATGAGCTGTGGACCGGTACCAGTCCGTTAATCAATTGGTACCAGGCCGCACATGTAATTATTCATTATTTCTGTTTTATTTATTATCAGAGTCTGAACGATCTTTTATTTTGAAAAATGACCATACTCTCTCACTTACATCTTGGTCAGCTTGAGTACCCAAATTTAACCCACAAGCAGCAAAATGAGTAAGAATCAGACGTCTTTGGAAAGTTTTTTTGCGAAGGGGAAAAGGCCTGATGAAGAACTCACGAACTGCCAAGGAAAAGGTCTGCAACCTATTTGTCAACAAATCAGGTGAATCCAGCATGTCTGTGCAAGAAGATCAACTGCTGGAGATCGCAAATGACGGTGGCCTTTTAGGGGGCCGTTCGCATATTGCGTCTTTTCTAGAGTTTGCGCAAGTTATTTCCAATGGCGTGATGCGCTCGCATCTTTCAGACGCACTTAGTTGAATGAATGCCATGAGCGCACCGCGAGTCACTTGACAAGAACTGACCAATCAGCTTCATGCTTTGTATGAAATATACACATTTTGGTAGACTAATTACCTCAGACAAACACAGAACATCCAAACACTGCAGCGCTTTGTAATTTTTTCCATAAATAAAACTTATTAGACACTCGTATTAGAGTGTCACCAATGTTTTGTCAGCTCATCATCTGAGAAAACGGTTGATGGTTATCTAGCAAACCAATGAAATTACCACCCACCCAACCCGCCACCCTGCCTCCCAGGTCGGCGGTAAAATTGTAAATTGTCAAGTTTTGACCGGTCCACGGTGATAAAAACGTTGGGAACCGCTGTGCTAAATGACCAGTGTTGGGGAGAATACTTTGTAAATGTATTTAGTTACAGAATACAGAATACCTGCTTTAAAATGTATTTTGTAACGTATTCCGTTACTTTGCTTAATCCTGGTACTGTATTCTAAATACTTGGAATACTTGGAATACTTCCCCTTGAAAACAGCCTTCAAGTCTATTAAATGCCACACTATGCGTTGGTAGCAATTTCTGCAGGAAAACAGAGGGCCTATAATGCTAAACTATTGACTGACAGGGAAAAATAAATAAAACAATATAATTATGTTTATTAAATAATGTTTATTTATCAAAGTGTCAACAAATTCAATTTCTGTTTCTGTAATAAACATAAAAAGAGCTTGAACATAGACAGCATTACTGTCTGTAATATAGAGTATATGTATTTAATATGCATTTTGCTTAGCCTTTGTATTTTACAGTCTGCACAGAAAAATATCAGGTATACAAGAAAAGAAAAACTTCAAAATAGTTTATGTAAAACCAAGGTATTGCAGGGGTTTTCAAACTTTTAGGACACACGCCCCCCTAAGACTGTCCATTTTCACTTCCCCCCCTCCCCTCCATTCCCCATGTGCAAACATCATTCACATATTACTGGCTGCGTTTAAATTGTGTAGCATTAATTACGTTGAAACATAAATATACAGCTTACCTGATTCAGTGTGAAGGCTGAGCCTTTTTCTGTGGTTGGATTACTGACTCGACTATTTTTAACTGTAAATCATCTTCCACTGTCAATAAGTGTGAGCCATAGTCTACTTGCTTTTGATGAACGTACAGAAAATGCTGCTTTGCAAATCCAAGTTCACAGAGCCCTGACAGTGTGATTGAGTCGAACATTGAGTATGTTTACATGGGCAACAATACTTTAATATGATTTTATTACGATTAAGACAATACTCTGATTGAGTCACCATGTAAAAAGCGATTTTTGATGACCTTAATCCGACTACAGTCATAACTGAACTAGAAATGGAGTTAAGACTTGTGGAGTATGCATATTGAAGTAAACACCGCAATCAAGATATTACTGTCATGTAGGACTTTTCTCTGCATTTTGCGACAAGATCCACACACAAGGCTGTCAGTAAAGGACCGCACACACACACACCCATCACGAACAACCGTGTTGCCAGATTGGGCGGTTTTGAATTTGCATTTCGGCGGGTTTTGGATAGCTTTTGGGCTGGAATCACTTAGCTACATCTGGCAACGCTGATCACGAAATGCGGAAGTTTTTTTCTTTCTATTTCACGTGCGCTATCAAATCCCATTAAAACATCTTCCACCATTCCTTACTAAATATTCGCGTCTAATAACCCAGTTTGTCATGGGGAAATGTTCATGAGTGAAAGTGCCGAACTGCAGTTAAAGTCGAAAAATTAAAGATGAAACACCCGAAATGTCATGAGACTCTGCAGGAAACGTGAATAGACGTTCAAAAAGCACTTTACGTAACACCGTAATTATATTATTGTCCTATTCAGATCAAGGCAAATAACAACTGATGTCAATGTAAAGGTAGTCTGTCTTCATGTCGTATGTCTTCAAAGTAAGTGAAAGATCCAGAAGGGCCTGCTGATTTGATTCAGAAGGGCACTATTTTGGCTCACCGGTTTGACTTTCATTTAGCGTCATTCATGTTAAAAAGCAGCCGCTCCATTTTATTTGTATATGTTTTACTGGAACGCATTAACTCTACAGGTGCCTGACAGATGTGGAACTAACATTATTCCGATTCACTCTAGTGAACGCATAAAAATCATCATCATTTTTACTCGCGTGCATGCCTCAAATAAAACCCCTGATCAGAGGTAATGTAACAGGTTCTATTCAACATTTTAATTTCTATTATGAAAACTTCTCACCTAAGAACAATATTGCAAATATTAGAAGAATGCAAAATGAGTTTGCTTTACAAAATGTAAACATCAAATGAACAAGTTTTGTTTTAAGTCAAACATATTAGCCAGTATAGCCACGAGTACCTAACTACCTATGCTTTTTTTCCTAATCAACAGACAAGTAAAGGTGGTTGTAGCGGAGCAATAGAGACATTTAGAAGTGCTTATCTGTCATTCTGTTGCGATGAGGAGTAAAAATGAGTCCTCCCTGGCTGAAGAGTCGCTCTACAGGAGCACTTGATGGCAATTTGCTTTATGAACAGTGCAAACGAAACATCAAGCAGCAAATTCACGAACAATGACGGCAAAAAAAGCAGTTTATCTGAAAATCTTGGTTGTTGTCCGGTTGTTCGGTGTTTGCGATCGTCCTTTTTTCTGCGTGAGAAAATGGAGGTGTGGCGTGAGAGCGTGAGAACAGGGTCATTTGCGTGAGTCTCACTGAGTTAACGCTGGTGATTGCAGTCGGGAGTGTAGCTTCTGTTTCTATGGTTTCGGCGGCAATTTAGTAATATTATTATGGGCCAGACACGCATCGCCCGAAGTATTCCAAGTATTTCCTTATGGTATTAGGAAAGTAACTGTATTCTAAATACCCTGTTTAAAAATAGTAACTGTAACGGAATACAGTTACTCAAGAATAGTATTCTAAATACTTACCGCCGGTACATGTATTCCGTTACTCCCCAACACTGTAAATGACTAAAGCCTGGCTTATACTTCTGCGTCAAGTGATCGGCGTGACCCACGGTGCAAGCCTCGCGCGTAGCCCTGCATTTATACTTATGCGCGCTGTTTCTGTTTCTCTGCAATACACTTCCGAAACGCTAGCTGGCAGTAGGTGTTTATGTTTCTCTGTGTCGAGTTTCTTCGCTGGTGTTTTCTGAACACTTCCTTAATGTACAAGTGGCTCAAATTCGCTTATTTTGAGGCAGGAACCGGCGGACATGCAACAACTTTAATCATAAGGTAAACACAAAACAACAGTCTCCATCCGGACCTCCTTCACGGGACTCCACACTTGTAAACACTTGCAGCATCGGGCGCGCGGCTCTCACCTCCGCCTACACTTGTCAGCGCTACCAAGCGAACCAATCACAGAGCTTGCGCTACGCGTACGCGTTACATATTTTGAGAGGTGTGCGTCAACGTCGCCGACGGCCACGGCGAGGAGCAATGCGTCCACACGTAGGCTGCACCGTAGCATACGCGTGCGCTTGACGCTAAAGTATAAATCGGCCTTAAATGTAATGTAGGATGCCCCCCTCCATGCGTCTCTGTTGTTAATGCTGCCATCTGATATTAATTAAAAAATTTATTTTCATAATTACATAGTCAAAAATTAAACAAAATGAAAAAAATAATAAAACAAATATCTCAAACTGTCACCTGTGGCCTTCTGCTTGTATATCTGGTGGTCATAGCCCACAACACATGCGCTGTGACTTTATTAAAACCAAACCCACTTGTGGGAGGCGTAATGTTTACATATGCGGTTTCACCTCCTGAAAGTGGTCTGAGTTATCAGATTTATATATGTCTCGAATGCATTTCAGAGGACATTTAAACCATTTGGATAGCTATCATTCAGGAAAAAAAATGAAGTGACCAGGTGTAAACAGCACCTTCATGTTCAAAGTCATGTGTTTCTTGTTTCATGTAAAGTGTGATTCCTTGTTTTCCTTTTTGCTTTGTTGATGTTTCATGTTCTCCTTAGTTGATTGTATAATTAGCTTGATATGGTTTTCCATTAGTTGTTTCATCATGTACCTACAGTATAAGTTATGTTTGATTTGAAGCAGCAATTAAATTTCAGACTAATACACATGCTTGTGATCTCTTGCTACGTTGATGTCATACCGATCAATTGTACTGCTTCATTTTGAATTCAAAACACTATATGACAATATGATATTAATATACTGTATGTAAAAATGTATGTTTACCCCATACTGTACAAATACTAATATTTTCTTTATTTTAAGAATAGAACAGCTACACACTTCTATATAAATGACTACTAAGGTTTTTTGTAACACTTTACTTCAAGAGGTTCATAAGACTGTCATGTGACTTTCATTTTAAATAAACACAGGCTTATTCTGAAAACACAACCCTATTTACATTCCTGGAGATCATGAATTATGTAGCCAGAAGTACGTGTGGCTACATTTCGTCTTTGAAAACAAATGCAACGGGGCAGTTTGACGCCTTTCCTTTTCGCATTTACCAGTTGACTACTTACCTCCATATGGATGGCTTTTCCGCTGTTACCAGTTTGTGCAGTTAGGTCACCACATTGGCGGCCTTGAGACACAGAGAGGAGTTGACCACAAAGACGGGACTTGAGTCTGGCAAAGAACGCTTCCAGAATACAGGTAAGACAAAAACAGAAAAAAGTAATAACAGTGTAAGAATGTGGTAAAATCTGAAAACATGGTAAAAATTAGGCAAGGGCTTTTGTTTTTTTGGATTGGGTTGGTTGAGTTTATGGAAGTGGGTGGGCGGGTCAATCTGTGCTTTTGAAAACACTATTGGTTGGGGTTAGCAAAGGAGGAGAGTGGGTCAGTTGATCGGTCAGTCATTTATTCATTCATTTATTCATTCAGTCAGTCAATCAGTCAGTCAGTCAGTCAGTCAGTAGCGGCCTCTGGTGGATTTATACGAGAACAGCAGGTGTGAATGGCACTCGCAGGAGAAATTTGAGGGGCTCTATTTTAATGATCTAGGCGCAAAGTCCAAAGCGCAGGGTGCAAAAGGGCGTATCCGAATCCAGTTTTGCTATTTTAAGGATGGTAAAATCCGCTTTGCGCCGCGGCTCATGGTCTAACAGGGTTGAGCATATTCTCTTTTTGAGTTATGGGTGTGTTTTGAGTCTCATCTCACATTCCCTTTAAGAGTCAGTTGCGTCCTGCCATGGCACACTTGCTATTTACATGGCAGACGTTGTAAGTGGAAAAACTAAATGCTTCACTAGTGAGAAAACAGTTAAACAGCATCTGCAGCGAGAGGATACTTTCACTTTCTCTCTTTCGAGGATAAGGGAACGGTGTTGTACGCACTTCGCCGAAGACATCCATTAGCCTACATAATTAATTTAGTTTGTTAAGCGCAAAGATTTATTTCAAAACTATTTCTAAATTCAGTTCTAATTTTCAGCAAACGAATAAATGAACAATGATAACGAAGTATGCTCAAAAAAACCATTATATCAAAATACACATGCTATGCCCCATGTGGTCCAAAAACCTGACAGGTGGACAAATCTAAGCTTGTTTTTATTAAAACAAATATAAATATGCATATAATAAATAATACTAATGATAATAATAACATTATAAAAAAGCTAGTTGTCGTGATTAAACTGAAAAAAGCCCCCCGAGATGAAGAAGGCATGGAGGTAGTGGTTTTTATATTTTTGTAGAAAGTAATAATTTTTGTAACATTTTAATCCATTAATTCTTTTTCATTTGTAAAGATATTGCTGTACATCCTGCATGTTTTAAGCAATTTGCAAGCCAGGTGCACAACTAACGCACTCTGCACTGGACTTTAGACCTGCTCTCAGCTGGTCTATTGCAAAGTCTATTTTAGATCCTCAAAATAGCAAAGAGCCAACAATGCGCCTTAACACACCTCTTTTCTTGACCGGAACACCCATCAGTCCACAAAGGGGCGCAAGTGGATTTGCTATTTAAACAACTTGGCTAAAAACGGAAAAATTAAGGTTGTGTTGATCTGAAAATATCAACACGTTGTGGAAACACGTCTTGCTCCTTATTGCACTGGGTGTATGATAGGGCCCGTTATTGTATGATGCCATTATTTCTGTGTCATGAATTTGATACCAGTGACATTAATATTTTTTCTTAACCTCAACTACAGCGGTAGACACTGAATTCGTCATCAAAATGTCATTTCATATACTGTTACATTTTTTTTGACAGACTATTGGCACTTTTAATGAATATTTTAATTAGCTGAAAAAATCATGACCCAATTATAATGGCCTGATGACAATGATGCTTATGATAAGTTGAGTTTATGACAATGATGTTTATGACGTGTTTATAACATGTTGTCTTGCTAATGTCAATCTGTCCTGACAAATTTGACTGTCAAGTTATTAAACAATGTCACCTTTAAAGTCAAGTGCTATTTTGGGCTTTCCGCCTGGATTTTGCCTACCCAAATTCAAAAGCTTCCCAAATTCACATGCAGAGGTGTACTGCATGCAAAAGTTTGGTATCATTTTAAAGACAACCCTTTGAATTCTTATAAAACACTGTTGAAAGTGATTCAAATGATTGTATATGTCCAAAAAAGAAGTGCTTTTTTTTGTAAACTTAAATTTGAAACTGCACCTTTTAGGTTCTGTGTGGTCTAGGTTGCTGTAATTAATTTTGGTGGTTCCTGTCAGTAATCATAGGAAAAAAGAAAAATGTCTCTGTCATAATCTTTGCAAAAGTTATTTTATTCCAACTGATGAGAGAACGGAACCACTAATGGGGGTATTGGGCCAGTACAGACCTTCAAAATTTAAAGAATCCGGATGTAAATGATGTCCCAGTACCAGGTACGCAGAGTTTATGGCATAACTGACGTAATGACACTTAATAACAGTTGTCACATGCATGCATAAAATCCCATTCATATTCATGACGTATCATGTCATGATTATAAAGGTGGCATGACTTATAAACATTCCTTCAAACAAATAATATTTTAATAATTTATTTTTAAAGGGTCATGAAAACACTAAATATTTCCTGAGCTTTAACACAGGTGTTCTTCTTGCACATTTTATCAACTTCTTTTTAGCTTTCATACATTTTATTTACGTATAGCAAAAAACTTTACATGTTATTGTCATACTTTAAGCTGTGGAATCACATACAGTGTAATGGAAATAGAAACGATGGAATTAATGGTAAGTGTTTTTGTTGTGTTACTGTTTGCCATAAATATCATGTAAAATAATTAAAAACTGGCTTTGTTGCAGGTCAAATAGCATCATAATCATGCTTTGTTTCACACAAATAGTTTTTTATGTGAAATTTCTCATTTGGTGTAAATGGGTCTTAAATCAAAGCCCAAGCTCTAAGACCCAATTAAATCAAGAGCTCAGGTGAAATCACCTTTTCAAGGTGGGCTAAAGCTGCTGTCTATACAGTACCTGCAAGGGTACAATCATAAAGCATGCTTTTGCTCGGTGCTTACCCTCAAAATTAATTCTGCTTCTTCACCGTTCCACAGACCTATCATCTGAGCCTGGATTTCTTGGACTGCAAAGCTGAGATAAGGAAACGCGTTCAAGCTTATTCAAATGGGGAAATTGGTTTTGATCACATAGCTGAGGTTTTTGAGCTGTGGCGAAAAGAAGTCCTTAGTGAGTGCTTACCAGGCACGGCTCCAACTCGATGAAGACATCTTGACTGAGCAAGGATACAAAAATCTTCTATTCAGTAAGCTGCAGGTTCTATTCAGCGACTAACACAATTATGTTTTCTCTTTCTCTCGCTCTCTCTCGCACACACACACACACACACACACACACACACACACACACACACACACACACACACACACACACACACACACACACACAGCATCCTCTTTCATAAGGTCTAGGTTATACACACACGTACACAAGCACACATGAACCCACACGCACAGAGACTTGTACTGTTTGTTTTTCATTGATTATACAGGCATTCATTTCCAAACAGCTCTTCACCTAGACTCCACATTGCTGCATACACGAAACACAATGCACTCTAACCAGCGCAGATGCTCAGAGACTTGAGTGTGTGCAGCATGATAATGTGTTAAACCTTTGTACACCTCTTTGTTTGGAAAAAAAGAATTCAATTACACGTACACAAACAGAAACGTGGATGTACAAGCAAATACACTTCTGGATGTCTCCATCTGTTGGAACGAAAAGGCAAAGATCATCCTGAACTGAAATAAACATCTTTGATATCGATAAGAGTACTAATAAACAATATTTGCATATGGAAAATTGTGCAAAACTATACAACCCAGGCTCATTCTGAAAACGTAACTTTATATTCGTTTCTGGAGGCCATGAAATATGTCCCAGGAGGTACATATTTTTGCAGTTTTTGTTTTCACGAATCCACGAGAGGCTGCCGTGTGCGCTTTTTTATATCTCAAATTTCTCTCGCGAGTGCCATTCACACCTGCTGTTCTCGCTTTTATCGATTGACCCGCCAACCCACTTCCCTAAAACCAACCAACAATTTTCAAAAGCAATCCAGAAAAAGTAGTCAACTCCTCTTTGCGTCTCATGTCCGCCGACGTACATGCTGAGCTAACAGCGGGAAAGTCGTCCACACGGAGGTAAGCGGTCAGCTGGTCATACCGCCCAGTAGCGTTGTTAAAAAAATGAAATGCAGCCATTCGTACCTCTGACTACATAATTTGCGGTCTCCAGAAAAGTATATAGGACTACGTATTCAGAATGAGCCTGTGTTGAAACTATAGGAGGCAAACATGAACAATATTCTCAAGGGTACAGTTTAAAGATATCATCAGCAAATTGGTTGTATGAAATGTAATTTAAAAGTCTTACGTCCCATTCAAACGGGGCTTCAGCGTCAACGCTTGACAGAGGGCGTGTCTGAAGTTGGGGCTGACGCGATCGTCATGGCAGCGTCAGCCAATGAAATTAGTCAGCAATCGGCTACTGTCTGAGCTGGTGCATTTGCATACAGCGATCTGATTGGCTGACGCTTCCGTCGGCGCTTGAAAAGTTGAGCAAGTCCCAACTTCTGCAGCGAGCAACGCCTCTGAAGCGGCACCGACGGATCCACAATGCAGTTCGGCAACACCTGACGTCACCCATTCAAAGTGAATGGGATGCGTTAAAGCTGATGCCCCGTGTGAATGGGGCGTTACACTTATCTGCAGTGGTGTAAAGTAACAAATTACATATACTCAAACTACTGTAATTGAGTAGTTGTTCTCAGAAATGGTAATTTACTAAGTAGTTTTAAAAATGTGTACTTTTACTCCTTTACTTTCTTTCAAACTGCAGTCACTACTTTTATTTTTTCTTGTCTATGGTAATTGGCTGAGTAGTCTTGTGATTCCTGTATAAGCAAATTGCACACAGAAGGTAAATCGCCTCATAATGAACTACCTAAAGACATGGATGATTTATAATTGCAGCAAAGTGTTTGAAAGCATTAAAGGTGTCCAAGAAGATGTCCAAAATCTTTACCCGCATTGACCCGCGTTGACTGTTTAGATGCATGTCACTGATGTGTATATGACGGATGTTTACTGAATGATGACTGGAATGGCATTAAACACCCAGCGGGCACAAGACCTCAACATGACGTCAAATTACCCCTAACCTTAACCATTTTGCTTACGAAATGAAAATCTGGTTGACATCAGAACCCATCATCAGGCCGACGCCAATGTCCAGCGTCCAACCTAAAATCAACCAAATATCAACGTTTAATGATGTTACAGCTTGACGTTGTGTGGACGTTACCACTATCAGACGTTGGATTTTGGTCGCCATACCTTGCGAATAAATGTCAGTATTTGACGTCAATATGATGTTGGTTTAAGATGTTGGCTCAAGGTTGGATTTTGGTCACTTTCTAACACAACCTAAATACTTAGACACTAGCTAGACATTGAATTTTGGTCACCTGACATCACAACCTAACTCTAACCTAACATTAACTTCTTATGACGTTGTGTCTAAGCTGGGCAATAACTAAATGCACTACAGAATGTTACGTTTACACACATCCACAAATTACAAGTAAATGCATCAGCTTTTTTTCAATGCAATACTGACTACTCTTGAGTACTTTTGAAAGAGCTACTTTTTACTCATACTTTGAGTAATATTTACAACAGATACTTTTACTCTACTTGCACTACATTTTAGGCAATTAGACTAATTTAGGCAATTAGACTTTTTCTTAAGTATGATTTTTCAGTACTCTTTCCACCACTGCTTGTGTGCAATATTTCATAGGATAAATCCAATATTAATGTGCACTGTAAATCAATTTAGAGCTATTATGCAGAATTAAAGCTTAGACATTGACACATTTCTCCTGGATAGAGAAATTATTTATAAAAGTGAACACAAATTGTTAACTCAAGTGGTTTTCTGTAGTTTCGTTCAGCATTAAGGTAATAGTTTCGACAAAAAAAAAAAATACTCTCATTCATGTAGTTTTAAACCTTTATAAATCTTTCTTCTGCTGAACACAAATGAAGTTTAAACAAACAAAGGAAAATGAAAACTGCAAAGTGTTAAGTATGGCTAATTGCTCATGCAGTTCACTGTGGATAGATTTTATGTTGACCATAGATTTGCTTACTGCAGTTCATATTGTCTGCAGAAGGTCTGAATAATAATAGCAGCTGCCATTGCCCTGACTGACATGTAAAGCAACCAATGACAGTTGGTTTTGTTCAATATGTTGTTTTAGAATGTGAAAATGTAAAATCGACATCCCTATAATAATAGACCAGTATGCAATAGATTAAAAAAATATATTCATTTCAAGATAATTGTGTTCAGTCTTCAAAATGACTTTATTTTTTTCAAGACTATTGAAGAACAATTTGTTGTTCAGCCACTGGTTTAATGGACTGCAAAGTATAGGGATCGATGTTTGAAATCAATACTAGTGTATTAAAGTACTTTCACCAGATTTGTATGCAGAATTTAAAGCACAATATTAATTTAGGGATGAGAACTTGAGTTTTTGACTTTGACTTAGAACTTCAGTCATAAAAAACATTACTTTGGCTTGACTTTGTCCAGATTTGTCAGTGATATGGTATTTAGAGATTGTGTGGTGATATTTTTTTACACCAGTAAATAAACGTGTGATAACACAGGTATTATAATGATTTAATGTGGGATGTAAGGGATAACAAACTACATCTAGGCTGTTGTTGTCGCACAAAAAAGCCTGACTGCTAATCAAGATGATTCGTAGTACCAGATGAGCTTGAATTATTGGTTTCATTAGTGTGCTATCTGGGAAATAACATATATATGGAATAAAGTATTCCAGAAAGTCGTGTGATAAGTGTATATAATACATTATTGTGTAATATGCACTAATCAGAGAGCTGCTTTCATTGTGTGAAAATTAAAATTGCTTTTAATATTAATATAATATAAATTAATATTGCATTTGTCACAGATACTCAGCGTTTGACCATGAGTTCTCATGAGTATTAATCTCACCTCTCATCACTTGATAACGGAAATCTGACTTTGTGTTTGACTCAGTTGGCATTTTCACCTACAGTTGAAGTTTTCACAGTATGTCTGATAATATTTTTTCTTCTGGAGAAAGTCTTATTTGTTTTATTTCAGCTAGAATAAAAACAGTTTTACATTTTTAAAAACCATTTTAAGGTCAAAATTTTCAGCCCATTTAAGCAATTTTTTTTTCAATAGTCTACAGAACAAACAATCATTATACAATGACTTGCCTAATTACCCTAACCTGCCTAGTTAACCTAATTACCCTAGTTTAGCCTTTAAATGTTACTTTAAGCTGTATAGAAGTGTCTTGAAAAAGATCTAATAAAATATTATTTATTGTCGTCATGGCAAAGAGAAAATAAATCAGTTATTAGAGATGAGTTATTAAAACTATTGTGTTTAGAAATGTGTTGAAAAAATCTTCTCTACACTAAACAGAAACTGGGGAAAAAAATAAACAGGGGGCTTATAATTCAGGTGGGCTAATAATTCTGACTTCACCACATTGAAATGGTCTACATACAGTTGATGTCATTGGCGCATGAACATTTCCTGCTTGTTATCAAACTGTAACAAGAGGAAATTCAATCATAAGTTAATGTTAAAGCTATCATAGCATTATTTATCAATATGTGGCTCTTTTTGGATCCTCAAAAGCTGTAGAAAGTTAAAAAGGATATATGTTGGGACCATTGTTTTTGTTTACATCCCTCAAAATGCTCTATAGCAGGGGTGTCCAAACTCGGTCCTGGAGGGCCTCCGTCCTGAAGAGTTTAGCTCCAACCCTAATCAAACACTCCTGAACCAGCTAATCAAGCTTACTAGATATACTAAAAGCTTCCTGGCAGGTGTGGTTAAGCAAGTTAGAACTAAACTCTGCAGGACACCGGCCCTCCAGGACTGAGTTTGGACAGCCCTGGTCTATAGCAACACGTCTGGCATTACACTCACAACAATTAACTGTAAATGCACAAAGCCAACATTATTATATACACCTATCTGAAGCCATGGATGTTCATCACACATTGAAAAATTCATTCATTCATTTTCTTGTCGGCTTTGTCCCTTGCGGGGTCGCCACAGCGGAATGAACCGCCAACTTATCCAGCACGATTTTACGCAGCGGATGCCCTTCCAGCCGCAACCCATCTCTGGGAACTTCCACACACACATTCACACTCATACACTATGGACAATTTTAGCTTACCCAATTCACCTGTACTGCATGTCTTTGGACTGTGGGGGAAACCGGAGCACCCGGAGGAAACCCACGCAAACCCAGGGAGAACATGCAAACTCCACACAGAAACGCCAACTGACCCAGCCTAGCCGAGGTTCGAACCTGCGACCCAGCGACGTTCTTGCTGTGAGGCAACAGCACTACCCACTGCGCCACTGGGTTGCCCACATTGAAAAATTATGGTTATATAAATGAACAACAAAAGATACAATCATAGCAACTTTTGATCATAAATGTTGGTGGGCAAATTCAATATTGTCTATGAATGTTGTGTTTTCGTATGATGTAAAATCAATTCAAGTTATTAGTAAATCAAATGTAACACAACTAAAAAAACAGAAGCTGCCAATTTGACCGTTTTTACATTTTGTAATTTAAAAATAAAACCCATGTGACTAGAATACCTTAACTTTTGCTAAATGTGTGTACATTTCAGTCTAACACACAAGTTCTGAGGATTTACCTTGAATGGCCATAGTGGTCAAATTGACCACATGCATCAGCATCTGCTACTTTTTCCCATACCTTTGAATATGATAATTTTTTTGCCTAGGAACATTTTGCTAACAAAAACATAACTACTGTATCTGATAGCAAAACTTTACTTGAGACGTGTCTTTCAAAATCAACCCTCTCTAATGCCGAGTTCAGACTGCACAATTTTCAAAGTACTCGCATCACAGATGTTTTCACACTGCATGAATATCCGGGCTAGCGATCTGTTGGTGCTGTGTTTACACTGTAGGATGGACCGGTGACAGAAGGTTTCATACTGCATGACTTTACAATAGGAGAATCGCAGACATCTTTTGTCTCGTTCTGCAAACTACATCTCACAGCCAAACACACGCAGGAACACACGCACTATAATCTTCTATGTGAAGCTGCTTTAACACAATCTATATTGTAAAAGCGCTGAATTGAATTGAATTGAATTGACATGGAAACAATGTGAGGTCACGTAGTATATCTTTTATTTTTAACTACCTAATGAGAAAGAAGCATTTAGTGGGGTAGAAGACGTACTTTGCTCACCTGGTCTTTGAAGGTAATTAGCAATTTCTCCTCAACTTTTATTTTTCTTCGACCCGGTTATGATATTGCTCAGATGACACGTCAAACAGAGTGCTCCTGCAAAATTTTGACTAGTTTTCCTCCATTTCTTGGCTTCAAATAAACTAAAAATAAGTGTTCCCCAACCTCCCGTTGGCCTGCAGATATCCATACTAGTGGATGCTGCTCTCTCATTGGCTGTAGGTAATCGCTGATGTTATTTTCAATCAGAACACATTTCACAGGGCATGATTTTGAATCGCCGACAGGTCCAGATATTTAGCATGCTAAATATCTCATGCATATCTCATGTGATTCTCTCAGATCGCGTCTTTGATAGTTCATACTGTGTGATTGTTACTCACAGGAACGAGCACAGATTTGCCTGTGATTTCAGCCATTTGTCTGCGATTTCTCAAAATCTGTCGGCGAGTCAAAATCGGGGCTAAATCACGCAGTCTGAACGGGACATAAGTGGTGAAAAAACTTTGCTCTTCTGCTTGCCGCACAAAGTGAGTTACATTCAGGGGAGGTCTAGTAACTTGTACACTATAGGCTATATTCATTCATTTTCTTTTCGGCTTAGTCCCTTTATTAATCCGGGGTCGCCACAGCGGAATGAACCACCAATTTATCCAGCACGTTTTACGCAGCGCATGCCCTTCCAGCTGCAACCCATCTCTGGGAAACATCCATACACACTCATTCACACACACACACTACGGACAATTTAGCTTACCCAATTCACCTGTACCGCATGTCTTTGGGCTGAGGAAACCGGAGCATCCGGAGGAAACCCAGACGAACGCAGGGAGAACATGCAAACTCCACACAGGAAGGCTATAGGTTATATTACAAAAAGATAATATTTTTAGGGTTACAAAAATATGATGACAGACATTCAAAGCTTAATTTAAAATCTATACAGAAGCTTTGAATGTAAATATGACATGACAAAAATTCAATTCGGTACAGTCTTATATGAATATCTCCATTCTAGTAGTTATAGAATTTTGCTAATTCCAGTGTTAAAGTAAGTCAAGATGTTTGGTTATGCATACAAAATAAATGATTGAAGTAAAACCTTGTATGCTTTATTAGAAAGTTTTAAATAAATGAATAAGACACTATGAAGCATTAATGTTTTAATATTTTACAATCCATTTAACCTCATACACTGTTAATCAGCCTACAGTAACTAGCTGAAACACCTCTTGCTAAAAACGGAACAACGACTTGAGACCTGACCTGGACTTGAACCGCAGGGACTTGTGAACATGTCTGGCACAAGTACAGGTATGTGTGAGTGATGAATGCGCCTATATACTGTGATGCGAAGACAAAGGTTTCTGAAAGGTTATCCAGGTGCAAAGGGAATTCAGCAGCCTGTTCTATCCTCTCTCTAAAGCAACTATGATAAGCATAGTCCAAGTGTTTCTTTTGTCTTCTTCTGTGATGACAGCCAATGGGAATTAACTGTGCTGTGTCATTAAAACTCCCCTCTTGATAACCATGTGCTATAGTTTTGTTGTTTGGTCGAGGTGATGGAAAAACTCACTCGGAGGGCTAAAATCCCCATGATGCACACACATACACGCTTGCATGCACATCCAGTCCTGGCATGCATAGCGGATTATTATGCAGTTTTGAATTGATGTGGTGCAGTTGGCTGTAAATCCACAGATGTGTGCTCTTTCCATTTGACATGTGGCCACCTCACTACAGTATATGATGCAACGACACTGCGGCCACAACCATCATTCATTTCATTCAATTTCTTTTGGCTTAGTTCCTTATTTATCAGGGGTAACAGCAGCGGAATGAACCATCAACTATTCAGGCATATGTTTTTTTAGGCAGCGGATGCCCTTTTAGCCGCAAACCCCTGTTCTGGGAAACAGCCATACCTTCTCGTATTCACACACACTCGTTCATTATGGCCAATTTAGTTTATTCAGTTCACCTATATCGCATGTCTTTGGACTGTGGAGGAAACCAGAGCATCCAGAGGAAACCCATGAGAACAGGGGGAGAACATGCAAACTCGACACCGAAATGCCAACTGGCCCAGCCAGGACTCAAACCAGGGACCTTCTTGCTGTGAGGCGACAGTGCTAACCACTGAGCTATGATAATGTGACAACGATAAGGTGTGATTATTACATTATTAAAAACAATATTTGTGTCTGGTAAAGTTTTTCAAAACATGTGGTTATACATGGTCTGCTTAAATAAAAGTCTGTTACATCCTCATATATAATTGAATGTTTATTAATATTTAAATGTAGGTATGCCAGATCTAACATTTTTAATCCTCTAACAGATTTTCTTGCTGGAGGAATGAGTGAAAACATCTGAAGGTTGCTGTTTTTGTTTTCGCACAGGTAATTGATTATTTTTTTTGTTGAATTTTGTTAACCCTTAAATGCACACAGTTGTTCACTAATCATTACTACATATTCTTTAGCAACAACAACAGTCCCACGTTATATTAAATGGACTTAACTTTATATATCATCTGACAAAAATGCTTCTGAATCAAATCAGCAGGATGCCCTTCACTTACTTCGAAGACATTACTGACTACGTTTACATGAACATCTGTAATCTAGTTATTTACCTTAATAGACAATAATATAATTAAGGTGTTTACGTGAAGTGCTCTCATGTAAGAGTTTCCTGTAATTTTGGGAGACTTTAACTGCAGTTCTGCAGTTTCACTTTAACTTATGAACATTTCATTCATGCCCCCGTGACAAACTGGGGTATTAGGCACAAATAAAGAGTAAGGACTGGTGAGAGTGTTATGGAATTTAATAACGCACGCCAAATGGAAAGAAAAAAATCTTCTGCATTACGCGGTGTGTGTGTGTGTGTGTGTGTGGTCCTTTACTGACAGCCACATGTGTGGATCTTGTCGGAAAATATGGCGAAAAGTCCTACATGATGGTAATAGTTTGATTGCGGTGTTTTCTTCAATAATGCCACTAATATATGCATACTCCACATGTCTTAATTCCATTTCTGTTTAGTTCAGATATGACTTTAGTCGGATTAAGGTAATCAAAAATCGCTGTTTCGAGCTTATGTAGGCCTACAGTTCAAAATTCATGTTTAACTGAATAAACAGTAAGTAAACACAAGTACATCTTATTGAACATCATTTATTTTAATCACCAATTATCATATATCAGTCATTAATATTTCAATAATATATATCAATAATATATCAGTTTCTCAAGTAGTTTGAGATGCATTTTGGAAGCCGGAGATAAGCCCCTGGTCTAATGCGCCACCTGGCTTGAGAAACCCATTCTCAAAGACTTACTTTTAGTCATTATTTGGATAGCACACATACACTAAATGCCTTCGGCAGAATTCAAATAAGCCATTTTAATCTAGATAAATTCCAAGATTACAGTCAGATTAATCTAGATAAAAAAAAAATAATCTATGCGCCTATAATATAAATACAATACTTAATGTGTTTATAAAGTATTGCAGAACACTTCTGGTGCTATTAAGGTGGGATATGGGTAAAGTCAGGGATGCAATTGTAAATGTACTTACTGAAACTAACTACAGATGTAATGAAATTCAGGTATGTAATCCAGCATAAGTACAATGTAAAAACGTATATTGTAACAAAGTACTAATTACCATCTACACTCTCAGAAATAAAGGTACAAAATCACTCACTGGGGCCGTACCTTTTCAAAAGGTACTTTTTTGTTCTTAACAGGTCCTTAAAGCAGGGGCGGTTAGTGGTTTGGGGGACCTAAGCAATTCCAGGTATGGGGATGTATCATTGATCTATTTTTTCCTCTGTAGATTATTAATTTATTTTTGGTAAATAAACTGCATGTTAAAATATATTTTAAGTGGAACATTTATATTCTCGATGTAAAATTAAATACAATCAGTTCACAAAAAAAACAAGTTCACAAACTATATGTGCAGTTAATTAATCATATTTGTGATTTTAATATTTGCATGTGCAGTATGGAAGGAACGTTCCACTTTTCATGGGGGCCCCTGCATTGAAAAGAAGTCATAACATTAAAATCTTAATGGTTATAGACAGATTTTACAACATATGATAGAAAATTAATAAAAAGAGCTATATGATTTATATAGGCTTCTTGGCATTGTTTGGAGCCCCCTAATACCCTGGGGCCCTAAGCGGCTGCTTACCTCGCTTATTAGTTAAGTCCGCTCCTGCTTTAGGAACATGTTAACACCTAAAGAACTACAAATCTGTACCTCATAGTATTTTAAATGCACAAATGTGTACCTTAAAGGCACTAATGTGTAGCTGGAAAGTACAAAAGTGTACCTTTACAAAAGGTACCACCCCGGTGACAACTACCTTTTTTTTTTTTTCTGAGAGTGCAACGACATATTAGTTAAGGCCACTTAATATAAAGTTGGACTACCGTAACTAATATATATAACACATATGAATTGCAGACTGCTGTAAACTAGTTTAATAGCAATTACAAATTAATTAAATAAGACAGGTATTGTTTAATCTGTGTAAAACATAAAATCAACATGTATAGTGCAGGGTCACTCAGATCGCCCTCCCAGTGATGAACCACCCAACAGGTTTCATTGGTTTTGTCTGATCTCGGATGAGTTTTACTAATTTGTAGATGTTTTAGTGAGTCATTTGTAAAATAAAAAGGAATAATATTAGTTATTAGTCTCTTGTTGGCCTGTTTGTTAGCAGAGCCTACAATTGAACAAACAATATATAAGCCTTGAAATTTAATGAAAGAACACATATTATACAGACACTTTAATCTTGAATGACATTAAATGCTAAGCTAAGTGCATTTATAGTTTATACCTACAATTTAAAGTTCTCAATATGTTTAAAAATAAGTTTTTTTTTTATGCATTTAAATGGTTTTGACCACCAGGTGTCCCTAGCTTATGGCGTTTTGAATGTTTTAAAACAGTGAATCATTTTACGAAGCAATTGGTTTAGTTGTTTCAAAGCTTTAAAAAGGTTTGTTTTTCCCAACTATTGAAGAAAGCAATTAGCTAGTTAATGTGTTTTTATTAGCTTTGAAGCTAAACTCTGCAGGATACTATCTCTCAAGGAACATGCTTGGACACCCTTGTGTACCTTTACAAATGAGCTCAGTGGTAAGCAGCCCCATCATACCAATAACCCTAAATAAAGCTTTAAGAGACATCCTTTAGCTCTAGCGTGTTTTGTAGGTTGTTTTTTTCTGATTGGTTGTTTTTAGTCATGAGTCTCATTTCTCATTGGCTGTCTCATTTCATGTGCTGTTGTGTGTTTGGTTTATACAGTATAGCCCTTATATTTCCTTTGTTGCCTGTCTAGTTTTGTTTCATGTGATGACGCTGTTGGTGAGTTTATGGTATGTTATGTTTAAGTTTACATCTTTATGTTTTATGGTTCAATTCAAGTCAAGTAATGTTTTTGTTATTTTAGACCTTTTATTTGAGTAAACTGGACTTGGGTTCATACAACTAGCCTTCAGTGGACTCATCTGGTACAGTCTGTTACATCCTCTCATAATAATCTAGGGACTTTGCTACCGTACGATCGCTGCAGCAGGTGCAATGATATTACACAGTGCTGTTACCCAGCTGGGGACTGTTTTCAGGCGCTGCGTAATATCTTTGTGTATATATTATACTATATATACTCACCGGCCACTTTATTAGGTACACCTGTCCAACTGCTCATTAACGCAAATTTCTAATCTACATGCTACATGGCAGCAGCTCAATGCATTTAGGCAAGTAGACATGGTCAAGATGATGTGCTGCAATTCAAACCGAGCACCAGAATGGGGAAGAAAGATGTTTAAAGTGACTTTAAATGTGGCATGGTTGTTGGTGCTAGACGGGGTGGTCTGAGTATTTCAGAAACTTCTAATAGACTGGTAGTTTCACGCACAACCATCTCTAGTGTTTACAGAGAATGGTCCGAAAAAGAGAAAATATCCAGTGAGCGGCAGTTCTGCAGGCGCAAATGCCTTGTTGATGCCAGAGGTCAGAGGAGAATGGCCAGACTGGTTCCAGCTGATAGAAAGGCAACAGTAACTTAAATAACTACTCGTTACAACTGAGGTCAACACGTCGAACCTTGAAGCGGATGGGCTACAGCAGCAAAAGACCACACTGTCAGCACTACTGTCAGCTAAGAACAGGAAACTGAGTCTACGATTCACACAGACTCATCAAAATTGGACAATAAAAGATTGGAAAAAGGTTGCCTGGTCTGATGAGTCGATTTCTGCTGCAACATTGGAATGGTAGCATCAGAATTTGGCGTCAACAACATGAAAGCATGGATCCATCCTGCCTTGTAACAACGGTTCAGGCTGGTGGAGATGGTGTAATGGTGTGGGGGATATTTTCTTGGTACATCATGGGCTCATTAGTGCCAATTGAGCATTGTGTCAACGTCACAGTCTACCTGAGTATTGTTGGTGACCATGTCCATCCCTTTATGACCACAGTGTACCCATCTTCTGATGGCTACTTCCAGCAGGATAACACGCCATGCCATAAAGCGTGAATCATCTCACACTGGTTTCTTGAACATGACAATGAGTTCGCTGTACTCAAATGGCCTCCACAGTCACCAGATCTCAACCCAATAGAGCACCTTTGGGATGTGATGGAACAGGAGATTCGCAACATAGATGTGCAGCCGAGAAATCTGCAGCAACTGCGTGATGCTATCATTTCAATATGGACCAAAACCTCTGAGGAATATTTCCAATACCTTATTGAATCTATGCCTCAAAGAATTAAGGCAGTTCTGAAGGCAAAAGCAGGTCCAACACGGTACTAGAAATAAAATAGCAACTTTTTTTTTTTTTTTTTTTTTTTGCATTTTCTGTTGCTCTTATAATGTAACTAGCTTTATTAACTAGCTAGCATCAAGCTTTAAATAGGAAAACTATCAAATCTCTTTTTCAAAGGTTTTGAGCAAGATGCTAATGGTCTAATTTGCTAAAAAGTTCTCCTCCCAGATCTACAAAAAAACAAACAAAAACACCCAACTGAGTTAAAACCTGTTTAACTGTTTTCCAAAAAAGTGTCTGACTTTCTATACACATTTTTTATATATTTTTTATTTTAAGATTTACTTTTTCACATTTTTGCCTAATTTAGGTCAGGACAGTATATTGACAGGAAGTAAGTATGAGAGAAAGAGGTAGATGGAATCGAAATGTTGGGATCAGAACTCAGAATTTTTCAAATCAGCTTAATCATGGCATGGATGTTTCAAATCACACCTTAGAGCATTGTTTCAAAACATCTGAGCTTTTGGATCTTAACACAATGTTGAAACATCAGTTTTACATCCACCATCCATAGTTCTGTATACATTTCATCCTTTGGTTATTATTTTGCAAGGTCCTTCATACATGCACTTGCTATAGTAATAATAGTAAAATATGTATTTAGTGCAACCAACCCTAAATCAAACCCTATTCCTAACACCAACAATGATAGTACATGTTTTTAATTAGTAGTGCTTAAATGTATAATTATATTTTAACAAAGATACCTTTATTTCAAATAAAACCACACATTTTCAGTAAAGGCTTCAGCCAGTGTTAATTAACGAGACTACATTTCAAAGTGTTTCCAGATTAATTAGATTAAGCCTCATTTAAAAAAGATAAAACAGAAATACACAACCTATTGGGCAACACACACAAAATTCAATGCAATGTTATCTGGCCCTAAAAAAAAGACAGTTCAGACTCTCTGCAGAGTGGCTAATCGCTATAGAAACAGGCAGACACTAGAGCACGTGCATGCCAGAGGAAATAAGGCTGTGTCCATAATATCGAGACAGAGCTGGATTTTTGGACAGAATGCACAGAATACACACAATAGTGAATCACTGCCATTTCTGTTGGAACCCGAGGACTGTTGTGTGACAATTATAGAACATTGCTTGGCTTCATAAGAGCTATGACTTGACCCCCCCCCCCCCCCTCCCTTCATTCATTTCCACTGGTATTGGGGACATTGGCACATTCTTCATCATTCTTAATTGCTTTTTAATATCACGTTTTAAACCAATAGTTTTCTGAAAATATGAAATCCTGTCATAATTTATTCACCCACATATCATTCCAAACCTGAATGATCTTCCTTCTTCTTTGGAACACAATAGTATTAATATCCGGTTGGGTGAATTCAGTACATTTATGACTTATTTTAAAGCTTAAAGCACCCAAGTGTGAGTGAAAATGTATTGCTGATCATTTTTGGATGTGCTTGGATTGGTTTTAATAAAAAATACCTTTACATCATTTATTTTTTATTTATTTATAGTACCATGGTGAATGATTCCCACTCAGAATAAGTGGCAGAAATGTTTACTTCACAATGGACTAATCACGATCAATGGTGAGTAAATAATGACATTAGCATTACCTGTGTTTTTTAATCGCTTTTAGTTAACTTTGCTGTTCATTTGTTTAGTTCATTGTTTATTATAATATGTAATGTTATAATGCTTTACTTTGTACAGCTGTCATACAACCAGAACACAGAATGAGCAGACGGAGATTGTAGGTGTTTCAAAAAAAAAAATCTCAAGGTTAATTAGACTCAGGAATAAGTCTTGGCTGATTTTATGAGTAAGTTGTAGTAATTATAGGAAGGGGAGCTTTTAAGTTATTGTGTTGGTAGTGGCATTTTCCTCCCACGCTTAATGACATAATGACACCTCACAGACTCCAGGATACAAACATGCAATCAGTCAAACACTGTAATTTTAACTCACACTTCAACTTTAATTTAGGTTCATACTTGCAATTGTTCCTATAAGTATATTTTTGACATTTCCTCACAATAAAAAATTTGACATTACCAGGGGATCTGGAACAAACAGACCACTACAGATATAAATCAAAACATGACATTAACATCAAATTTTATGCAAAGCCTGTGTTTTCCTGAAATCGAGACAAAATTCTCATCTCTCTAAACGCAATGTTGTATTTCACACAAAGAAAACAATTCCTTTTTATTTAAATTATATATTATGTTAATGTATTATACTATATTTAATATATAATATGTTAAAATATTAACAGCAATCAGAGAAAAACTGTTAAAAGTCAACACTGTATCATACTATGGTGACTTCAAATAAAAGTTTTGATAAAATGTCTACCCCAATAAGTTGATATCTGCATAACTTCTTAAAGTCTGTGTGTAAAAAAGTTAGCTTTGGTAATCTTCAATCAAAGTCTGACTATTAGCTTCCATGTTTGGTGTGGCGGTCCAAGTCAGTTTGACAACATAGGCTCATTCAGAAAACGTAGCCCTATATACAGATGTTACTACTTCAATTTGGTCCCTTTGCCGCCGTTCATACCGCTGGGGCGGCGGTATTTCGTGCGCCAGCAGTTTTTGACCGCTGGGTGGCACTTTAACCACAGATTTTCAGCTTTGCCTTTTCACAATACTAGATAGACGGTTCTGTATGTGTACCTTATGTGATGTGATGTGTTCAATTAAAATATAATTTTGTTTTAGTTTTCTTAGTAATAAACATGCTTTTACACTATACTGTCTGTTTTAGAAAAGATACATGGTGAGATGTATAGCCCTAGGCTGCAAAAAGCAAATATAAGAATTAGTTCTTTAGCCTTTATAGTGCCCTATTAAATTGCGTTGGGGTGAAAACAATGTTTCGATTTCTTTGACCATAATGGCGATGTTATTACCTCAAATCTTAAACATGTGCACATTTAAAAACCGCGGCACAGCACACACTACAAAATAATATTAAGATTATTGTGCCGGTGGAGCACTTCACCTTGTAATATATCTTATCAGTAGGCTGATTATTATTTATAACAGGCTTACAAATATTTGACCAATTGCCATTACGTGTAAAACTCTCTCATGCACTCAGAACTAGTGGCAGTTATGAATTAAATAAACGGGCATACGCACGCAAAGTGAGCCGCATATTTTCGTCTGTTCATTTTCTCTGTTCATTTCTCTTTCACACGCATGCTGAGAAAGAAAAAAAATCTGCTGGTTTAAAAAAGCGCATTATATCCACTAATCTATAATAATAACAATAATATTTAGCTAATATATCCATAACGGCGGGATGCGTGGTGCTTTGACTTGATATCTAGGTCAAAAGCAAAACTGTTACCTGTTGCACGGCAAAGGCTAGCCTGTATTGTGGGAAAAATATAATTCACAGCCTGAGGTGCGTTTCCCAAAACCATCGTTAGCCAACTAAGGTCGCAAGTTCCGTCGTTACAAACAGTTTGTTGATTTGACGTTTCCCAAAACGAACATTTCCAAACTGCGTCGCAAACTACACCTCCGGAGCTGTAAAAACAGAGTTCCTGGCTGTGTTTTATTCCCACTTACCCCCCTATGCCCTATTCGTTATGTTTAGAACATTCTAACATTTAAACTTGGAATGATTAAAAATATTTGAACAAAGCTGTAGGTGGCCTAGGTATTATTTAAAAGCGGACTTTACCTCACGTCTTCAAAGCTTGTGAAAACAAAAAAAACAAAGCATACATTAATGCTTTTAATTTATGGATTATTTATTAAGTATCTGTACATGACATGGACCTGTTGGTTAGAACAATTCTGCAGGTTTGCATGTGTCAAATTGTAAAAGTATACTTTTCAAAAAAATAAATAATCAATATCTTCATAATAATAATAATAATCATCATCATCAATAATATTATAAATATTATTATTAAAGTTATTATTATTATTATTATTATTATTATTATTATTATCCATTTTCAACCGAAATAGGATGTTATTAGATACGTTTTACAGAGTTATTACCGGAGAAATTCTGTTGCTGTCGGTTGAATAAATGAATATAATGATTGAAAATACATTGGCTAATGCATATACACATTTAATGTAGCTAAACAAGTAGGCTAATGTGTAATTTGTTTGCTTTGGTTGTCACCATTTTAATAGTTTCATGACGGTGCAATGGTGCGCTTCTGTTTGATTATGATTTGACATTCTTTTTCTGTCTCTCTCTCTCCATGAGGTCGGAGAATATGGGTGAAGCAGGGCAACTAACATTGTAAATACAGATTAATTAGCTATATTAAGATGTCGCTAACATTTAACACCAGGTGGAGAATAACTGTTTAGGCCCTATAAAATTTTTATTATTCTTATTATCCTTATTAAATTCCTTGTGACTCATTTCGTATATTTTATATACTTTATTAAAATTTTTAAACAAAACATTTCCTTTCTATTGAAAACAAATGTATTTCCAATCTGCTATGTGGGGGAAAAAAAGAACGTGTTCATCAGTCGCTGGATTCGAACCGGGTTCATGATCTATGGCCTCAAAACATGTTGTCAGGCATTTTACGAGCTACGCCACACCACCTACTCTCTTCTGGTGGGAAGTACTCAACTAGCTTATTCCAAGGAGGTGCGCTATTTAAGCAGCAGCACTTAAAATATAAAATAATAATAAAAAGGCAGCTTGCACGGCATCTGTGTGTAAAGATTATTACTTTATTTTTATATTACTATTATTATTCATTTATTCAAATTCTTTTTGGCTTAGTCCCTTTATTAATTTGTGGTCGCCACAGCGGAATGAACCGCCAACTTATCCAGCATATGTTTTACCAAGTGGATGCCCTTCCAGCTGCAATCCGTCACTGGGAAATATTATTTGTAGTAGTAGTAGTAGTAGTATTAATAATATTATTATTGCTGTTAGGCTATTTTCTGTAGCAACCTTGTAATTCATTTCAGTGTTTTCGGGTTGTTGTTTTTTCCGGTTAAAGCACAATAGGCCTTGCGCCATTAACACCTCAGACAGACAAGCATTTGGTTTGAGATGGGGGAAGGGGTATGTCTCCAGTATTTTCTAGGCTAGGTTACAAATATTTGACCAACTGCCACTGCATGTAAAACACTCTCGTGCACTCAAAATAGGTTCCCTTTTGCTATTAATGGCGGTTATGAAATTAAATAAATATATCCGCAAGCGCTGTTAGCCGCATGTTCTCAGTTCATTCTCAGTTTATGGAAATATGTTTCTATGCACAGCAACTTCGCTCGTAGCATTCGCCAAAACTAATATATTTTTTTACGTCAAAAACACAAAACATAACTGAATGGTGTGTTGCCTGCTGAGCAGGAGCGACAGCAGAGAATTTCGCTTGGCCAAAATCATCTTAAATGGACCGTGGAGTTTGTGTACCCGCACAAAGAGACTAACTTTAATTATGTTAGATTGTAGCAAGCTTTAAGCATGGCAAAGTTGCTTGAGTCTATACTGTATGATCTGTCCCGCGACATTTGAATCACATCCAGATAAATTAGTCTAAATCTGAGACAATCGAAAGCCACACTGCTTTTGAAAATAAATAACTTTAGATGTCGATACCACGCATTTTACACAACTACGAACACACATTTAACACATTTGAGATAATTATTTTACCAATAATCTCAGTCTAATTATTATTTTTAATGTTTAGCCTATACACTGTGAGATAGTCTAATCCAATCCAATCTTTTATTTTAGGATAGAAAATCACATTAAATGAATTTTAGTGAATTGTTTTTATCCCGAGATAAATAACATTTTAGAATTGCATTTCAAGCTGTCGGGATCTCCTCATGGTTGAATTTGGTGGTTATCCGAAAAAAGAACAAATATCACCGCGCAGTAGTTGCTTTTTAGATGTAATTTAGGCCTTTATTTAGCTGACAGCGCAAGCACAGCCGCGATACCGAGAGAAAAAGTAAATAATATATCAATTAATATAAACAACTCGGGCGCGCACAATGAACCGCGAGTGACAGAAACAGAAATTAATTAAAATAATTTAGCCCACTTTGCAGCTTTCTTTTAAATATAGCAGGCCTATATAAAATAGCAGACAGACTGTTTTGATGAGGTGTTTTCTTTTTTATAATCCGGATGTATTTCAATATAATTTTGATGAATTAGCTATAACTTTTGACTGCCTTTTCCTTTTTCATGCTGTCATGCCACATTATATTTCACACGCATATGCAAGGTGACTGAAATTGAAAATAAAACATAAAAGATACTGAGCCATTAACAGTTTAAAAAGTTAAAAAAAAAACAATTATAATTTGGAGGAGAACTGTGACGTTTTGAAAACTGAACTGAAACTAAATGATTAAAAATAAACTTTCGGGATTTAGGCTAATTTATGTCCTGCGGCAAAATTACTTTTATTATAATTTTAGTGATCTGCTTAAGGTAGGTCAGTTTATTTTTATGCTTTTTATGAAGTAGCATTCAACTTAAGAGCTCTTTAGACCATGCGCCGGACGTTTCTCCGTGTTTCGCTTTTAATGTCTTTAAGTAAATAATTATTTAGGCCTATTTAGGCGGTTATGAAATTAAATAAATGTTCATTCTCTGTCCATTTCTCTTTCACACGCATGCAGAGCGAACAGCCTGCATAAAGAAAAAAATCTGCTTGTTTAAAAGAGCGCATTATATCCACGAATGTCTAATAATGATAATATTAAGCTAATAATATATCCATAATGCTGGGATGCGTTGTGCTTTGACTGGATATCTAGTTCAAAAGCAAAATGATTACCTGTTTACAACCCCATAATTTCTTTGTGCAAATTATATTGTTTTACACAAACACGCATTTAAAATAAAATCCAATATTAGTTTTGGTAAGGGCTCGTTTTTATATAAACTATAAATGTCTTGCAGTGATGCGTATTTATGCCAGTCTATAAAAAGATAATATAGCTCGAAATACTTAAAAATTTTAGAGAAAGTATGTCAAGTTTGCACAACCAATGTTTGGTCTTATTAACCTGCAACCTATAATTAAACATCATGTAGCCTACTTTTTGATTACTTGACCTGCATGCGGATTAACCAGCACCCCTACACCCGTCGCAATGCTGCGCAAGGCGCGAAGCATTTGTTGTTTGCTAGTTTCAGCTCGACGCTTTTTTCAGTTTATTCATGACAGTTTGCGTTTTTATAATGTTGTTATTAGCAGTATTATTTACTATTTGTAAATAATATTTGCCCACCTGTCAGGTTTTAGACAATATGGGGTGTAGCATGTGTGTTTGGAAATAACTCAGTTTTTGGACAACACTTTATTATTATTGTTCATTTATTCGTTTGCTGGAAACTAGAACTAAATTTAGAAATAGTTTTGAAACAACTCTTTGCGCTAAACAAACGAAAATAATTATGTATAGGCTAATGGATGTCTGTGCGTATAACACCGTTGCTTATTCATGAGAGTGAAAGTGAAAGTAAAAAATTAGGAGGCTCTTCTCTCATTCTCATGAGCAGCAATAAACAAACCTTTAAAATATAAGCAGTTTTATTGTTATTTTCTAAACTACTAGTGTTTTGAATTTAATAAATACATAATAATGGTGATAATAACTGTGAAACCATGATTATTCTTCAGACTATAATCGTACAACCAAAATCTATAATTGTTGCATCCCTAATTGTTACGCAGTTTAAAACATTACTGTGGTGGGAGCGCATATATTTTATTAATCTATTTGCTCTGAAACACTTAAAGGTTTTCTTTACTTAATATACAAAAATGAAATTTTATTATAGCTGATGAGCCTACAAAAGTTGATACTGTACGTAATTTGTGTAGTTGTATGTCTTTATGTTGAATTCATATGATAATATCCAAAATAATAAAAAGGCTGCTTGCGCGGCATCTGTGTGTAAAGATTATTATAAACTACTACAACTAAATGATTATGCAACACCCTTAACTTTACAAGAAAAACATATGGGCGATCATAAGCAACAAATCCTAGAAGGGTTTTTCTTTCTTTCTTTCTTTCTTTCTTTCTTTCTTTCTTTCTTTCTTTCTTTCTTTCTTTCTTATCTTACTATTACTATTATTACTATTATTATTATTATTATTATTATTATTATTATTATTATTATTATTATTATCAGGCTATTTTCTGTAGCAACCCCTGTAACCAATTCCGTGTTGTTATTATTATTATTATTATTATTATCTATTTTGCTGTGATGGATGTGCTGCGTTTGACTGGCAATAGTTTTTAGATTACTATATGTTTAAAAGCGAAATTGTGACATGTTGCACATGAGTACAATGTACGTAGAAAAATATAATGAATGCACTGAATGCAAGTGCGGTCTGCAGTTATCTTACTCGTTCCCGGTTCCGTGACGTTTTGAGGTTTTTCAAAACAAAATCGATATGGTAACAGTACTTAAGCTGTTAAAATATGACTACAATATATTTTCTGGTGTTTAATTTTGCATGAGCAAACAGCAGTATACCCGAAATTACATAGTTTTAAAGATTATCATTCAGTCTACCTTCAGCGCATGTGAGAGGTTGCCTCTTAACAAACTGTTTGACTGTGTTTTTTTTCCGACTATATCTGCGAAAGTAAAATAACAAATTATACTTTAAAGGAGAACATTGATGTTTTGGAAAAAAAAAAAAACTGAAATGAAACTAAATTATTAAAATTTCCTCAGGGCCAAAGCGGGTTGATTTTTAAAATATTAAAGATATAGATTAATAAAATAAATATTCAACAAAAGAGACATACATTTCATATTTCACCATGCATTTCATATGATAGGCTAAACTTTATCAAGCTGTCGATATCTCCTCGCGGTTGAAATTGTTCGATATCCGAAAAAAAGAACAAGTATCAGCGCGCAGTCTAGTTGCTTTTTAGATTTATTTTAGGCCTATATTCAGCTGATGCACGCACAGCCGCGATACCGAGAGAAAACGAAGGCTAAATAATATATTCTTTAACCTAAACGACTCAGAAAAACTTTGGCTATATAGCCTACTCGGAGAGGACGAAATGACATCTAAACTGGCTGCAAAATATATACACCGTTAGTAGTTAATCAACGCATTTGCCTTATTTAAAAAATCTACTCGTTTTAGTCCTGCAATTATGATAACTTTTAGAGATAATGTCTGTTTTTATCAACTTTTCTGTCACTTATTTCTCATTTGCTAATTATTTTATATATACATTATTAATTTGTTGATTTTAATATATTACAGGCTATTTTATATACGTATCTAAAATCCTTTGGCATTCAAATTAGCTTTGAACTTGAAAAGAGAGAGAAGCAGACCTGTCAGTGTGTGCACATTGCTCCTGAATAGCATTTCTTTTTCATGTCAGTCTTTACTTTAACCTATCAAAAAGAAAAGTGTCATAATAAATACAATTATTATTAAAAATGAAATTATGATTTGTTTATTGCATATACTGTAGCTAACTGTTTATGCGATGTGGGTAAATGGTGTTTCAATCCGGCTACCACCGCAAGTATACTTCAAACCTGCGAAAGCACTGTAATTGATACAGTTTTCTCCAATAAGGTGGTGTAATAAATACATTAAAATTTTTATTACGTGTTGTTCACAATAAATAATAATAATAATAATAATAAACATTAGTTTAAAAAGTATTTTGTGACATGACGGTTTCAGTCGCGGTCCATGTGCGCGCTGCGTGTAATAAAGACAATGACAAGCCTTAAGGTTCATGTTGACTTTTTGTAAAGTATAGGCCACTATAGCATATAACAATTTTGTTGTTTACATATGATATTGCATTAATTTGAATACATGTTTTATAAGCTGTAAAATGAAAGCCTCAGTTTTCTGCGAAATTATTATTATGCAAACATCAAGAAAAACTTTGGATTTGTTTGATTCGTAAATTAGGCTACATAGGCTATTTAAAATTGTATATTATATAAGCCTATACATAGCCTATTTGTTGAGTTTATGACACGGCTCCAGGCAGCAGAGGCGATCAGCATCAGCAACTTGTCTGTCAAACTGTGACCGAATATCCTTCTTTTTGTTAATATAGGCTTCTCTGAAACAGTGAATATTTCACTTTAATTTTATTTATGCTAGATTATTATTATATTTAACAAACCAACACAATCTCAAGGCAACTCGTGTTTGGTGCTGAAGCATACCAGACTTGTTTTAAAGCACTTCACCCCAAAGGTTATTTGTTATTATTTATTCCTTTAAATAATGTAGCCTGGTTGTCTTTTTAATGATTAGTGAAGGAATTATAATGCTATGTTTCATTGATTATCTTTATTTACAAGTAGTACAGTTTTTACAGCTAATGTGTAAGCTATTTCTGTCCGTTCGCATCCCGTCCCTTTGTGCCACCTGGCGGCATAGTCGCAAACTGCGGTCATACCTAAAAAACACGTGCTTTTTTTTTCAATGCGGCGGCGTTATATTGAACGGCGGTAATAGTCATTTTGAACTCTCACCTACTGTACATTTCTGGAGATTGGAAATTTCTCCTGTTACCAGTTTGTCCAGTTAGTTCGCCATGTACGTCGGGGGACTTAAGATGCAGAGAGGAGTTATCACGATGACGGAGTTTGAGTCTGGCGAAGAACGGTTCCAAAACACAGACAAAAACAGAAGGCAAAAAATAAAATAAACAAGTAAATAGCAGGGTGAGAATGTGGTAAAATCTGAAAACGTCGTAAAAATCAGGAGAGGGCTTTTCTTTTTTTGGATTTCTTTGCTTGCTCAACTGTCGGTTGAGTTTTGGAAAGTGGGTGGGCGGGTCAATCTGTGCTTTTGAGAACACTATTGGTTGGGTTTAGGAAAGGAGGAGGGTGGGTCAATCAATCAGTCAGTCATTCAATCAGTCGACAGTGGCCTCACGATTCACGAAAACAAAAACTGCAAAATAACATAGGTCCTGGGACGTATTTGGCGCTCTCCAGAAATGTATATATATTGGTACGCTTTCAGAATAAGCCTGGTTGCAGTTGAAGATATTGTTAACCACGCCCCTCTAATTGCTAGTTATCTACGAGCGAATGTGTAAAAAAAGGCTCACACCCTACTCAATGCTCTTTTTCAATTGGAGGTACAATTGGAGCAACTTTTGCTTCATTTCTAGGCATTACTACTGTAATGTCCTTCTGTGTAGACTCTCAACATGCATGGCAAGGCCTCTTCAAATGATCCAAAATGCTGCTGCTTGTCTGGGCTTCAAGGAGCTGAAGAAAGCTCTCGAAACACCTCTCTTTATCTCCTTCCACCGGCTACCATTTGTAGCTTGCATCAAGTTCAAAACATTGATGTTTTAGTACAGCCACAGGCTCTGCACCCTCCTACCTCCACATGCTTCTATGTCACAACAGAGAAATATATACTAGGGCTGTCAATTAATAAAAGAGCACAGACATTAATCACAATAGTGGTCTCTTATTGATCTAGATTAAATGCAAATTGAAAATATTACATTTAACTTATGTGCAGTGTTGAAATAAAGAAATGCATTACAATGTATTGACGAGACGCTTACTCCACGAGACAAGACACGAGATTGGGTTTACGAGAACGAGACGGGATTTTTATAAATTTTTTTGGAATCCGCAATGAATAAATATATGTTTGGAAATGGTCTTTTAACTGAAAAAAAATCACAAAATACAAAACAATTTAGGTGCTTTTTAAAATAAACTTGTAATAACTGTTATTTTACTTCAATTTTAATGAATTATGCCATAAAGAACATGCAAACACTGCAAAATATTTTGCTATAAACTCTACTGACTGGACAAACTCTGAGATACTGTATGCAAGTATGGACTGATAGGAAAGAGTTGTTTTAGGGCGTACTCACACTATGCTATCCGAACCATCCATTTCCTGGATTGTTTGAGAAATGTGAGTGCTCTGAATCGGGCTCAGGAGCGGTTCACTTGGCCGGCCTTGGCCCGGTTGGAAGAGGTGTGCCAGAGCGCGGTTCACTTGGGCTCAGGCGCGGTACGCTTACTACACTCCTACAAACTATTTTTATTTTTTAGAGTTTATCATTTTAACTTACCTGAAGTGAATAAGTGCAGATGTTGAAGAAAATGTTTTATTCTCTAAAAGAATTCTCTAAAGGTAAAGCAGTTTGTATTCTCTAAAAGCAAACATACAAGCATGTGAACTAAAGATACTCTGTGGTATGTGTGTGACCCAATCCCAATTCTAGTTTTGTACCCCTACCCCTTCCCCTTGGCCTTTAAAACAGAGTGTGAAGGGGAAGGCCTTCAAAATTTACCCCTAAGAATTGGGACACCACTACAACACCTGCACACGTCATCATATGTCATCGCGATCTCTTGCTTCATATGAGATCAGACGATCGCGACTGCTGTAGTTATTCTTCAGGAAATCACTGAAGGCATATATCATGTTATCATAATGATCTAATGTGGCAATAAGATCGTAACTATACTGCGCATTTATACAGTGGCCATATTCATCTATGTAAACACACCAAACACAACATTAACATTATAGCAGACACTGTAAAAAGCTCATTTCCAGCAACTAGACTTTTCTGACAGGGTATTCCAGTGTCATCGAGTGACAGAATGTTGGGGGACTGCTGTACAGGAGTTATTATTATGGATTATAGATGGAGAAATTTAGTGGTTTTTATTTTCAGTGTATTTTTAAACCATGACAGTAAAACATGAACGCAGTTTTGAATATATTAAAACATGTGCTTGTTTGTTGTAAAAATACGTAAAAATGACAAAAAATACTAATTTGTGGATCTCCTTCCGGGTGCAGCCATGCTGCTTTTGTGGCTGGTGTATTCTGGGAAATTTTCTTACCCCTTGTTTTCGAGTGTGGTCCGGAAAATTCTCCTTTCGAAGGGGTGTATACCCCTTCCTCTAAGCCTTATGCCTTTAAGCTAAAGAGAATTGGGACACCCCTACCCCTTCACGGGAACGCGCAAAATGAGGGGGAAGGGCTAAGGGGTAGAATTGGGCCTGTGTGTAAGATGAGCAGCCTGCAGAAGCCTGCACATGAGCCTGCTATGAGAAGCTACTGTATGCTGTAGAATAACTGAAGATGTAAAGTACTGACTATATATGATAAATACTCATATGAAGCTATACTGTATGTGTAAAAGGTATTCAGGAGAGTGAGTGACATATTATTAAGTGAATGTACCATCATGAAAATGTATGTAAACACTTAGAAGTTGCATCTATGAAGTGACATCTGAAAACAGTTGCTTACGTAGACCTGAGCAAGCAGAGCTCAGAGCCAAAAATAACAGGACCACCTAAAACATTTACTTGAAAGTAAAAACTTATCCAAGGATGAATAGAAGTTAAAACAAGACACCTAAATTGTATAAAGATTGTGAAGGACACAGACACTTTAGAATTGTTCAGAAGAGACTTCAGATTGCTCTGAGGTCTGCTCTGCACTTTCTCGGCTTTATTATGTTGAATAAAGTTTAATTTTGGTATTCAAAACCTCCCGCCTGATTTGTCATTAATTATTGAAAAGGCGACAACTACGACAATGTCAAGATATCATCTATTAGGGCTGGGATTAGGGCTCACTCACACTATGCTATCCAAACCATGCCCAGGCGCGTTTCCTGATTCGTTTGAGAAGTGTGAGTGCTGAATCAGGCTCAGGTGTGGTTCAGTTGGCTGGTCCTGGCCGGGTTGGAAGAGGTGTGCCAGACTGCAGTTCACTTGGGCTTTGGCATGGTATGCTTGTAGTGTGAGTGCAAAGCGTGCCTGAGCCCGAAACTGAAGACGCGACGTCACTTTTAGGGGACTGTTTCATATAGATTTAGCAATCATTTTTACTTGTCAATGAACACAAACTGTCGTAGTTTATAAAAGATGCAAACTCCTCGCTGCACGTCAGCTACACCTTCAGGAATCCTCCTAATACCTGCAGCACGAGGACTTTTATGATAATTTATGAGCATCAAAAGTGGCAGATCTGCTCAGCACAGTGTTTGACTATGTGTCACTGCATCCCAAATGACTAAAAATAATAGAAAATGATATAACTAAAGCAATCTCCACTGTGCTGAGCGAGAGCGCTTCTCTTCCTGTTAAACTAAACAGTCGCGTCATCGATGACGTGCTCAGGTCCGGTAGGTAAAAATGCAATGTGAGTGCAGGCCGAGGGGGAGAGGGGATGGGGGACAATCGCGCTTTGGCACAGTTCAAGGCAACTGCACCTAATGTGAGTGCGCCCTTACTTACTTGTGTCCAGTGGTGTCCAGTAAGTGCGATGGAAGTGCCTTCTCCAAGCTGACTCACTTTTTTATCTTTTCAGCATCGTACAGTTCATGTATTCTTCTAACAATAGTTTCCATCAATGGTAAATGGAATGGTCCTGAAGTTTGTGGCAATCCATTTAGTGATGGAATGATTTTGCTTTGCTGTTATTGTTGTGTTTTACAGGCTTGCACTGCTGACTCATTCAGAGTTCTTTGACACACGATGGTTGACACATCTTTGCTAATATCTGCAAAAACACATTTGGCCCCGAAGATGGTACTTCAAACTTGTTGTGCTTCAGTAGAAGGACAGTTCATGACTGCAAAAGTTTACACAACTTTATTTTAATCCAAACCTCTTGCTGTTAAGCACACATTGTGTCTTGATTTTTTATATATCAATCACACAATGATATGGCTGCGATGATGGCAAACAATGTTTTAAAGAATTATTAATGCATAAACCTGTTCAGATTAATCACATTTTAACCTGTTAATATTGACAGCCGTAATAAATACATTCGATTTTAAATTTACTTTTATTTTCATAATGGATGTCTTAACCGTTGCCAGAAGTGCCCATATTTCATAAACAAGTGCAATATAAAATTTTTATTGCACCACTGTAATTCTGTAATTAAACCCTGAATTTTCATCGTCGTTCTCTGTTTACAGCCCTCCAGGAAGTGCAACATAAGTGGAGGCTTGTTTCAGACCAGTGGCTCTTGTATTGACTTCACCCCACACTGCCTGAAATGTCAAGCCACTTCAGCTTACACCATGCTTCCCTGCTTCCAGCCATGTCCTCCTCTATGAGAAACATGCATCTAATTACCAAGCAAATAGCAATATCTTTTGGAATCTTTTAATATCAAACACACGAGTTCACTGAAGCCGTTTTAATGCTATACTATATTTAACATTTGGTGCCCTCTTGCTCAAAGATCACTGAGACATGATTTTACGCTCAAATAGATTCTGAATATTTAAATCTGCTCTTTATGCTTTCAAATGTCCATTATCACGCTTTACATCTTAAAAATACACTTAAAACATTGTGCTAGTGCAATTATAGTCATTGTACTGTCTTTGCACAAATGTTAACGTGACTCTATCAGTCTAACCTACTTATATGTTGGGAGCGTGAAGTCACAGACTGGAATCTCAAGTAGGGGTTTCAGCATGAAGAGATCATTGTGGTTTGCCGGCGGTCTCAGGAGTCTTTCAATGCTTCCAGGAACAGCGTGATCTGTAGTGAAGAGCACATAGATAATAAATGAGAGACTCAGACCGGCCCCTACATGAACATTTCATACACTCAACAAGGCTGTCACCCTCTGTGGTTTAAATCTGAAAGGGAAATCAATCAATTCTTTCATTCTCATGAAGCTGTTGGGTTATGTTTAACATTGGATAAAAGTTTAATGTGTGTGCAGGGGCCTTCCTTAGGGATATCTCATATTAATCTGTGCTGGACAGCAGTTGAAGTTCTGGGGAGATGACACTAACAGTGTTTGACTGCTGGACGGCAGGTGATGGTCATCGACACGGAAGTCTGTGATGTCTGGAGAAAGCTTTCTGTTAGTATTCTCTCATCATCTCTGCGTCGGAATAAATGCACTCATGTACTGGACAGAATACTAAAAGCAAAATGAGTAGTACTGTATATCCTAATATTTATAAAATAGTAGGGGGAAAATACCTGGTTGACCTCTTGCTGCTGTTTATTATTTATGTATTATTAATATGATGTATTATTTATCAGCAGTATGGATGTGATTTTCCTGTTATAAAACAGTTCCATAAACAATTTAATGTTGGCATACAGCCCTGCCATTAGTTCATGTTAGTACATTTTAGAGCAGGTGTGTCAAACTCAGTTCCTGGAGAACCGCAGCTCTGCACTCTTTAGTTCCAACCCTAATTAAACACAACTGATCAAACTAATCGAGTGACTTGTTTGAAACCTACAGGTATATGTATTGGAGTAGGGTTGGAACTTAATTGTGCAATGCTGTGGCCCTCCAGGAACTGAATTTTAGAGTCTTCCAAGCAGACACACAACATCATAAGACGTTAATATTAGGTTAGATTTAAGTTGCCAGCGTCTAAGGACAATATTATTTTGATGTCCAATAACAACATGAAAAGACGTTGATATTTGGTTGTGTTGGAAAGTGACCAAAATCGCAAAAGTTGAGCCAACATCTTAAACCATACCTGTCAACATTGGATTGTGAAAATAAGGGATATGCACCCCCCCCCCCCCCCCCACTTAAAGAAAAAAAAAAAAAATTCCCAATTACTAAATATGTTCTTATGGAGCTGTTTCATTGTAAATAAACCGTTGGTCACACTTCATTTTGACGGTCCGTTTGTTGAATTTAAGTTACATTGAAACTAATTATCATTAGATTATAAGTAGACTGTTAGGTTGGGGTTAGGGTTGGGGTTGGGGTTAGGGTTAGTGTAAGTTGACATGTACTTGCAATGTTTCTTATAGTCAGTTAAATGTCTGTTGAAGGACTGTTAAATGTCAGTGTCAACAGATATTAAGTAGACAGTCTACTAATACTCAAATGGACCATCAAAATAAAGTGTTACCAAACCGTTAAACGGCCAGTAATATCTTTTATCATTATTATTTACAAAAGAAAAAAATAAATAGTATACATTAGCAGCAAATAAATTAGCAAACCGTTCAACTTATTAAAATTAATAGCTATTACAAAGAAATAAAATCAAGTTATCAAATCTCAATAATCTTTTCTTCACTGTATAACTTAATCTGATTAAAGAGCAACGAATGAACCTCTCATTTATTTAAATTTTTCGTTTGATTACATTAAATAACAGGTGTCACTTTAAAAATGCACACATCTAATGTTATAATGAAAGCATTTGATTGCTTTCCTAATTTTTTATGCTCATTTAGGACAAAATTAGTTGTGTTTGAAAAAAAAACCCCCACCAAGATTGACATCTTAAGATGTTATTATCATTAATTATGTGTATATGTCTGTTCAAACAAAAACCCAGACTTTCACTCCGCTTCAAATTGTGTGTACAGAATCCGTTTGGGGAACAGCGTCTATTTATCACTATGGAGCGTGTCAACTGACAGTAACTGTTAGTAACAGTAACAGTACATGACTGTTTTGGGGATTGCATAGGAGGGGCGACCGCAGCTGTAATGAAAAGGAAAGGGAATCCTGCCATTTTTTATATCTATTTCAAAGTGTTTTCATGTGTTTTCATCAAAACAAAAGCACAGAACAGACTCACGTTTAAGAGCAAAGGGCGGCCCCTGGTGGTTCGGCGGTATGGGTTGCATATAGGGAAGATCAGCTCTTTAATATTTATTGCCACCCTTCAGAGAAAGACTGAAAATATGGAAGAAATACAGGAAAATACCATTACGGGATGACAACGGTATAGAACTGTAAAATACGGGAGAATCCCGGAAAAACGGGAGGGTTGACAGGTATGTCCTAAACCAACGTCATATTGATGTCAAATACTGACATTTATTCGTTAGGTATGGCAACCAAAATCCAACGTCTGATAGATGTCATATTGATAATGTCCACACAACGTAAAGCTCTACCATCATTAGACATTGGTATTTTATTGTTTTAAGGTTGTGTCGGAAGGTAACCAAAATGCAACGTTGGACATCGACAGCGACCTGACCTTGGGTTCTGACATCAACCCGATTTTCATTTCCAAACAAAATGCAACGTCCCTCGACGTTGGGGTACAACATCAGTCTGACGTCATGTTGACGTCCTGTGCCTGCTGGGTTTACTTCAACAACAAATACATACCTGATGACAAAGAGAAAGTTGTAATGCAAACAGAAAACTGTTATGCATAAAGTAGTTAAGTAAATGATTCAAAGGCTTATTTTTGCAATAATATTGCATCCTAAACATATATTCTAGTAAAGACAATTTAAGGGTGCTTTCACACTTGGTTCAATTGCCTGGACTGTACCCAAGTTTAATTGTCCCCCCTTGCTACCTTCTCGGTTGGTTTGTATCTTTTTTCCTTCTGAACCCCGGTACGCTTGCGTCATTAAGCTACTGTTGTGTGTAAAATGGAAAGATGTCTGCATGTCACGATCCTTCTGCTTTTACTGAATCTTTTGCTTTTGCTTTTGCTCAGTCCTGTTTGTCACCAAGGTACAGTATGTCATACACACACACACACACACACACACACACACACACACACACACACACACACACACACACGAATGAACGTAATGAAAACGATAGTTTGTTGTACAGCTGGCGGTTCAAGTGGTGGACAAGAGGTGGACAAGAGTTTGCATGAACTGTACCCAGAACACCTCATTCAGGTGGACTCGGGTACGATTCACGGGTGCGCACCCGAGTTCAGACGACAAGTTAACACGAACGTACGATACTCTTGACATAAAACGAACCCGGGTGCGAACCAAAAGTGCTCGTGTAAAGGCATCCTAAATCTATAGTTAACACAGTAACTTTAACTGACATTTTAAGGAGTTTGAAACAATATACAGTACAAGTATACTAACAACCCAACATTTTTTTTAAATGAATCCATACAAAAACAAAATAAATCTGGCAGCTCATTATCTGTTCTTTTGTATTTTAATTTTCAAAGAAATAAAAAAACCCTATTAATCAAAAACTACTGGAAACTGTTAATTAACAAATGTTACAGTGTGATCTTCCATGTAATGAAGTACTGCTAAACAGTTGAAATATATTTCTAAGAATTTCTTTCTTCCGTTATCCCAAAGAGCAGAGATCATTATGTTGAAACTAGTGTACATCTCTTGTTTATAGCTTTCACTACTAAGATTGAGCCTTTTACGGTGGCAGTTAAGTGCAAAACAATTGACAATTCTGACAAAAAAAAAAAGACAAATTCAAGTGCAAATCTATTAAACAAAATGACAATTCATAAAATACTACAATTGTGAAGACATTATAACAAGTCTGATCCAAGAAATGAAACAATCCAAAAACACAATGGCAAATCAGAAAACTAATTACCAAGTTAGGAAACACTGTGACAAATCAGACAAGTAAGGCATTAGGTTTGTGAATGAAACAAATGAACTTACAGCCTTGCCTGAAAGCCTAAAAATGACAATACATCAAACATTAAACAGAAATAAGTACTGGCAGATAATACCTGGTGTTGTAGCATAATTTACATGACCAACCTACAGTAGAGAGTACATTGTTTTAAACTACTAAAAATGTCAATACAATGAATTGTGTTAAACTGCAGTTAAATTTTCAGTGGTGAGAGCAGAGATCATGGTCCCAAATTACAAGTGTAAGTTAACAGAAAAACACCAATAAAAGCTGTGGGCCTTCATGCAACTGTTAACAGATATTTTAAGAGCACAGCCTTGTATTTTGATGGAATTAGATTAGGGGTGCCCAAACTTTTTTGAATGACGGGCCAAAATACAAATATCATTGAGAGCGGTGGGCCGAAGATAATCATACCAAACTATTTTACATCAAAGTTGCCATGGGTCATTTGCTAATTTATTTCATAATATAAAAAAAAAAAATAGAAAAAGAAAGATCACTTTGAATCTTTTTGCAATAAGAACATAAACAATCACATTTATAAGACAGAGGAGTTCAATGCTGAATACACTAGTCCAGCAGAATCTGCCTTTGCCTTGGTTTGCTCACAAAAGTCTCTGCATTGGTCTCTATCTGTTGAGTGACAGTATGTACAATTTAAACTAAATTACAGCTTTTAAACTGAAATATTTCACTTCAGTTAGTTTTTTTTTGTAGCTTAACAATTAAACAAACAAATAAATTGTTACGTTATATTTGAAATGGCAATCTCTAAACATCCTTATCATTCCCCCTCTCTTCTCAAATGGGATGGTGGGCCAAATCAAATGTTACCGTGGGCCAGCTAGTTTGGGCATCTCTGAATTAGATGAGATAATGATGTAACAACTTACTCTGCGACAATCACTTGTCGCAACCCACTGGTGAAATAATAGAACCTGCTTAATCACGGTAAATTTACACTACAAGAAAGTACAACATTTTTTGTGTTTTTGAAAAATTCCATTACAGAAAACAGTGCTGACCCTCATTAACACAGTTCCACAAAAATGACTTAAACTATGTTTTATGAATGCCAAGCTAGTAGTTGCCATCAAAACTATTATGTATTTTCCAATAGTCCACTATTGTCATTTTGGTTGTCAATAGGGTATATGCCAAGCTAGTGTTGGTTCCATACTGATAAACGTCCGGTGACCTGTTATTGTGAGTTTTTTTCCATTTTATACGATTTCTTTTACAGCATTGATGTTGTAATGTAATTAAAATACAATCAGTTAAATAGACTTTGACATTCATTTAGTTGCTCAAGCGTGAAACAAGACAAAAATCTGTTTACTCGCACGCGCCTGTCAGAATCGGCAGGCTAGCGCAGAAGCTCCATTGAATATACTGGGGTAAAAATAAATGCTTATAGTATAAAGACATGGCGGGGAAAAATGTAATTTAATGCAGTGCTTCTTGTACAATCTGAGAACCCACTTTATATCGGATATCACTCAGCCAGTGGAGATCGCTGATTTTTAAAGAAAACAGACCTTAAACGCATCGATTTTGCAATGGCATACAGTTCACCGGAAGCGCTTAACCCAGGTTACTGGCAAATGAAAAGTCCTATTAGCATACTTTGGCATATACCCTATACCTGCCTCGCAAATGGCACACTATGCACGTATGCTCTATGTACTTATGCACTTACACACTCAACAGCATAGTACATGATTGTAGTATCATCCCAAATGAAACGCTAACGATTTTTTTTTTACTAAACGGAAATTCAAACCGTTTCCCAGATGACATTTGACGGTTGCCAAATTAGTGAAATAAATGACCAAACTAGCACATAGTACCTGCCATGAGTATAACCGCATATATCGGGAGGCGATATAATCACTCTTGTAGGAGAATACTGCTTTCTCAATCCAAAATAAATAATCAAACATCAGTGCCCGAAAGCTACGCCCCTTCCGCTACGTGAGCAAAGCAGCGGCCGTCGAGTGCGTGAAGTGTCCATCATACCACACTTCTTTTTAATGGTTGAAGAAGTGCAGCATTGCTTTTAGAATAAAACGAATATTTCAGTTTGAATGCACTACAAAATGGCGTAGAATAGTGCATATGTATGCGATTTGGGATGCCCCTACTAACTTATGCATATACAAGGGACCAAATAAATGAAATGCATGTGCAAGATACAACCATTTTCAAAAAATAGTGTTTTTGTAGTTTACACTGATACTCTGAAACTGATTTTCACATTTTTAGGTCTCCAAAACGCTGTTGACATGTAAAAAATGGCCAAAACACAATCAATCAATCATTTATTTTATTTTATTTTATTTTATTTTATTTTATTTTATTTTATTTTATTTTATTTTATTTTATTTTAAGTAATGTAAATCCAGCCAAGTCATGTCAAATCCAAAATACTAATAGACACACACAATAACTTTACATTTTTTTTTTTTTTACTTTTAGTGGTTGTTCGTGAATAAATATGGTTTTTGCTCCCATAATGGTGTAGTAATGGAATCCACCAAAACAGGCTAACTACACCACGCTAGCCAGCCAAACCTTGACATGCTGGTCATTAGAGCCCAGAATGCAGATGAAAAAGGGTAATGGAGTGTGGAAAACCAATCCACACAAACCGCAATACAAAGCAACTCACACTCACGAAGCCCATTTTTTCCTCACACATGCCCGCACTTCTTACACATATTTTCACAGTTGCAATCAAGCTGCATAAAGGCAGCCTTTACAACATTAGTGGCTTTTGTTAAACATAAGCTTACAAAGTCTGCTGCCCACATGTTAACCCGGAGTGTGACTGGACCGCTGTAGGTGAGAAGTTTTGCTCATGAAACCATTAATGTGACGAATGCTGACACTTGCCACGGATAGTAAGCTCATCTCGCCTCACAAACACCAGGGGGACGCGGAAATCTGACTGACTCCGACAGGGTAGACAGGGTGCAATATGTATGCGCACAATGAGAGAGAACAGCTGTGTATAATTCATGGTTCTAACAATGTGACCTTTTCTAGATATGCACCATTACACTAAGCCGTTCCCATACTGAGTGGGCTGTGTCATTTTACAATAGGGCTTTTCGGTGGATATATAATCCCTGCTGCTTTCAGCGGGCTCTCTGGAGGCTTCACATCTACTGAATGCATTACTGGTACCTCCTTTCAAGATCAAACCCCTAGTCTCCAATCACACCACTACATGCCACTCAGGCGCTTTCATCTCAGCATTGAAAGCCGTGGGGTTGCATATCTGATAGCTTAGCAGCAACACATGCGCACACACAACATGCTGTAATAGAAATCTGGAATACATTTACTGTACCTCAGTTCAAATGGATTTAGGATGAATAGGTTGTATTTTTATTTATATCAAGAAAACTGAGGAAATGATTTTTGACTCAGAGTCAACACTGCAAAAACACAACATCCTCTAAACATGATAAATAAATGATTTAGGAAGATACAGACTAGAGACAAGTCAAATTAGCTGCCAGTGCAGTAAGATACAGTTAAAACCAGAAGTTTACATACTTTAAAAAAAGGAACATAACCAATTTTTTAAAAATGTCTGATGGTAAATCATACTAAACGTTTACTATTTTAGGTCCTTTAGGATTACCTAAATGATTGACATTTGCTAAATGCCAGAATAATGAGAGATTTTTTTTCTGAGACTTTTTTATTAACTGTATACTGTATAACTTTGGTCAAATGTTTTGGGTATCCTTCCACAAGCTTCTCACAATAGTTTGCAGGAATTTTGGCCCATTCCTCCTGACAGAATTGGTGTAACTGAGTCAGATTTGTTGGCTGTCTTGCTCGCACAAGCTTTTTCAACTCTGCCCACACATATTCTATAGGATTGAGTCAGGGCTTTGTGATGGCCACTCAAAAACATTCACTCTGTTGTCCTTAAAACACATTTTAACTAATTTGGCAGCATGTCTAGGGTCATGGTCTGTTTGGAAGACCCATTTTTGGCCAAGTTTTAATTTCCTGGCTGATGTCTTGAGATGTTGCTTCAGTATTTCTACATAATGTTCTTTCTTCATGATGCCATCTATGCTGTCAAGTGGACCAGTCCCTCCTGCAACAAAACAGCCCCACAAGATGATGCTGCTGCCCCCATACTTCAAAGTTGGAATGGTGTTCCTGGGCTTGTAAGCTTTCCCCTTTGTCCTTCAAATGTAACACTGGTCATTATGGCCAAACAGTTCAATCTTAGTTCCATCAGACCACAGGACATGTCTCCAAAAAATTGTCTTTTTCCCAGTGTAATTTAGCAAATTGTAATCTGGCTTTTTTGTTGATTCTGGCTTGTAGATTTTCCCATGTTGTCACACAAGGAAGCAGCGTGTTTGAGGGTTTTCCTTAAATACTATTCTGCAGTTGTGCCTCCAATTAACTCAAATGTTGTCAATTAGCCAATCAGAAACTTCCAAAACCTTGACACCATCATCTGAGCTTTTTCAGAGGCATAATAATCTTATTGTATGTAAACTTGACTTTCAAGAAAAGTTATAACAATTTCTCAAAACATATCTCTCTCATTATTCTGCTATTAAGCATAACAGAAACAAATTTGATAATCCTAACTTACCTAAAAGAGAAAAAGTTTAGTCACATTAACATCTGACTTTTTTTTTTTTAAATGGTTATGTGCCTCTTTTTACAGTGTATGTAAACTTCTGGTTTCAACTGTATGTATACTTGGTAAGATTTTTTGGAATAAGAGAACTTACCTAGGCTTTAGTAAAGAAAATAAATATCTTAAAATAAGTATCAAAACACTTATTCCAAGCAGTTTAGTCTAATTATATTAAAACTAGCTTGTTTATAGCTTTCTAAACATGCTTTTCTTATTTTGTGTGATATGGACTTAAAAGTGACTAAACAGGAGAACTCTTAATTTAGAAATTGTAATTCTCTCTTAAAACAAGAGAAAGGATTAAAACTTGAAACAAGATTACTGTATGAATTAAATCCAATTCATATTAAGACTTGACAGTCGTAACAATGCAAAATGATTCTTTGTTGCTTCTAAAAATACTGAAGCTTGCTGCAACAAAACATAATGAAATGCATTTTGTTAACTAAAGAGCAAGTATAAGTGTGATTGAGCATTTTTTTAATAGGCAAACTTAAATCAAGTTATTACAGCTAAAATAAAATCATAAAATACAAGGCTGGTCTTAAATTATGTCTCTGGTTGTAATTAAGCTATAAATTTATCTTTTCCTAAGAGGGGAAAAAGATAAATGATTTGAAAAGAATCATAATAGTCTCACACAATCTTATCTAGCACAGTATTCTTAAAAAAAGAACAATAAGAATTTTTTGGGGACTAGAAATAAGATCGTAACTCTTGACTAAACAAGGATAAACTGTTCTTCTGTATTTATCCAAATGGAACCCAATAAACAAATGTGCTGTAATAAATAGCTGGGTGTTTACATGGATAACTTACCTGGGTACCTTACCAGGCATGTTACACTATACACTATTACACAAAAAAAAAAAAATCAGCAGGGGCACCAGAAAATAACTGTAAAAAAAAAAAAAAAAAAAACTGTCAAAATATAAAATGTAAATAATCTGTAAAAAAAACCCAGTAAATTCTTGCTCCATAATTACAAGTTATTACTGTCATTTTACAGATTATAACTGTAATGATACAGGTAATTACTGGCCTTTTACTAATTATTACTGCAATTATGCAAATTATTACTATCATTTTTAAATTATTACTGTAAATATATAATTTATTAATGTAATTATACAGATTAATTAATGTGATTTTAAAGATTATTACTGTAATTATGCAGGTTATTACTGTAATTATTCAGATTAATTAATGTGATTATAAAGATTATTACTGTAATTATACAGATTAATGTGATTAATTAATGTAATTACTGTATGCACAAAATCTCTAACATACCATTAGTTTTTCACTTTTAACATATCTTTATCTTTTAAAGAATGATTAAAAAAAGTACAACATAATTCCTGTTGGCACAAAACACTGTAAATACAGCATAACTATAAACTATAATATAGTTTAACAAATATTTTTATGATATGTAGCTTAAACTACAAAACAATTTTCTTAAAAAAATACAAAAAAAAAATATAATTTTTTATTTCTTTTTTTTAATTTATTTATTTTTTTTTTTTTTTACAAATAACACATTTGGTCATCATTTAACAACAAAAACAAGGTTAATATCATGTGAGGACACCTGAACAATAAAGTTATGGATCAAATAGCAGTTTATTAAGAGAATCGTCTTGCAATCAAAGGTTGAAACAGGAACAAAATTGGTGCATACTGATAATCCCTAGGTATGGCTGACGTGAAACTGACATTTCGACAGTGTTGAGATCACGAAGCTCAAGTGATTTCAAAACACTGCACTGAAGCATGATCCGAAACAGCCAGGTCACATGACTAAGGTGATTAGAAACACCCAGGTCAAGTGACTAAAGTGTTTCGAAACACCACGCGATTTTAGGTTTGACTGACAGGGTCAGAAAAAAATCTCTATCTCCTATAGCCTAGTGGACCGTGCATGTGCAGAGAGTAACTGTGCTGCAAATGGCACGAGTTTAAACTTTCACACATACTCTGAAATTATGACTTGATGTATTTTATTAATGTTACATTTTTATGACCAAAACAAGACATATTTATTCTCAAAGTGTTCGTACGGATGTCAGACCAATGTTAAAACAAAACACAACAAGAACAGATAATTTAAAAAGTAATATCTCAAACCCATTATCTCAGCATGCTAGTCTGGAACTCTCACCGCTTCACTAAATCACTTGAAAACTAAATTTTACAACGTGGGGTTTAATACCTCAGTTTACTTAACTGTTTCTTTGCTGACGCTGTTCAAGAGCTATACATAAAAATGATCACTGGGTGTCACTGTAGAGACGTGTTTTGAAACATTTCGAAGCTTCGACACATTTCGTCACCTTGGAATTATAAGGTTCTATCTGCGTTCTGAATGATTTTGAGATATTGAGCTTCAAAGTTTTCGCATTCCATAGTGAACAATGTGTGTGTAACATTTGTTTTTTTTAAATAAAAAGTCCTAAAATGTAAACAACTTTTAAAAAAACATCCCATAATGTAAATTAGTTGTCATTTAATAGGAATATGTCAATAACTCAATTTTGACAAAAATGTCAGATAGAACCTTATAATTCTAAGGTGACGATTTGCTTTGACTGTTTCAGTGTTTTATGAAGGCGGGAAACAAAGTTACAAAGCAAAGGGTCAAACACGGCAAGGAAAACCATGTCGTAATGCTCATTAAACAGTTTAACAAGACTCAGCAATGATGTGTCTGTGTGTGTGGAGTTTATAGTCCTTGAAATCAGTCCATAACAATCTTCTGACTGTGTGTGTAATCAGTGAGAATCAGGAACCGGTGTGTGCGAGGTGCATGCTGGGAGTTGTAGTTCCTTAACATAGCATGTGCGTGGTTCTCCAGCAATCCACAGCCACTAGATCACTGGTGATCAAAACAGTTAGCATAGCAACATTGTTAGCCACTGATTAATTTTTTAACAATAACCAGTTTTTCCATAAACAGTTTTTAGAGTGGGAATAACAGCTATTTAGAGCAATTTATACACTATGTATTACAAAAAACTAAACTCATAATAAAATAAAACTTCAGATGCAAAAACCTCTAAATGCTGTCTGAGATTTCCGTTGAAAATGAGCATTATTCTCAGCCTCCTTTGTTTATGTTGAGTTATTTCACTTTGAAAACCATGAAAAGAACTTATTTTTTTGCCATAAAAGTGAAATTACTGAACCTAAACACTAGAGCCTGATAAAAATACTCATTTCAGAAGAAAAGTTTACAGTGCATGCATGCAGCCTACAAACAATACTCTAGGCTATGTTTTGCTTTAATTTTCATATGATTACTATCTTCAATAGTACTAAAAACAATTTCACTGATTTTTACAGGATTTTTTTTACAGGAATAATATGTAAATATTAATGTAAAATACTGTAAAATACAGAACTTTCCTTTAAAAAACAGAAAAAAAAATTACTTAATACCAAAATACAAGCTGTAAAATTAATGTTAGAATTTTTAATTACAGAAAATATCTGTAAAACAACATGTATTTCACTGTATAATGAAAAAAATGAATGAAATTTCAGACAATTACCTGTAAAATAACGTTTATTTTCCACAGTGCCACAGAGCAGGTTGTCAGTAGTTCAGCAATATGAATGTCCTGTGATCACACTTGAGGTTTATTTAAAATCTGGATGAATCTATAATGATTAAAAATGGATGATTAGAAAATTATCAAGGGCTCAAGGTTTGACTGGTTAGCAAGACTCTTGCTGGTTCAGCTGCCAAAAGCATTTCATTGACAGTCATTCAAAATGAGCCATATATTTTATTGTTTAATGTGAACTGTACCTCCTTGAGGATTTTGTTTCTATGAGTAGCTGTTAGAATTTGCATGCACATGATTCTGTTTGTTGCAGATGTGCCACAAAACTAACCAAGTTGTGAAAAGGCTAATAATGAGTCATTTCAGAAATATTAATGCCAAAAAACAAAACAAAAAAAAAAAAACATGAATTTCACAGCATCAGCACTATTATTGATTCAGCCATATGACTTGACTGGGAATAAAGTGGAGCTGATTCAAATGCAGACATTGCATGAATTCTCTAATTATGACTCCTGGGGAGAGATTTTCCCATATGTCTGTAGTTGCAAAGTATTGAAGTGCTGAACAGTGCGTAAATATACATTATAATGTAAAGCAGATGGCTGATGGTGCAGGAACCCTTGCTTGGAAGTAATTGATTTTAAACTTGCCATGGAAAAAAGTAAAAGAAATAAACAAACAAAAACCCTTCAGTACGAAAAGCCTTCAATCAACAGTAATTTAGGTATCCAGATACAGTACTACAGAATGGATACTTGAGTTTGTCACATTGAGCCTTCAGAAGCAGAAATCACTTTGGTGGGGTAAACTTTTATAGTGGTACATAGAAACTAAGGCAAATATATTTAAAGTTCCTGTTGTTTTGAGTTTTCCAATAGCAAAATAAAATAAAAAATACAGTACTTTTTTTACTTTAGTATATATATAACCTGCCTAGTTACCCTAATTAACCTAGTTAAGCCTTTAAATGTCACTTTAAGCTGTATAGAAGTGTCTTGAAAAATATCTAGTAAAATGTTATTTACTGTCACCATGGCAAAAATAAAATAAATCAGTTATTAGAGATGAGTTGTTAAAACTATTATGATTAGAAAAGTGTTGAAAAAAATCTTCTCTTCGTTAAACAGAAATTGGGGGAAAAAATAAACAGGGGGCACATATATATATATAGCACATTTGAAAAACGTTTTAGCACATTGCTAGTATGAATGATCACATTGTTACATTAGTTGTTGGCATGCGGTTAGAACAGACTATTTGTAACATATAGTTTCATGGTTGACACTTTGTATGAATTAACTTATCGTTAACATGTCTTTAACATGGTTACCATTGTTTGCGTGCTGTTGGTTTAGCATGCTAGTTGCATGTTTTAACACCAAGCTTTAACATTAGCATGTTGTTAACATTTTTTAAAACATAGGTCACATTCTAGCTTATACCAGCATAATTTTAATTAGTCATTGCCACCACTGCTTAGCACAATGTCAACATGTTGCATGAATTTGATTTTTTTTTTTGGCTAACAAATTGCTAGCAAGTCTCTGGCATGTTTTGGTGCATTAACGTGTTTTTCCATATTATTAGAAATATCAACCATGTCCTTGGCCGCAGATTAAGATTTGATAATTATTTTAGATTTTTATTCATTAAAATGTTTATAAAGCAGCTTTTTCAGAGACATTCTAAACATGTATATAACATCCAACAGGAAGTGTTATGGCTATGGATTGCATATACAAACTAACAGCTAGACATGGATATAAGAATTTGGCAATTTTAATAACTATGGAAACATCAAAACATGAAAAGAACTCATTTAAGCAAACAACTATTGCTTTTCACTGTTTCAGCACAAGAAATTCCCACAGTAAAATAAAAGAAAACTATGAAAATGAAAAATTACCCATTTTACAGAACGTTTATTTTTTACAAACATGTCTTTAAATCCTAAAATCCTACCATTCCTTCTAAACACAGAAAACTTAATATAAATGGGTTGTATTTTTTTTTACAGATTGTTCCTCAAGGTATGTGAATTATAAACCACTCTACAGGGTGCAAACATTCAATAGGATGTAATCTAGTTGTGAGTAGTATGTAAACTGAATGTTTGTTTATCTAAGTAAAATGTGGAAATCCCACTTCAGCACCTGAAGCGGCTGACAGACTGCATGAGGGAGTTGAGGGTGGAGGTTAAAGATTCCCCGCTGTCATACTGAGAGATGCTTCAGATTGGAGTGTGATCATTCTGGGCTGGATGAGAGCCCTGCTCATGACAGTTATATTGATGCTCAGTGACTCGGCTCTGAATTAACACTTCTTTAAAGAGCTGTTCATTTGATGAGTGTAAATATAGGTAGAAAAATGAGAAACGTTTTTCATTGTTTTCAGTTACATTCATTGTAAAACAAGCTAAGGATATGGTTAATACAAACGATTTTTTAAAACGACGTGTAATGTTTATTTTGCTAGCACATACTGATATTCTTTAGGTGAACAATTAATCAGTGGCAGTTAATTTACTGAAAAAGTTTGTTTTTGTGGCTGTCTTTTTCTGTTAACAGCATTTTGACTTGAGCCACAATATTCTTAACCATGCCCCTTTTACCGTTAGTTTGCTAAGAAGGAATGATTTCTTACAAAAAGAAAGCCCTATCCATACTCAATTTTCTGTTTCAGTTAGAAGTACACCGATATACAGAAAGTCTCAGTAACTTTCGGTTCACACATGTTTTAAATATGGCATTTAGGGTTATTTGCATGACATTTAGAAAAAAAAAATTGTTTTCTTCCTTCATTTACATAACAATAATATTTTAAAGGATTCAAAAGATTTCCAGTTCAAGCTATTGAAATTGATATTATGGCCTTTTTCATGTAAACATGAAATGTGTGGTTTTGTGAAAACTGAAATAGTGCCTCTACTGGGAGTAAGACATAGTGCAGTGTGCCTATTTATCTATCTAAAACATATGGATTTGTGTCGGTCGAGTGCAGAGCATTGTGTAATAGTAGTGCACCAATACACTCTAAAATGGACTCCAAAGCCTCTGCAGAAGGTTTTGCAAAGCCTTTTGTGAATTAGAAAAACTAAAAATAGTGATTAAGGGACAGTTTACGTTTTTTGTTTTTCAAGAAAACCTGCTATTTGATTTGTAATATCTGTCATGAAGTATTTCATGACAACACATAGGACATGATGCTGTCAATATTTTTTAGCCAACTAAAATTTCAAATGCAGCTATAGTTCATAAGCTGACTTGCACAAACAGGCTTTTTTTTTTTTTTAGAGCAGGATACTCGTCTGTACAACACAAAAATAGTGGACTACAGAACCGTACTGTATGGTGACATTGTTATCTATGGCCTGCTAAAACAGCATTTTTATTAGTTTTACAGGGATTATTTTTGACAGGGTTGTCCTCTGTATGCTTAGCTTTCCCAAAGCACAAAGGAAAAATGTTTCAGTTTTTAGTTGTTGTCGTGCAAATTAACCATAAAAATATTATTATTTTTTATTAACAATCATCTGTAGATTGTGATTCATGGATTTATTTTCAGTTTATTTGCATTTTGAAAAGTATTATGAGACCTTCATTTCTGCTCTGACAACTTTTGATGTAGAAAATTAAACTCTGCAGTGACTTTTATTGACTTTTTGATCTTTGAAACGTTTTTTTTCTATAAGAAATAATGCAACAAAGAATTCAGATGCAAAAGCCACTAAGTGCTGTCTGAAATGTTCTTGTAAAGGGAGCATTTTTTCTCTCCTCCTATGTTTATGTTCAGTTATTTTACTTTAAAGGCAATGAAAAGAACCTATTCATCGCCATAAAAGGGAAATTATTGATCCAAGATCTTGAGAAAAATGTTCAATTTAGAATACAAATTCAGGCAGCACTTAGAGACTTTTGCATCTGAACTTACAGTATATATGATATACAATATTGCATTATATAACATTATATTTGTGCATATACAGATTAGTAGGTACTAAAGCCTAGTCTGGAATTAATATAATAAAAAAAAAATACGATAACGGTCCAAATATCAGTACATCAAAATGTATATGTTGGGGGAAAATGTTCAATACAAAAAAAAAAAGAAAGATTAAGAGAAAATTTTCAAATTTTGTAGAAATGTTGAACTGAATATTTTTTGCAATATTTTGTTTGAATTTAAATGCATTATTTTTTTATTTCAAAAGATATTCGGTCGGCGGCGCAGTGGTTAGTGATGTCTCACAGCAAGAAGGTCGCTGGTTTGAGCCTCAGCTGGGTCAGTTGGCATTTCTGTGTGGAGTTTGCATGTTCTCCCGTGTTCCCGTGGGTTTCCTCCGGGTGCTCCGATTTCCCCCACAAGTCCAATGACATGCACTATAGGTGAATTGAGTAAGCTAAAAATTGCCCGTAGTGTATGTGTGTGAATGAGAGTGTATGGGTGTTTCCCAGTGATGGGTTGCGGCTGGAAGGGCATCCGCTGTGTTAAACATATGCTGGATAAGTTGGCGGTTCGTTCCGCTGTGGAATATATTTATGTATATTCATGCAGTGTTCAGATTCGAAGGCCTCTGACTGTTTATTTAACTGTAATTGAACTTATTCAGTGTAGAAATGCCCATGTAGCATTAACTTCCCCACAAATTCATTGTATGTGTCATACAACAATCTATATTCACTTTTCAAGTGGGCAAATGTATTGCCAACAGACAGTAATATTACTTCAGTTATTTATTATGAAGTATGAGACTGAATTCCAAAGTTACTTATACTATACAGTCAACAGGAAGCCTAAACGGGACCATCAAACTAAAGTTTGACTAAAATGTCAGCTAAATGTAAATTTAAATCCCTTTACCCTTTTCTCCGTCTGGTTGTCTGTCACCGCTACACTATCTGATCCCATTAAAGGCACAAAAACCATAAAATTCCTTTAAAAAAGAACGTCTGACACATCTTGCTAATGTATAATGTATCACGAATTTGGGATTTTAAAGCAATAATCCTTTCACTAATCTCTACCCTGCCTGACGTAAGGACAGTTATCAAATTCCCATCCAGAATTACAGCTCCGCGTAGCCAAAAATAGAGCATGCAGAAATCTTGTCACAAGTCAGAAGTAGCCTGACAGAATTCATTATACAATTCCTACTAGTTCATTGCTCAGTTGTGCTGCTCACCCTGCAAAACAATACAATTAATCAAGGAACGATTCATGAGGCAAAAATCTCATAGTACCTCAAGGCCTCTGGAATTAGTCTTACTAAAATGAACTTACCCAGGGTCACGATGAACAGAGGTGGATAAATGTTAGAGTTTTACCTGTATCTCCATCACAATGAGAGTGTAAATGAGGGTTAGTGCACTGTAGCGAGGAAGGCCTCCAGGATGATGCTAATGATCCTCCAGGCAGAAGCACATTAATTCAATTGAGATATGGGAAATGAAAGTCCCCTGTTATTATTCATCCGCTGAATATTTGCTGCTGTGGAATTTGAGGGGGAATCTGTGCACAGCTTGTAATGTACACTGAATGAAGCGAAAGGCAGTGCTGGTTCTGTGTGAAAAAAAATAAAAAACCACAGATGTCTTTGTGTCATGTTGTTTACCATGTTTCGGATTTTTAGGTGTAAATTGTGGTAAACATATTCACATGCTTCGACATCTTTTTGAAATTTTCAGCATTAATTAAACTATCTGTCTATTGTGAATTGCATTATGCGACCTTGATCTCGGCTGTGTTGACTTTTGTAAAATGTAACAAAATGACTTTTATTGACATTTTTACTTTGGAATAATGTAATGTACTGTATAAGAACAAAAATATAGTGAAACAAGCCTGTAAAATAACAGAAAATGTACTGGCTGTTAATTAAGGTTTTTGTACTGTAATAAACAACACCAGCCAAGACAATATATCACTTTAAACCAGGGCTTAATTTGTGCAGGAACACCGGATTTTTACCTCATTTTACAGCACCGCACCTCATTTTACAGATCCCCCTCCTCAACTGCCCTTCTCCCCCTTCCACTGTTCACTTTCACTCTCTTCCGCGACTCCCCAACCCTCTTCACTTTCGTCCGCGACACCCCTCCGCCATCCAACATTACAGTGTTACATCCTTGGAAAACATGCCGGATTCGTTACCCTGATCTATTCCGGGACCTCGCAATTCACAAATTAAGCACTGCTTTAAACTATTAAAAATGTTAATAAAAGTCAGTTTTTCAAACTTTTGAAAAGCCCCTATTTTGCATTATAAATGGTCATATTTTTTTTTGGGGGGTCTCCGACAACAGGCTGATATGCATGCATGGTCAAAAAAAAACTTTCATTGTCTTATAATATGCATTTATTTTTAACTCATTATCCCAACGACTCCCATATGATTCGTTCAGTGATTCATTTGTTCCCAAACCTCTCCTTAGCGCGAAGCTAATCTGCGCTTATTGGTCCGATGACCCAGTCTGTTATGATTGGTTGACTGCGTTCAGCGTGAGATAGGGAGAAATGCCCACCATGGCTATGTGTAACAGATGTGTAACTACACGGCTAAGTAGCACACAGAGTATGTGAGAGCCCAATGCAGGAATGCATTAAAGCAATGCAGTTAAACAGCAGCATATTACTCTACTCTTAACCCTAACCCCAAGTAATAACAACAACACATTCAGTATTAATCCACACAGTGGCAAAGTTGAACTATTTTGAAAACTGACCGCGCCGTGTGTGTGAGGAACAGCTGATGGTGGCCATAGCAAAGGCAAACAGCAGATGATCGCGATTCAGAATAGCATTTAAATCGGTAAAGGAAAAAACACCCATCACATTTTCAACATTTTCACACCACAAACCAGCTGATTGGTGGAGCGGAGACAGAGTGATTAAGCCAATTATGCACTGCACTTCAATCACCGTCTGGTTCAGCTCAGCTGCCAAAACTGACCTCCGTAGACTACAGCGAATAGTCCGGACTGCTGAACGAATCACTGGCACTACCCTTTCTACACTTCAAGAACTGTACTCTTCCAGAGTGAGTAAAAGGGCTCGCAAAGTCACTCTGGATGCCTCGCACCCAGCACATTACCTGTTCGAACTGTTACCGTCTGGTCGGCGCTACAGAGCACCAAGCACAAAAACAGCCAGACACAGGAAAAGTTTCTTTCCTCAGGCCATCTACCTCATGAACAGTTAAATATTCCCCTACTGTGCAATAAACGTGCAATACTTTCTCATACGCACTTGTACACAGCACCTTATAACAATATACAATGCATTACTTTCTCCATTCGCATTGGTACACAGCACCTTATAACCTGTATATTTACAACATATCTGTACATACAATTCAACATTCAGATATTTTTTACTTACTGCATCTCTGTTTAATGTCTAATGTTTATCGCCTTTTTCTTTTCATATTTAATTTTGTGTTGTCACTCGTCACTTTATGTACACTGGAAGCTCCTGTAGCCAAAACAAATTCCTTGTGTGTGTGAAGCACACTTGGCAATAAAACTGATTCTGATTATGATATGGGGATGGTTAGGAGGCCATTATGGACAGAGGCCAGTGGGCAGATTTGGCCAGGATGCCAGGGTTAAACCCCTACTCTTTTTCGAAGGACATCCTGGGATTTTTAATGACCACAGAGAGTCAGGACCTCGGTTTAGCGTCTCATTTGAAAGACAGTGCTCACTGAACAGTATAGAGTCCCCGTCACTATACTGGGAAACACACACACACCCACACCCACACAGACCACCGGTTGGGCACCCCCTGCTGGCCTCACTAACACCACTTCCGGCAGCAACCCAGCTTTCCCATGTGGTCTCCCATATAGCTACTGACCGGGCACAGCCTTGCTTAGCTTCAGTGGGCGACCATGTAAGAGTTGCAGAGATCTAGCTGCCAGCTAGCCATCTATACATCTATCCATCTATCCATCTATACATCCATCAATCCATCCATCATAAAGTCAGCTGTGATTTCCACTAAATAATAAGTATTCTCAAAAATGAATGATCACATCATGACACCTTGATGATAATATGGTGATGTGTGCAAAAGTTCATGACCGCACTGATTGCATAAGATATGTCATGCCTTGTTTAGAAAACAGACGATTATATCCTTGGACATTTCCCTGCTCTGTATTCTGCTGTGTAGGTAGTTCTGTGACAGCACATGTTCGATTAGATGTCGTTCAGGGATGTGACAAATGTTTGTCTGTACTCTGGGTCTCTCAGGCCTGACTGTCCCACATAGATCCAGTGCAGGTGGGAGTTTCCCCTCTGAATTATGCTCTTGATTTCCCTCTTGCCAGCACAATACATCAAAATGTGGCCAAACTAGGCTATTAACCTGTCTGTCTTCAAGGAAAAAATATTATTTTTTTTCTATTTGTAGCCTACCACCTATCTTTTCTTATCTTTAGGAGTTGTTTGCCATCACAACATTGATTTTCTACAGATCATATACAGTAAAAACCATCCATTTTGTACTAAAATGTAGGGTGAACACAAATGCTGCCATTATTAGCAGTGAGGCCCATTCATACCAAGGACAACAACTATAACAATGATTCTAAAAAATCATTGTAGCCAGTGCACATGCTACTATTTTTTACATTAATGGTACAGATGAAAAATTTCATTGGAAGCACTTCATAATATATATTATATATTTTTTCACAGTATCATCACACTTTACTTTAGGATACAATTCTCACTTTTAATAGCTGAATTTTGTCTCAATAAACTTCTAATATGCTGCTCATTTATAGTTATTAAAGTAGTAGATTTAAGTATTAGGTACTGTAGGATTAGGGATTGAATAAGATCATGCTGAGCAAATATTTTATAAGTACTAAAAACAGCCAATATCTTATTAATAGGCAGATAATAAGCCATTTGTTAATAGTGAGAATTGGTACTTAAACTAAAGTATTAACATTTTTTTTTTTACTTGAGATGAATGGTAAAAAAACCCAAACAAAACAAAACTCAAACAAAACCCAAACCTTAAGACCAGACTTTAATTAGCTTCATATTGCATAATTCAATTGCAGTGTCTACGATGACAAAAGTTTTGTTTGCAATTTTTTTCTACATGACTAAGGTGAGGATATGATATCTGTAAAGAAACAGGTAAAGTAGCTAAAAAAATTAAACTGTACATAATTTTATTCTGAATACAGACTGCTGTACATGTTTGCAGTTCCAGGTGTCAAAAGATTAAATGCTCTTATACATATATATATAAGAGCATTTAATCTTTTGACACCTGGATATATATATATATATATATATATATATATATATATATATAAATATTTTTTTATTTTTTTATTTTTATTATAAAAACACGTATTTTTGACATACTATGGCAGAGATGCCCAAACTACCGCCATCCCATCTGAGATGAGAGGAAGAATGATAGAGATGGTTTATAGATTGTCTTTTTAAATCTAATGTAATCTTTTGTTTATTTGTTTTATTGTTAAAAGCTAATTGAAATTAGATGTTTCAATGAAATATTGTGAATTAATCAGATTTAGTTTAAATGTACATACCTGATGGATAGAAGACAATGCAGAGACTTTGGTGAGCAAATCAAGGCAACGGCAGATTCTGCTTGACTGGTGTATTCAGCATTAAACTCCTTTGTTATGTTTTTATTGCAATAAGTTAGAATTTTAAAAGTTATACTGCATTACACTGTAAAAAATGCAGGGTCCCACATAATTCATTCAAGTTGACCGAACAGAAATCGATTAAGTTAACAATTTTAACAAATTTATGTTGATTGAACATAAAAAATTAAGTTGTCCCAATGAAATCTCAATAATTGTGTTGTTTCAGCTCATTTTAATTAAGTAGTTTGAACAAGCAAAAAAAAAAAAATATATATATATTTTTACTGTAGTTAATGCGAATAGTAATGTTTTTTTAATGTTTAAATACAGTATTATGAAATAAATCAGGAAATGACCCATGGAAACTTTAATGTAATATACAGTAGTTTGGTATATTTACCTTCGGCCCACGGCTCATAATGATATTTGGGTTTTGGCCCTTTATACGAAAAAGTTCGGGCACCCCTGTACTATGCTCTGCAAAAAAAAAAAACCCCAAAAAAACAAAACAAAACAAACAAAAAAAAAAAAAGAACATTGTGCATTTATGAAGTGTGCTTTACGCAGGTGAGTTGGCTTGACAAACCACTTGTAGAAACACTCTTCTCTCTCTCAGATTAAAAAAAAAAACACTTCCCCTTTGTCACAGCCAGGCCAGTTTCTCCCCACTCACAATCATCTGAAGCACCCCGCTCACCGTCATCCAGATCCCTCTCACCTACATATTAATCACCCTCCCACCTGCACATCATCCCCAGTCATCACTCCACCCCATAAAACCCTGCACTCTGCTTTACTCTGTGTCCGGCCCCATCGCATCGAGAAGGAAAAACTCTCATGGTCAGTGATACCCAGGGCTTAATTTGTGCCAGAACAAGCCGGATCCAGATCCGACACCTCATTTTACCGATCCCCCTCCTCACGTAGGGCCGTAATTTGCCTAGAGCGCCAGTTACGATTGCGCCAGTATTGACATGCACACTATAAAAGCTACTAATGCAAGCTGTTATTCACTTAAATTGGCCCACCAATTTGATTATGTAAATGTTCCATTACATCTCCTTCCTCTGGTAACATGCCGGAACCATTTCCCGATCTGTTCTGGGACCTCACAATTTATAAATTAAGCACTGGTGATACCATTAGCAAATAGTTATACTTACCTGCCTGATCTCTCCACCAGCAAGTCCCCAGTTCCATTCCATCCTGGTCCACCGCTCATCCTATTCAAGATAAAGACTTTACCTGTTTGCCGTATTACCTGTTCTCATCTATTTTGAATAAACATTCATACTCACAGCTCTGGTCTCAGTCCCCCTTCTATGACACCCTTCTTACTCAAGCCCTTAGTTCACTAAAACACTAAACACTAACAGTTCCTTTGTATAGCATGGTGGCACAGTGAGTATTGATGTCGCTTCACAGCAAGAAGGTCACTGGTTTGAGCCTTGGCTAGGTCAGTTGACATTTCTGTGTGGACTTTGCATGTTCTCCCCATGTACGCGTGGGTTTTTTCTTCAGGTGCTCCGGTTTCCCCCACAGTGCAAAGCTAAATTGTCCACTACAAAGGAACACTAACAGTTCCTTTGTATAGCACCGAGGCGCAGTGGGTATTGATGTTGCCTCACAGCAGGAAGGTCGCTAGTTCAAGCCTCGGCTGGGTCAGTTGGCATTTCTGTGTGGCATGTTCTCTCCGTGTTCGTGTGGGTTTTTCCTCCAGGTTTTCCGGTTTTCCCCACAGTGCAAAGCTAAATTGTCCGTGGTGTATGTGTGTGAATAATAGTGTATGGGTGTTTCCCAGTGATGGGTTGCAGCTGGAAGGGTATCCGCTGTATAAAACATATGCTGGATAAGTTGGCAGTTCATTCCTCTGTGGCGACCCCTAATTAATAAAGGTACTAAGCTGAAAAAAAAATGAATGAATGAATGAATTCCTCCTCAATTGTAAGTCACTTTGGGCAAAAGCATCTACCAAATGAATAAATGGAAATGTCAACTTAATCTACAATTCTTAAACCTAACCCTAATCTAACACTTTGCTAATACTCTACTAATTCTTATGGTTAAAACAAGTTATAGTTAGAACAAAGTGGACTATCATGTAATCATGTTTTCTAATTATTATAACAACAAAGCATTTGAAATTACATTTGAAATGAGTTATCTTATTTTCTATATCGTTATGGTCTTTGGTGTAAACAGATCTTTAATATCATCAGCTCCATGGAGACAAGACAGGGAAATGAACATCTAGAGATTAAATAGAATTTTGAGAAGGTTTCATAATGAATTAAAATGAACTTCCTCGTGATGAGCCCCTTTTATGCCTAAAAAAAATCAATTAGGGTGAATTGAGATGGAAAATTAAGCAGCACATTTTCTCACTGGCTCAGGTATGACTCATTATTAAAAATGAAACGACTTTCAGCAAAGTCGCAACTTTACCACTCAAGAGTTTTGCTGAAATTGAAGAAAAAAAAATCCAAAACATCATGCAACAACTTCCATCAATTCATGCATGAAACTTTTCCTGTCGCTTTATGGGCAGTAAATGAGTTCCCAGCTATTCTGAACCGCGAGTCTGCTCCACCGTGCGCTACAAATGATTCACAGCCCCAGTGGTGCTAATTAGAGACAGGATGTGCATTGGGACCTACTTAAAGTGATGATGAAGGGAGAGATGATGCGCAGTGAGCTCACCTTTACAGCACCTAGATATTCTCATTTTCCAGCTGAAATCTCCCCCATTGATTTTGCGGTATTTCAAATTGCCAAACCAAGAAAGCGTTTGTGAACCATATAGAAAAGGAATCACGTAATTATGTTGTTTTGCAGAGGGAATAAACAATGGGTTTCATTATACATGAGCAATTTACAAGGATGAGCGGGCGACTTGAGGTTATTAGAATGTAGTGAGCTGTCTGTCGCTTGTTATCGTCAATTGTTCGCCGCTCCCAGTGCAAAATACTATTTTATACACCGTCAGCCATCAGCTGCTAGATGAGGCCTGCTGCACGATCCGATTGGCCAATAATTAGTTTATACGTGATTCACAGCAGATCAAAACTCTTCTGACGGATTCTCTGAGCTTGATGTAGGTTAGGACCCGAGTGCAGATGCGCATTGATTTTGGAGTGAATGCGAGAAACGGCGTTATCGACTGTTGTGGGTTGAACCTGAGTCCATTAGTTCCACAAATGAAGGTCCGAGACATTCATGCGATCAATCTGTAATGCGTTCTTACATTTCAAATACGATGACATTGGCAGAATGTGAGGTACGCCGCTAACAGTCCATGCTAATGATTGCAGCATTGTCTTCAGTCCTGCGTTCTTTGTTGTCTCCAGCACTGGGTGAAACACAGCAAAAAGAAAGGCAGAATATTCATGAGAGATACACGAGACAGGCAGTCAATGGAAACACGGCACTCGAAGGACTCGCCCGGCAGCCCGGATACTTTCAGCGAGTCAAGAGAAAGTCATTACTGCTTGGCATGCCATTCATGCACCACCTCGACTCAGGTTTGCTCTCTTAGCTCCATAAGAGCTTTTCTCATCTGCCATTTTCAATATCATGCCCAGAGGCAGTCCTGATGCTGTGAAATGTGCTGTGAAAGAGATGGGAGAATCCCCTCTGCTCCTTTATTCAATACAGTATCCTCTTTAGATGTCTAAACTGAAGTGGGGCAATTTGGAGAGAATGAATTCTGACAAACATGCAATTGAACGACCATAAATGCGCGGTTAGGATATTAGCGCTGACATTTTCCTTTAATCTATTTGTCAGTCATGTGCTGACTCCTCCTTAATGACCTGCTATCATGGCCTAAAGATTGCTGACATGCTCAATCTCATTCCCTCCCCTCATCAGCAAAAGAGACACAGCCCAATTTCCTTACAAGTCCTACTGATGACCACGGATGCGCTGGCCTTTAACTGAGTGTTTTATGCACCTTGCTTTATGGGCCCATGTATATTGATATGGTGATGTAAAATTGATATGTTGAGCTCATTAGGAGGAACTGGTGTCTTGCATCAACCTCCTCTGAGGGCACTGAACACTCTCAATAGAGTGTTTAATGAATATTAAACTGTATGTTTGGTCTCATAAAAATGCAATCACACCGTCATCAAAGAAACTTTCTGCTGGAATGAATGTAAATCATGCAGGTAATTATGAGTGGATTGCACAGAAAATGCTTTCATTTTTTTGTGGGCAAAATTCATGAAAGTTGTTTATGTTCAAATTTACTGGCTCTTAGTGTTGCCTCTTGAGCATAAATAAATACATGTTTGCAAATAGCATTTTTAAAAAATAATTCTCTAGATGTTTCTCATGATGTGTTCACACTCGGCAGGTTTTATTTAATTAAATTAAACCCTTGCGAAATTGCTTTGTTAGTGAGGTTCATTTGAATTTGATCCTTGCCATCAGCTAAAAAGATGTGTCTTCTTATACTTCCAAGTAAACTAAACACAGACCAACAAGATCCAAACCAGAGATACCCAAACTAGGGTCTGCGGGCCAAAGTTGGCCCTTTGCAACCTTTGATTTGGCCCACCATCCCATCTGAGAAAAGAGTACAAATGATGGACAGGGTTGGGGCGAATGATTTTAATCATTGATTTAGATTGTTATTTCTAGTTTAAAATAATCTTTTTTGTTTGTTTGTTTTATCGCTGAGCTACAAAAAAAGCTAACTGAAATGAAATGTTTCATTTAAAAGTTAATTGTAAATACGTAAATAAATACTTTGTAAAAATGTAAATACTGTCACTCGACAGATAGAGGAGAATGCATCTGGGAGCAAATCAAAGCAAAATCTAGTGCAGCTTTACTAACGTAACTCCATTCTGTTATAAACAAGATCGTTTTTACTGTAATAAGTTCATTAAAAACTTATTTTTTTAATACTGCATTAGGTAATACAAAGCAATGTTTTCTAGTTATTTTTAAATATTAGTAAATAAATTAGGACCCGTGGAAGCTATATTTACTTTCGGCCCTCAATCTAGTTTGGTTTTTGGCCTTTCATAAGAAAAGGTTTGGGCACCCCTGATCTAAACCAACCAAAAACAAGATATAATGTCACAAGATGTGGCCAAAAAATATATATTTTTTTCTCTTTTCACAGTCGCCACAGACATCATAAACATGTTTCCCTGCAGCAGATATTTGCTTGTGTTTGAGATATCACTGGCTCAGATTTTGGCAAACCCCCTGGTTGAATAATTATTACTTTAAAATATTTGAAAAATAGCATTTCTAGAATGCTTGTTAAACTAGTCTAAATGTAGATTATATTTTATCAATAAAACTGTATTCTAAATAATTACAGAACGCTTCATCTGGGGGTGACGCAGTGGCGCAGTAGGTAGTGCTGTCGCCTCACAGCAAAAAGGTCGCTGGTTTGAGCCTTGGCTGCGTCAGTTGGCATTTCTGTGTGGAGTTTGCATGTTCTCCCTGCGTTCGTGTGGATTTCCTCCGGGTGCTTCGGTTTCCCCCACAGTCCAAAGACATGCGGTACAGGTGAATTGGGTAGGCTAAATTGTCTGTAGTGTATGAGTGTGAATGAGTGTGTATGGATGTTTCCCAGAGATGGGTTGCAGCTGGAAGGGCATCCGCTGCGTAAAACATATGCTGGATAAGTGGTAGTTCATTCCGCTGTGGCGCCCCCAGATTAATAAAGGGACTAAGCCGAAAAGAAAATGAATGAATGAATGAAGGCTTCATCTGTGTACTTGTTAACTGTGGTTGAGTAGTATATTATACATGCTATATGTAGATTTGGGTGGTCATGGTGGCTCAGTGGTTAGCACTGTCGCCTCACAGCAAGAAGGTCGCTGATTCAAGTTGGCATTTCTGTGTGGAGTTTGCATGTTCTCCCCATGTTTTTGTGGATTTTCTCTGGGTACTCCGGTTTCCCCTACAATCCAAAGACATGTGGTATAGGTGAACTCATTCATTCATTCATTTTCTTATCAGTTTAGTCCCTTTATTAATCAGGGGTCTCCACAGCGAAATGAACTGCCAACTTATCCAACATATGTTTTATGCAGCGAATGCTCTTCCAGCTGCAACCCATCACTGGGAAACACCCATGCACTCTTGCAATCACACACATTATATACAGCCAATTTAGCTTACTTCAATGAACCTATAGCGCATGTCTTTAGACTGTGGGGGAAACCAGAGCACCCAGAAGAAACCCATGTGAACACGGGGAGAACATGCAAACTCCACAGAGAAATGTCAACTGACCCAGCCGGGGCTCGAACCAGCAACCTTCTTGCTGTGAGGCGATGGTGCTACCCATTGCGCCACCGTGACGCCTACACTGCAAAAAATGCTAGATTTTTTTGTCTGGTTTCTAGTCCAAATATCTAAAAATTCTTATATCAAGAAGCATTTTCTAGACAAGCAAAACATATTGTCTTATTTTCAGAAATAATATGCCAATATTAAGTGAGTTTTTCCTTAAAACAAGCTAAATAATCTGCCAATATGGTAAGCAAAATAATCTTGTTTTTCCTTTCGACATAAGATTATTTTGCTTACCCCATTGGCAGATTTCCAAAAGGTACAAATTTGTACCTTAAAGGTCCATATTAATACCTCAAGGGTACATGTTAGTACCTAAAAAGTACAAAAGTGTTCCTATTAAAATTTTTAGGTACTAATATATACTTTTGAGGTACCAATATGGACCCTTTAAGTACCTTTTGAAAAGGTACCACCCCAGTGACAGCTCGCGTACCTTTATTTCTGAGAGTGTACTTGCATTACATTTTTAAGCAACTAATGGTACTTTTATTTGAGTATGATTTTTCAGTACTCTTTTTTTCAGTACTCTTCAGCACCACTGATAATGAGGCGACAAACAAAAAATTAGTGCACTCCTAAAATTAGTGTATATTGCATGATTATGCATGAATTTAATTGAAATTCCAAGAGTTCATTCAAAGCAGGGTAAATCCACCTTCAGCTACTACGCCCCTCGCTGGTGGAATCAGCTTTCAGAAATGATCAGATGTGCTCCAACATTAGGCACATTCAAGTCAAGACTTAAAACACATCAGTTTAGCTGTGCCTTAACTGACTGAGCACTGTGCTACGTCTGACAGATCACACTATTATGTCTTTTTTTTTCTTTTTCATTCTTTCAAAACAGGTTTTTAACACCTTTTAATCTGCTTTTAATAATTTTTATTCTCTGTTGTTTTGTTTTTATTTTCTTGTTTCTTTTATTCCTGCTTATGTAAAGCACTTTGAATTACCATTGTGTATGAAATGTGCTATATAAATAAATGTATGCATAATATCATGTCATGTCATATCATATCATTCATTCAATTTCTTTTCGGCTTAGTCCCTTTATTAATCTGGGGTCGCCACAGCAGAATGAACCGCCAACTTATCCAGCACATGTTTTACGCAGCGGATGCCCTTCCAGCTACAACCCATCTCTGGAAAACATACATACATACATACTCATTCACACTCTGTGGGGGAAACCGGAGTACCTAGAGGAAACCCACGCGAACACAGGGAGAACATGCTAACTCCACACAGAAACGCCAACTGACCCAGCCGAGGCTCGAACCAGCGACTTTCTTGCTGTGAGGCGACAGCACTACCTACTGCGCCACTGTCTCGCTCATATCATATCATATCATATCATATCATATCATATCATATCATATCATATCATATCACTCAGCTCTTACCTTGATGCATCTGTTTATGACAAGGTTTTATTAATTCCTGATTTTTCTTTGAAAATTTGTGAAATGAAGGCAAGAGAGTTACACTCATGGTCAGCCCAGAAAACACTATACCTCAAAAACAGCCCATGATCATTCTAGCAACCATGCTTTAAATACAAATACAGTGATCCTAGAATTCTTTCAAATGGGTCTTCAGAGAAGCGTTGATTGAGAGCCATTAATTCAGTCTTCGAGTGAATAGCTTTTGTGGAGTGAGCTGTCTGTATCCAAGACATGTATCATCTGAGAGAGACAGAATATAATAGTGAATACTGCATTAGCGATATTAGTATGCATTTCATTTTAGGCTTGTCCAGTTATGCACAAAGAGCAGAGCAGATTCCGCATTAGAAATGACCATTAAATATCAGCTAGTGTTCATTATACAATTTTATGAGGAATTGAGAGTTCCTGATAAACATGAAGAAATAGCATGCAAAGAAAATGAAGAATAGGCTCTTGTTAAGAAGAGCAGCAAATATCATATTCTTCCATTTTTAGTAATTAATACGAACATGAAATAAACAAGGGGTTAAAAAAGATGAACAATAAACATTACGTGAATTGAACAATGAGAAAACATATGTGTGAATTACTAATTCTACTTGTAATTTTGTTAGACTGTGTAAGTAGAAGTGTAATGTCGAAGTCTCTCCATAATATTATACTCTGAGAACTGTTATGGAATTTCACAAGGGCAAGACCACGAGAATTGTCAGGCACTAAAACAATAAACTTTCTAATCTGAGAAGAAGATCAGCTAGGAAACCAATTCTTCAACTGTTCCAGTCATCCATCCTGAGCCCCACTCTCTGCCCTCTACTTTACCTTCTCCATAAGAGAAGCTCACTCACATTCCACACAGAATGTCCATGTGAAGTGATGTGAAGTGGTCTTAATTTAGCTGTAATATTTTACAATTTCCTTTAAATCAGTTAATTTGGGTTTTGACTTTGATAAAATATTTGCCAGATGCTCCACTCCAGAGAAAATGGTCTTCACATCAACTCATGACCAGGCAAGGGTCTTTGTGAAGCTTTTATTGTCTTGAATTTATGATGGTTTGTTGTGATTTGAGTATTTAAGGGAAAGGTGCAGAAGCATCTTTGGGATTCTGTAACCAGGATACCCCATTGCAGTTTGTTAGTCTCTGAGCCCTGCACCAAGACTTGCCAGGTATTATTCTCTAACTCTTAAATGTATCTTTGGGTAATTGATGTTGTACATTTCTGAATTTGCTTATTTAGTTTAATTATGTGAATTGGAATGGAAAATCTTTGCCTGACAAATAAATGTAAAATTCTTGTTTAACTCTAATATCTCCTAAAATCTTTGTAACTAGTAGATTGTTTAGGCTGATGTTTCCGCAGCTTATTACCAGGATTGCTCATACACTCAGGCTTAATGGATGGAGCATAGGCACAGCATTAGAGACCTGTTGATTTCTGACAATCACTGACTTAGTATGAAATAATCTAGTGGCTAAATCAAACTTTATGTATGAGCAAGAATGGGGTGGCCTAATATTACTTAAAGGAAATTAGTTTATAGTTATATCCTCTGTCTAAGAACCAGAACTGGCGAGGTTGTGTCCGTGAGCAGATGTACAGTAACTGGCCAGTATACTGACTATAAGCGACTGTGGGTAAACGATGAACCATTAACTGAAAATAAGGATTTATTAGGTTAATCGATCTAAATTAGACCAAATCACAATCTGGTGAACAGAAAACGGTGATCAGCTTAGACAACCTTACAAATAAAAAAAACAGAAACAAAGTAGCACGCTTTCTTTTCTGTGTCAACAAAACTGAACTTATTTGCATATTTGAAATCACCAGCAAAGTTGGGTGAAATTATGATGATTTCTACTGAAAAATATATAAGAATTATACATTTAAAAAAATAAATAAATAAACGGTTGGTATTTGGGTTTAGATTGGTAATGAATAAGATAATGTTTAGAGAATCAATCTGTATCAGTTCAATTGGATGCTTCAGGCTGCATGTTTGGAGTAAACAAAGACAATCTATGTATCATTCATTAAAAAAAGTTTTAGAAGAAAATGTCTTTTACTCACTAGTGTGCTAACCTTTTTATTTTTCTGTCATTAAAAATGTTTGCGATACAAAGACTTTCATAAATAACATCTCAGAACTCAAGCAATGGTGTAGCATGGAGTCTCTGAGATGTAAACCAATTAACCAGGCGAAACTACAGTCTTTGCTGGGTAAGTGGATGTCTGACCTTTGAAAAGGGTGACATTTTAAGATCTCTTCTATGAGTCGGGGAGACTTGAAATACTTAGAGAATATATTGAAAAATGAGACTACACTTGGTAAGAATGGGAAAGAAATTTAACGTGAGCAAAAATATTATTTTTTGAATCACCCCAATCAATTCAATATGTGGGCTATAGCACTGTGCAAAAGTTTTACTGTAAGCAACCATTGGATTTGCTAATTTAGCAATGATATAATTACAATATATGATATAAAGGTCTGTCTCCACCTGAAATGAAATCCACCATGTTGAAAAAAAACACAGACCATAATGAACTAGCCTCTACAGCAGTGATGCCCAAACTAGGGCGCGGGGGCCAAATTTGGCCCTGTTTATGCTTTGTTTTGGCCTGCCAGAGGGAAAATGATTGGGAAGCGTTGGAGAATGCCTTTAACATAGATTCTCATTAATGTAACCTCTTGTTTGTTTGTTTTATTGTTGAGCTGCAAAAAAGCTAACAGAAAATAAATATTTCAATTAAATGTTGTAAATTAATTAGATTTATATAAAAAAATGGGGACAAATCAGAAGACATCAGCGTGCAAATCAAGGCAAAGGCAGGTTCATCATGACTAGTGTTGAACTTCAGTGTGTAATAAATGGATTTTTTTTTTAAGGTTTTAAGTTCATTAAATTAATAGACATTTAAAAAAAATGAATGCATTTGTTAATACAGTTGAAGTATTTTTTTCTACTTATTTTTCAAATATTATGATATAAATGAGGAAATGACCCATGGCAACTTTAATGTAATACAGTTTGCTATATTTACTTTTGGCCCACATGTTCTCAATCAAGCTTGGATTTTGGTCTTTCTTTAGAAAAAGTTTGGGCACCTCTGCTCTACAGAATCCTAAATATCATCAAAGCATTATAGGATTCCCTGAAAAAGGGAAATAAAAAAAAGAAAGATGCCTACTACATCTAAAGCAAACTTGGTCAAGTGCTGAAAGACCAGCCTGATCTCACGAGGAAACGTAAGTATTTTACGTTTTGTCAGTTTAGTGGCTAATTCGTACAAATTCGTACAAGTTCAGTCGTACGAAAATGCACGATTTTAAAAAGGAGGCGTGGCACCTAACCCCACCACTAACCCCGACCTTCATTGGGTGATGAGCAAATCGTACTAATTTGTACGAATTAGATCATACGAATTCATACGAATTAGCCACTAAATCAAAAAGTTAAGAATTGCCGCGAGATTACGTTGGAAAGACAGACATCTACCCAAGAGTATGCTTAGTGCTATTGTCACACTAAATACTGATGTGATATCCAACAGAATAAGTCTTTTTGTTCTGAATTATTATTATTATTTTTAACTATATGTAAATGTTTCCCATGCTTCCTGTTTTTATCTTAATAAAGAAACCAGAACTTAAATATGGGTGGTCATTCAAGCTAGCTAACACATCAGAGTTTGTGGGAACCACAAAACTGATGTTTACACAAAACTGTAGGTATGCTATCATAAAAGGTAATAAGAACATCATTATCATTGCTAAAAAAAAATGTGTCATTGTTAAAAATGTGTTTTAATGTCAGATTCCGAGAAAAAAGTAAATAAAAAAAAAGTAAAAAAGTACTTAAAATGCAAAAACTATTATAAAAATCTAAATAAACTTTGTAAATTAAGTGTATACAAACACAAAAGAGATACTAACTGTCAAAACATTATGATGATCTGTCTAATAATGTACTGTGCAAAATTTTTAGCCTCCCATCAGCTCTGGTATTTTAGCAAAGTTTTAATGACCATACAGATTTATATACACACAATTAAAAACCAAATTCTTTTTAAAGAAAATGTCTTCTTCTGGCAAAAATCTGTTTTTAGTGCACCAAAAAAGCTAAAATTTATGAAGAATTGGAAGCTGATTTTTACAAGTAGAGAAACATATTAACATTTAGAAGGTGCTCTGTGTCATTGCTACAACTATTTAACACATCATGCTAACACAAAGGAAATTAAAATAATGCAATAAATATTATTAATCATTGCATGGAAAATAAAATTCTAATGTTCATAACTGTTGAGGAAAACACTGAAAAGAACCAAAGTAATATCAACAAGTGAAGTATCGGGCCCTATCATAGACCAGGTGCAATAAGGAGCAAGACGTGTTTCCACGACATGTTGCTATTTTCAGACCAACGCAACCTTAATTTTCCTGTTTTTGGCCACGTTGTTTAAATAGCAAATCCATTTGTGCCACTTTGTGGACTCATGGCTGTTCCGGTCTAGAAAAGAGGTGCACTGTAAAAAAAAAAATCCTTAATTAACAAATAACAGACGGTAAATTGCATTTACCGGAAATTAAAATTTAAGTAAATTTCTGTAATTTACTGTCTGTTATTTTATGGTAAATGTCTGTAATTTAATGGCCGTTACTTTACGTTTTTTTTTCCGCACCCCAGCTCACGGAAAAAAAAGTAAAATTATGGATTTTTTTTTACAGTGTGTGTTAAGGCGCATTGTTGGCATGTTGCTATTTTGGGGAACTAAAATAGACTGTTCAGCTGAAAGCAGGTCTAAAAGTCTATTAAAAACAAGCTTAGATTTGTTCACTTATCAGGTTTTGGACCATATGGGGCATAGGATGTGTGTTTAGATATAACTTTTTGTGTTTTTTGAGCACACTTCTTTATTATTGTTCATTTATTCGTTTGCTGGAAATTAGAATTGAATTTAGAAATAGTTTTGAAACAAAACTTTGTGCTTAACAAATTAAATTAATCATGTAGGCTAATGGATGTCTTTGGTGGAGTGCGTTCAACACCGTTTTTTATCCACGAAAGAGAGAAAGTGAAAGTAGCAAGTAGCAGATTGGAGGAGACTCGTTCTTTATCCTCGCACTGCAGATGCTCTGTTTAACTGTTTTCTCGCTAGTGAAGTGTTCAGTTTTTTCTCTTACAAAATCCGCCATGTAAATAGCAAATGCACCATGGCGCAACGCAACTGACTCTTAAAGGGAGTGGGAGATGAGACTCTGATTGGTTTATTCTCAAAACACACCCATAACTCATTAAGAGAATAAGCACAACCCTGTTAGACTATGCGCCGCAGCGCAGAGCGTATTTTTCTGTCCTCAAAATAGCAAAAGTGGATTCAGACACGCCCTTAATGCTTTTGTGCCCTGCACTTTAGACTTTGCACCTAGACCATTAAAATAAAGCCCATCATGTTAAATCAATATAGTTATTCACCATATATATTAAGGAAACTTACTTGTACCCAGGTAACAGATTTCTACTGTAGCCTTATTTAACATTAAAACAATAGCCATTTTACAGCATGTATTTTCTTGGCTTTAAACACACTCTTGAACTCTTATGGGAAGACTGGGATGAATAACAGACATCTTTCAACTCAGTCTTTAGATTTAGGCATCTTTTATTTATTTATTATTTCTCTATGTAACCCTATACTGCCTAATATTCGAGTTGGGGGCCATGTCATGACTGCCAGTGTTTTATCAGCTGTTTTTCTCAGAAAATATAATTTTACTGTTCAGTTGGAAACAATAGCTAATTATATACATGGATATTATTCATTCATTCATTCATTCATTTTTTTTTTTTGGCTTAGTCCCTTTATTAATCCGGGGTCGCCACAGCGGAATGAACCGCCAACTTATCCAGCATGTTTTACGCAGCAGATGCCCTTCCAGCCGCAACCCATCTCTGGGAAACATCCACACACTCTCATTCACACTCATACACTACGGACAATTTAGCCTACCCAATTCACCTGTACCGCATGTCTTTGGACTGTGGGGGAAACCGGAGGAGCCGGAGGAAACCCACGCAAATGCAGGGAGAACATGCAAACTCCACACAGAAACGCCAACTGACCCAGCCGAGGCTCGAACCAGCGACCTTCTTGCTGTGAGGCGACAGCACTACCTACTGCGCCAAGACATAGGTGTCAATTAAAAAATGTGTCCCTTATCAAAGTCACTTAGATCTTTATTTCTTCCCATTTCTCCTTGATCAACACATATTGATTATCAGAACTGACTGTCTGTTTACCATTTATTCTTCTCAGAAGAGGAGGGGGAGTATTTGTTAGGAGAGAGAGAGAGAAAATATATATTTGCTTCACCCATAACTGGTCATAATGTTTTGCATCATCACTGAACATCTGAAATATAACGTAAGATGTACATATCTATTTCATATTCATAGATATGACAAACCAGCTGATGAAAAGAAGATGGAGAGGGAATAAGCTTTTGAAATACATCCAAATATTCAATATCCTCCATATGACATCCAGTGACAGACAGTGAAATGCAGGCAAATCTAGACGTTCTGAGTATGTTATTAAACAATATGAATAACCAAGATAGAAACAGAGCCTCAGCTGGGAGAATTGTTTTAAATCAAATTTCCACATTGCAAGAAAATTACAACATAATATGCATGACAAAGAGTAAATCAGGGGAAAATGATCCAGACAAAGAATCAGTCTCAAGCTCGTGGAGCTTTTGCTATGGATTCTGGGAAACCATAGCCATGAAAAAATAGATAATTTAAACAATAAGCTGCCTTGATAACTTTCTGACAGTCTGCTGATTATCTATCCACCATGTATGTCTGGAGCTGAAAAAATAATGAGGTGGTGAAATGAGAGACAAGATTTGTTTTGTTGTTAGAAAACTATAATTGACGAAGCTTCAGTGTGCTGGAAAAATATATCTTGCGTATTAAAGTTCTTCACTTTAAAAATAACTATTAAGTACAAAAGACTCAGCACATGGCTAGTTTCTATTTGTACCATGCTTTTAATTCAGATAAAGTACATGTACTTCTTCTTAAAGAGATAGTTAAATATAGATAGTAATAGACTTACCGTTCCCTTTCTTCCAAACTGTTTGACTTTTTTTCTTCTGTTGGACACAAAAGTAGATATTCTGATTCAATTCAATTCATCTTTATTTCTATAGCGCTTTTACAATGTAGATTGTGTCAAAGCAGCTTAACATAGAAGATTATCACTGCTGAAATGCCAAACACTGAAGAGCAAGTTCATCAATGCACAGCTCCACAAGTCCCAAACCATGCAGCCGGTGGCGATAGCGGCGGGGAACAAACTTCACCAATTGACGAAAGTGAAGGAAAAAAAAAACCTAGAGAGAAACCAGGCTCAGTGGGGCATGGCCATTTCTCCTCTGGCCAAGTTTCTTGTGCAGAGCTGCAGTCTGGGTGTCGGAGGCTGGAGAAAGCTGGACGTCCATCATGGAGAAGCTGCAGGTGGGAAAGGTCACCGGCTGGTGTACAGGCTGGCCCTTTAAGATCAATGCGAAGACTCGTCTGTCACTGGAGGTCTTACAGGAATCATGCTCTCCGCTCTGCCATGACCACCACAGCAGCTGCTCAGGATACGGCCTGGTCCAGGATTATGGAAACCTCTGGAATAACAAAAACAGACTAACATATGCGCAGATGTCGTTCAAATTATAATGTATTTTGGGAAGTATTCCCAGCTCCGGTTGCCTTAAATAATGCAGACTAACAATCCTTTAGAGGATTTGGATTTTAAAAGCATTTGTGTTTTATGTGAATGCTATTGCAAAGAGATGTGTATTTAATCTAGTTTTAAACTGACAGAGTGTGTCTGCTTTCCGAACTGTGCTAGGAAGGCTATTCCAGAGTTTAGTTGCCAGATATGAGAAAGTTCTATCGTCTACAGTTGATTTTGATATTCTGGGAATAATTAACTGTCCAGAATTAATTGAGCATAGTGGACATGAGGAGCTATAATACACCAGAAAATCCCTCAAATACTGGGGAGCTAAGACATTCAGGGCTTTGTAGGTAGCCAATAAAATGTTAAAATTTATACAATATCTAATAGGGAGCCAATGCAATGATGAAAAAACTGGAGTTATATGATCATATTTCTTTGTTTAAGAAATCACTCTAGCAGCTGCATTTTGAACTAGCTGAAGTTTTTTAATAAGGCCAACAGGACAACCGCCTAGTAACGCATTACAATAGTCTAACCGAGAGGTCATGAAAGCATGAACAAGCTTTTCCGCATCAGACATTGATAGCATATGTCAAAGTTTGGTAACATTTTTAAGATGAAAAACTGCAGTTTTACAGATGCTTGAAACCTGGCCCTCAAACGACAGGTTGCTATCAATAATCACCCCCAAATTTTGACTGAAGATGAGGACTGAACTAAGAATCCATCATGGGTTAGACAGTGTTCTAATTTTTTGCATGTGAGGTTTTGGGTCCAATAAGCAAGACCTCAGTTTTATCTGAATTTAGTAATAAGAAGTTGTTAGTCATCCGATTTTTAATATTAGCTATACAATATTTTAATTTCGTAAATTCATACAAATTGTCAGGTTGAGATAAAACCATTGACTTTCATATATATATATATATATATATATATATATATATATATATATATATATATATATATATATATATATATATATATATATATATATATATATTTGCCATGGAAGTCAATTGTTAAAGATTTTTAGCTTTCTTCAATATATCTGATTTAGTGTTTAACAGAATAAAGAAACTTACAAAGGTTTGGACCATTTGAGAATGAGTTAATAGTGAGTAAAATTATTTTTTTTGATTGAGCTATCCTTTAAGGCAGGGGTCATCAAACTTGTTCCTTGAGGGCTGGTGTCCTGCCGATTTTAGCTCCAACCCTAATCAAGCACACCTGAACAAGCTAATCAAGGTCTTACTAGGTACACTTGAAACACCCAGGCAGGTGTGTTGAGGCAAGTTGGAGCTAAACCCTGCAGGACCGAGATTGGTGACCCCTGCTTTAAGGGCTACAAGTAGAATTCAGAAATTCTTGTTATTAGTGACACTAGTGGCCGATAAGTGAACTGCAAACAACAACTTGTTAGTAATTCTTGGACATATGCACATGTATTCAGTGTCCATATTTAGAGTCTGGATCCTTCAAAGGCTGCACTAAAAAGGCAGTTTGCATCACTGCCTCAATTCAAAGGCTCCTTTAAACTGGGCCTCCAATTGCATCGTTCAATGAAGGATTCAACCAATGGATCCTTTACAGCCTAAACCCTCCCAAGATTAATCCCATGCCAGTGACAATGGAATGTTATTGTTGTTGAGAAAATTGTGGGTTTTAAATGTACTTATTGCATTTCAGCTAACACATTTACCCTACATTTCAGAGACAAGGCTTAACCTTAGTCCCAGACTAAAATCTAAATCTAAGATTTTCCAATTGAAAGAAACAAAATATACCATTGCCTTTGATTTATCTCAAAATGCACACCATGTTTTTATTACTGATATAAGGTAATTTCCTGCATGAATCATGTCTGCAACTTGCTGTTTATGATTACAGGATTTGTGAATATGCATACCTTCAATTTCTTTCACATACATGGTGCACTTACATACATATGTTATGTAGATACATGCTTATAATACTGAATGCATACAAACCGTCCACTTACTTACTTATGAAACTTTCAAGCATAAATCCAAACTCTTTGCTTACATACACCTATTACACTTAAGGTCTCACGAGGTACAACTTCTTAAAACCTCTAAACACGTACTAGTGGAAATGTCCTGCTCATTTAGTTTTTGTCATGGTGATCAACTAGTTGTTTCAATGGTTCATCATCAGACACAGGCTTAGGGTGCTTTCACACTTGGTTCAATTGCCTGGACCGTACCCAAGTTTGATTGTCCCCCCTTGCCACCTTCTCGGTTGGTTTGTGTTCACACTGTCTTTTTTCCTTCTGAACCCCGGTACGCTTGCGTCATAGAGCTGCTGTTTTGTTTACGGCTGTTGCTAGGTTACAGTCACGAAAGCAAAGCGCCAAAATGGAGACTTCCGCACATCGCGGTCGATTTGCTTTTACTGAATCATAAGTTTTGGACATACAGAAAGCGACTCGCGTCTGTCTGCTGCAAAAATATTATAAACATTCAGAACATCACACAGTGACTGCAGAAGCTGTTTCTGGAGGAGACAAGCAGACGTCACTGTGTATCACTGTGCTTGGCTCAGTCCCGCTAAAGGTACAATACGTGGCGCACATACACACACACACACACACACACACACACACACACACACACACACACACACACACACACACACACACACACACGAATGAACGTTATGAAAACGATAGTTTGTTGTACAGTTGCCGGTTCACTTCCGCTATTTGGTACGATTGCATTCATACCAGAAGTGAACCGTACCAGAGTTCGCATGAACCGTACCCCAGACCACCTCTTTCAGGCGGACTCGGGTACGGTTCACGAATGCGCACCCGAGTTCAGAAGACACGTTCACACTAGCTAAACGTACCGTACTATGACGTCAAACGAACCCGGGTGCGGACCAAAAGTGCTAGTGTGAAAGCACCCTTAGAGTTATATAGTAAAATTAATTGTTGCTTTGTGCAGTGATTACTATTGCTAAGGAAAGTAAGCCAACTCTCAGATATAGCAATGGTTATTTCATTTTCTGTACACTGTAGACGAGTTAGACGAATCAAAATCAAAAACCAATTAGGAAAGAGCATGCTTCTCAGAAAGAAGGGGATAAAAGAAAGAATCTTCAAATTAATCAACTAATTCTTTCAACCTAGGCTGACTCTGTAAACGTACCGCTATACATTTCTGGAGAGCGCCAAATACGTCCCAGGAGGTACTTTTTTTGCAATTTTTGTTTTCGCAAATCTACCAGAGGCTGCTGTGTATGTGTCTCAAGTCCGCCGACGTACATGGCGAACTACTGAGCAATCTGGTAACAGCAGGAAAGCCTTCCATATGGAAGTAAGCGGTCAGCTAATAAGCGCAAAAAGGAATGGCATCATACCGCCCCGTAGCATTCATTTTAAAGACAAAATGCAGCCATACGTTCTTCTGGCTACATAATTAGCAATCTCTAAAAATGTATATAGGGCTGTTTCAGAATGAGCCTATGTTGAATTGTTTGAGATTCATTAAGAAATTAGCTATTTTGGCTTAATTAGCTTATTTTAAATATAGTATAAAAATAATATATAATGAGAAAATAAATTTTATTTTTTGTATACAGGGCTGTGGGAAGTTGGAGAAGGTCAATTTTATACAACCTGTTCACGCATTAAAGTATTCACACATATAGGTCATTTAATCATACACCAATTACAGTGACCAAGAAAGTGCTTTCTGCAGAGAAAATACATCTGGAAAGGTCTTATTTTATTACTTTTTTTAAATTTGTCTTTTTGCCACCTGAACTTGCTCCTCAGTCCTCCATGAAGGTTTCATTACAAAAAAAAAAAAAACATGCTAAAGTTTGTGGCATTATAAAGGTGTAGCAGACTCTGAAATCTAAGCTTCAGCAAGTAGCTCTAATTAGTTCTGCTCTGACAAGGTGATCCAGGCAAATTCAAGACAATTCCTTTAATCTTTTCGAAGATTAGACCTGTCATCAGTTCAAATGGGTGGTGAGCAGCCACACAGAGAGTGGCTGATGGGAAAAAAAACTCTTTTAGACTGTTGCCGAAGGATTATTTTGAGGAGCCAAGTAAGGTCATCTAGTGTTAAACGTGCAAATGAGCTGCAAAACAGAATTAATCCGCAAGGCAATCAAGCTTGCCCTTGTCTAAAAACCTCAATTTACACCCTCTCAATTGCAGCATGTTTTGCCCAAAATAACACGCAAAGCTCACTCAACGCCTGGCCTCTTGAAACCTAGTATGGTTTCTTAATTTTGTACATTTTACATTGTGCACACAAAATGTCATTATCTCTGTCTGTCAGACACTTCAATCCAACTTTCATGTTCCTTCGGAAGTCATTTAGGGCCAAACGTCTGCCTCGAGGGCACCCAATGTGATCGAGTTGCTGGTTCCCTAATAAAAAACAGTGCTGGTTCATACATAACACCAGCACATCCTGCTTTTCTGATGAGCTCTCTTCTCTGCCCAGTGACCTCTGAAGAAATGCCAAGCTTATCATTTCCCAGTAATTGGCTGAGGGAAGGGGGGAGTTCCATTCGGACAAATTAGATCGGCAATGTAGCTTGTTTTTTTTATATGTTTGCGCAGCATTTGTTTCCATTACCAGTCCCGGTGTGTCCCCTGTAAGCCATTGTGGGCAAGAGGATCATTTGCTGCCTTTTTGAACTGGGCAATCTGAGAAGTTTATGACACACAGTGACCTGTTGTTTCAGAACCATTGCAAACAAGTATAAAAAATGATTATGCTTTGGTACATGACTGGGTGTAACATTACACTCAAGCAATGTACAAAGGGAACCATTTAACCAATAAAAATGCCCAGTACTTTTATAGAAAGATCGCTGCTAGGCTCTACAGACAGATGTCAAATGGTATATTGACTTGCATCATGTAATAGCATCCAGTCATTTTCAATGGCATAAAGATTTTACTGCATCTGTTGGTTCTGCTCTGTGAAAGAATGTATTTATGTCCTGGCTGACTCACTCACTGCTTGTAAAATCTGTTTATTTGCATAATTTTTTTGCATACTCTAAACGATATAATTATTTGGAATATAAATCAATGAAAACTGCAGTCATTCCATTTAATTGAAAATCCCTTTTATATGCAGTTTGTAGTTTTAAAAACCCCGGGATGTACAACAGAATTTTATGACTGAAATATATATATTTTGTTAACCTCACCCAGTCTGCAACAGTATTATTCTAGTATCACTAAGAAGCTATTTTAATGTGAACAACAGTTTGAATTAGGTTTTAAGTTTAAGTATATATGTTTTCATTTATTTTAATAGAAGCTTTAGTAATTTGTTATGCATATTCCTAATTTGTACTGTTTTTTTTTGTCACACTTTATCTTAAGGTACAATTCTCGCTATTAATAAACCATAGGATTAGCTCAATAATTTACTAATAATAGTAAGGTATTCAGGTTGATGCATTGGAATGTAGAATAAGGTCATACTTTATACAGTGCATCCGGAAAGTATTCGTAGCGCTTCACTTTTTCCACATTTTTTATGTTATAGTCTTATTCCAAAATGCAATAAATTCATTTAATTCCTCAGAATTCTACACACAATAACCCATAATGACAATGTGAAAAAATACTTTTTGAAATTGTTGCAAATTTATTAAAAATTAAAAAACTGAAAAATCCCATGTACATAAGAATTCACAGCCTTTGCCTTGAAGCTCTAAATTGAGCTCAGGTACATTCTGTTTCCACTGATCATTCTTGAGATGTTTCAGCAGCTTAATTGGAGTTCACCTGTGGTAAATTCAGTTGATTGGACTTGATTTGAAAAGGCATACACCTGTCTATATAAGGTCCCAGGGTTGACAGCGCATGCCAAAGCACAAACCAAGCATGAAAACAAAGGAATTGTCTGTAGACCTCCGAGACAGGATTGTCTCGAGGCACAAGGCTGGGGAAGGTTACAGAATGAGCACCAATGAGCTCCAATGAGCACAGTGGCCTCCATCATCCGTAAGTGGAAGATGTTTTGAAACACCAGGACTCTTCCTAGAGCTGGCCGGCCATCTAAGCTGAGTGATCAGGGGAGAAGGGCCTTAGTCAGGGAGGTCATCAATAATGGTCACTCTTTCTGAGCTCCAGCGTTCTTCTGTGGAGAGAGGAGAACCTTACAGAAGGACAACCATCTGTGCAGCAATCCAATCAGGCCTGTATGGTAGAAAGGCCAGACAGAAGCCACTCCCCACTTGGAATTTGTCAAAAGGCATCTGAAGGACTCTCAGACCATAAGAAACAAAATTCTCTGGTCTGATGAGACTAAAATAGAACTTTATGGAGTGAATGCCATGTGTTACGTTTGGAGAAAACCAGTCACCGCTCATGACCAGGCTAATACCATCCGTAGAGTAAAGCATGGTGGTGGCAGCATCATGCTGTGGGGATGTTTTTCAGCAGCAGGAACTGGAAGACTAGTCAGAATAGAGGAAAAGATGAATGCAGAAATGTACAGAGACATCCTGAATGAAAACCTGCTTCAGAGTGCTCTTGACCTCAGACTGGGGCGACAGTTCATCTTCCAGCAGGACAACGACCCAAAGCACACCACCAAAATATCAATGGAGTGGCTTCACAACAACTCAGTGAATGTCCTTAAGTGGCCCTGCCAGAGACAAGACTAAATCCTATTGAACATCCCTGGAGAGATCTGAAAATGGCTGTACAACATCGCTTCCCATCCAACCTGATGAGTTTGAGAGGTACTGCAAAGAGGAATGCGCAAAAATTCTTAAAGACAGGTGTGCCAAACTTGTGGCATCATATTCAAAAAGACATTAACAAAGTATTGAGCAAAGGCTGTGAATACTTATGTACATGTGATTTTCAGTTTTTTTTTCTTCACATTGTCATTATGGGGTATTGTGTGTATAGAATTTTGAGGAAATAAATGGATTTAATCCATTTTGGAATAAAACTGAAACATAAAAAAATGTGGAAAAAGTGAAGCGCTATGAATACTTTCCGCATGCACTGTAAGTACTAATAAACAGTCAATATCTTAATAATAATCAGGGTAATAAGCCGGTAGTTAATATGAATTAGTACTTAAGCAAAAATATTGCTCTTCTTCTTGTTCTTCTTCTTATTTAATTTTTTATATTTTTCACATATGCCCATTTTGTTAATTACATTTATTTTTGTGTTTATTTTAGATTTATCGTTTTTAGTTTTAAATTAATCTAAATGAAAATTTGTTAAAATAAGTGTAATGAAACAATAGTAATGAAGTAATACAATTTTTTACTTTTAACTTTTTTGTTAGTATTTATTTGATTTCAATAAGAAATAGTTCAACTAAATGGTTATAACTTTAGCGATTTATTGGAAAAACGGCAAGAGCAGTGGGTAATATCACCTATCAGACTTAATTAGAATATTCCCAGTGATATAGTATGTGTAAAAGCCTGCGATAATAAGTTCAGTAGTCATATGGGTCACACTTTACTTTGATGGTCCGTTTGTTGAATTTAAATTACATTGCATCTACATGCCAACTAATTCTCATTAGATTATAAGTAGACTGTTAGGTTGGGGTTGGGGTTAGGGTTAGTGTAAGTTGACATGTACTTGCAAAGTTTCTTATAGTTAGTTAAATGTCTGTTAAAGGAGCAGTATCAAGATATTAAGCGGACAGTCTACTAATACTCAAATGGACCATCAAAATAAAGTGTTACTGTCATATGTTGTCATGACACGTACTGTAAACACATATAGTTCTTTCACTAGCATTGTCATGGTAGTCAAGTGATGATGTAAATCTTTTATTTTGTGTATTGTCTCTGTAGTAAAGTAAGAATATTATTGAACTGAAAATAATTCACAGATGAAAATAATGCAATGTTTTTATAAAAGTATTTTTGAACATGTTCTGGCTTGCTTGTTTTGGTCTCATGCTGTTCATTTGCAGCAATTAGATGAAGATGAGGACATAATGAGAGTAACAGAGAGAGAGAGAGAGAGAGAGAGAGAGAGAGAGAGAGTGTGTGTGTGTGTGTGTGTGTGTGTGTGTGTGTGTGTGTGTGTGTGTGTGTGTGTGTGTGTGTGTGTGTGTGTGTGTGTGTGTGTGTGTGTGTGTGTGTGTGTGTGTGTGTGTGTCGTTTTCTCCAGTGAGAGCAGACTGGATTGTGCCTCTTGAGTCTCACAAGTGCTTGTAACTTCTGGGTAAACAAAGACTCTGAGTAAATACTCAAAATGAATCTACTGTACAAAGTCACTACTATCTATTACACAGCCCTCTGGAATATTTAATTCTGATTGATCAGTCATGAAATTCCCAGTTATGTTATGTAAAGGATATTGTAAATATACAGTAGCTATTTTTTCCTCATAGAATAAAGCCCAATAACACTGTGTCCTAACAACACGTGATGTTGATGCCTGAAATTTCTATTTTAGAAACCGTTTCACACTGTACTTGAAGGGGTGTTCATAAGACTGACATATGTTATGAATATGAATGACATTTTATGCATGCTTATAACAATTGTCATTGTGTGTTAGTTGCTCAGTTATGGCATTTTAAATGCAAGAGACATTTTAAACTCACAACCAATTTGTCAACACAGGCTTATTGGGAAACGTACCCCTGAATACAGTTCTGGAGAGTGTGAATTATGTACCCAGAGCTACGTTTAGCTTCATTTTGTCTTTAAAACGAACACTATGGGGCAGTATGTCACAGATGACATCTGTTTCTTTTCACGATACCACCTGACTGCTCTGTGTGGACAGCTTTTCCGCTGTTACCAGTTTGGGTTCGAGTCTGGCAAAGAACAGTTCCAGAAAGCAGGTAAGACAAAAAAAAAAGGCAAAAAATAAAATAAACAAGTAAATAACTTGAAGAGAATGTGGTGAAATCTGAAAATAGGGCGAGGCCTTTTCCTTTTTTTGGATTGCTTTTTAAAACTGTCGGTTGGGTTTGGGGAAATGGGTGGGCTTTTAAAAACACCATTGGTTGGGTTTAGGGAAGGAGGAGGGTGTGTCAGTCAGTCAACAGCGGCAGGCATGAATAAATTTGAGATCTCAAAAAGTATACACAGCGGCCTCTGGTGGATTCACAAAAACAAAAACTGCATTAAAACGTACCTCCTAATGATAATAATAATAATAATAACAATAATAATAATAATAATAATAATGAGCCTGGGTTGGTTTTTCTCTTTGTCATGACAGCTTGATATTACCAAGACAACGAAACTTGTCATAAATCTGTCATAAACATGATTGTCATGAAGCCATTCTGATTATATCATGCATTTTATAACAGCATAATTAATATATATATATATATATATATATATATATATATATATATATATATATATATATATATATATATATATATATATATATATATATATATATATATATTTCCTTGACCCTAAAATATTAAATATTAATGACATTTTAATGACGTATATTTTATGACAAATGCAGTTTGTTCCACTGAAAAAGTGATCAGAAAATAATAATACACAATTAGAATGTCCTCATGGCTGTCAAGTTTATGACAGATTTATGACAAGTTTTGTTAGTTTTATTCTCAGGTCACTTAGGAATCAATATCAAACAGTTGAAAAACATGCTGACAAAAATTTATACTGTAAGCAATTTACCACCGCAGATTAATAATGTTATACTGCATGAGTTTGATATTAATACTGTACCAGTAATTGTAATTGGGCATGTAAATGATATTTGGATAATACATTCTACGTTCTTAAGAGAACTAATTTTAATATTGTATCAGCAAATGCTATGGCACCTTCAGTAAATGTGCACATTTTCTGAGTATGTACACCTCTCAACTGTGTTCATGTTTTAAAATGAATTAAATAATTTGGTTAAGACTATGGAGTTTTACTGCTATCAAGACCTGTCTGGAACTATAGTACAGTACTTTAGCTCAATCAATCCGAATTAATATAAAATATACAACATAGTTTAATATTGTGCTAATGATATACAGTGCTCAGCATAATTGAGTACACCGTGTTTTGAAAATGAATATTTTTATTCATTTCTCAATGAATATAGGCAACGTATTTTAAAGCATTTAAACAAAACAGATTTATTTATTAAAAATAATATTTTAGTCACCAAACATATTTTGAAATAGAAAGATAATACAATTAAATTTAAGCTAAATATTGTATATATTTAATATTTTTCTAGAACATAAATTTGGGTGTACTAGTTTTTGGACCGTTATCGTAAGTTTTTTTTTAGATAAGCTCCAGATTTGGCTTCAGTACTGACTAATCTAATGTATATGCACAAATATAATATTGTATAGCTTCCTATTAAAAATATGGATTTAAAATAGAGATTTGTAAGGGTTGTACGTATATATGCTGAGCACTGTAATGCCATATTGCAGTCCAGTAAAATTTAGAACAAGCTCCAAAACAGATGCACCTTTATATTTCTATAGCAACAGACTAAATTCCCAAAGGGTTGATGGAATTGCAATGAGATGAACAAAGAAAGACTTTCTTTTCCCAGATGACAGGCTGGTAGTGCTTTTTATTTCTCTTGACAATTACGAGTAAAATACAGACCATCCCTAGCAGAATCTCTGAGCTCTAATCCTCTTCTGAACCGAAAACCTCAGAGTTTTTGTACTCCTAACATCACAGACAAAGCTTTACCAAAGTACCAGCATTATCCTCTTTAAGACAGACTCGTGGACCTCATAGCGCACAGATTATCCCGTGCTTTTGTTGCTCCTGCTTATTGTGTGTCATTTTATCAGTACCAATGGCGGTCATAAAACCTGTGTATCACCTCATCATTCTGCAGCTTTATGGTTCATGGTTTACGGGAAGATCTGGTGATTCATCGATTGCCCTATTGACCATCACCAAGGGAGATACACAGTCACTGTATAGAGCGAATTTTCTCCAACTGTGATTTATCTTCACAAAAACTGGCCCCATAAGAATAGACTTAGAATCGCTCCGATGAACATTTTCTAATGTGCTTGACATCTACTGGACTCATCACCGGTGTGCCATTTTGAAATACTTCCCACATTATAGTGCACTTCAGAGACAGTAACAAAGAAAAAAAAACCTGGGATCAGCTCTGAAACAACATTAAGAGGCCTGCTATTCTCATTTCTTGGAGGTTACTCTGTAACTTTTTTTCCCTTGATGGCAATGCGAGACCTGTGTGAGTTGCTGCACTTCAGCCTGATTCATGTCGGTACCCTCTGCAATCTCAGGTTCACTCAGAAGGGCTTTTCAACAAAAGAATTGGAGAGGTGAGTGCTTCACCTCTAATAATGCCTGTAGGCCACAATCTCCTCCAGCCAGAGCCAGTCATCTCGCTGACTTTCAAAGTATCAAAGTAACCCAATACCACAACCAACATACATTTGGCCAAAAGTTAGAACAAAGTACAAAATCCTTGCAGAAACGGTAGCAATACTGAATGTGATGTGAAAAGTGTGAAAAGATACCATCAGCGGCACACACTGACTTCCAAGAAAGCAGCAATAAAAAGCCAATTAAATTTAATTAGATAAGATTACATTCCTTGTAAGATTGAAATTCCTGACCAGACTCAATACAAGAGCTTTCACAAAAATAGACAGCATGCAGTAAAAAGCAATAAATCAGAAGAAGAGATCACAAATAAAGGCTATTGTTTTATCACTTTCAGTATGATTAGTAAAACTATCTAAATTGTACATTTCTAAACTGTAAAAAGCAATTAGTTGCATTAAAAACTGAGTAAATATGTTACTTTCAAAGCAATTAGTTGAGTAAGCCTGTTGCCTTAAAAATATCAAGTAAATTAACAGTGTGCATAATTATAAAAAATACGTTGTCCACTTAAGGGTGACGCAGTGGCGCAGTAGGTAGTGCTGTCGCCTCACAGCAAGAAGGTCGCTGGTTCGAGCCTCGGCTGGGTCAGTTGGCATTTTGTGTGGAGTTTGCATGTTCTCCCTGCGTTCGCGTGGGTTTCCTCCGGGTGCTCCGGTTTCCCCCACAGTCCAAAGACATGCTGTACAGGTGAATTGGGTAGGCTACATTGCCCATAGTGTATGAGTGTGAATAAATGTGTGTGGATGTTTCCCAGAGATGGGTTGCAGCTGGAAGGGCATCCGCTGCGTAAAAACGTGCTGGATAAGTTGGCGGTTCATTCCGTTGTGGCGACCCCGGATTAATAAAGGGACTAAGCCGAAAAGAAAATTAATTAATAAAGTTGTCCACTTAACAGTTCCAAGTTACAACAGGTTTACTCACTTTTTAAGGAAAAGTCAATGTGTTGGTTTTAAGGCAATGGGTTTACTCACTTTAAAGTAAAGCAACTAATCATTTTTTATAGTATACTGTAAATTACTATAAGCCCACAAAAGATTTACAATACAATTTAACAAAAATGACTTGGAAAAAGTTATGTACATTTTCTCAAAGAGAACTAAACAACACAGGCATATTGTGAAAACGTACCCCTATATACATTTCTGGAGAGCGTGAATTATGGAGCCAGAGATATGTATGGCTGCATTTTGTCTTTAAATGAATGTTACGAGGCGGTATGACACAGCCAACAGCTAGCTTCTGATTCTATTTGCGCTTCCAGCTGACTGCTTACCTCCATCTGGACACTGCTGCTATCAGTTTGCCCAGTAGCTCGCCATCTACATCGGCGGACTTGAGATGCAGAGAGGAGTCTTCGCTGAGGTCCAGCTTTCTGCGCCTAGACTGCAGCTCTGCACAAGATGTTTGGCCATAGGGGAAATGGTCGTGCCCAACTGAGCCAGGTTTCTCTCGAGGTTTTTTAAATCTTCGCTTTCGCCAATTGATGAAGTTTTTTCCTCGGCGCTGTCGCCACTGGCTTGCATGGTTCGGGATCTGTAGAGCTGCGCATCGATGGATTTGCTCCTCAGTGTTTGGACTCTCAGTAGTGATTATTAACCCACACTGAACTGAGCTAAACTGAACTTAATCTCTGAAAACTGAACTGACACTGTTTTAATTCACTATAATCTTTCATGTGAAGCTGCTTTGACACAATCTACATTGTATAAGCGCTATACAAATAAAGATTAATTGAATTGAATTGAGTTGACCACGACGACGGGGTTTGAGAAGAACAGTTCCAGAAAGCAGGTAAAACAAAAACAAAAGACAAAAAATAAAACAAACAAGTAAATAATAGTGTGAGAACGTGGTAAGATCTGAAAATGTGGTAAAAACTTTGGGGAGGGCTTCTCTTTTTCTAGATTGCTTTTGAAAACATTGTCGGTTGGGTTTAAGGAAGGGGGTGATAGGGTCAATCAGTCGGTCAGTGCCCTCTGGTGTATTAACACGAGAAAAGAAGATGTGAATGGCACTCACGAGAGAAATTTGAGAACTGAAAAGGCGTACACAGCGGAAACAAAAACTGCAAAAACTGCAAAAAAAAAAAAAAAAAAAACGGAGCTCCTGGGATGTATTTTGTGCTATCCAGAAATGAGTGGCACATATCAATTATGGGTTGGAACTGAAGTTGCAATTGTTTCTTAAATAAAACATGTCTTCAATTATATGGGCTAGTTTAGTTACAAAATAGTTTTTACTTAATTTACATATTTGTACATTTTATTGCACTACCATAAAGTCCAATTCGCACGACATATCACCAGATAAAGCACATATTCTCTGAGATGATACAACAGATGCTGCATGTTAAATTGGCAAAATCGAGGTTCAAAAGAAACCGAGAGGAGTAACACACTTATTGGACAAAAAAATTAAAAATGAAGACCACAACAAGTTTGTGTAGAAACATGAGACTCAATGCTAGCAGTTGTATTACAGATGAAATGCACACAGGTGTGCAGGAGATTAGCATAGCAAGTTGTTTTTGTTGTGGTGATGTATACTGTTACTTACAGTATGTTGATGTTAATTTACTTGTGTTGCATTATGCTTAAAATGCCTAAATGCTTAAAATGACCAGGACAATGACAAACATGAACCTAGAATAGATAAAGATCATTGTTTACCTCAGAATTTGGTTTGATACTATGAAACAAACATGGGTCCTTGTCTAAAATTGATTAAAATATCAAACATGGCTGTTGATGATTTGGCTTGATTTTATTTTGAAAGACTAACGTTATAAAAGTCAAAATATGTGACCATCATACACACGGCCATTTTCTATTAAATCTGTTAACTCAGATCTGCAGACTGACTGACATTCAGCAACTAGACTGTAAATTGAAGGAAAAAGTATGTAGGCAAACAAAACACAGGGAACAGGAGCATACCCAGAAACAACTGACAAAGCAACAGAGGAAGCAGAAGTACTATTTATACAAAAGCTAACAAGACTCACCTGAGAAATAGACAAGGGGAAACCATTGAACAAAAGGACAATGAAAATGGCACAGTAAACACTTCAACATAAAAGTCCAGAGACAGATATAAATAAGTAATAACAATAATGTTTTCAGAATCATATGAATATTATAGAATGTGTGTGTGTGTGTTTCATACATATATGTTTATGGGAACTACAAGTTTGGGAATGGACATGTGGGGGAAGAAGTGAGCAAAGTAAGTAAAAAGTGGGGATACGGGGTTTGGGGAGAAGAAGACAGTAAAAAAATTTAAAGTTATCACACGTTTCCTCTGTTTTTGTGCATATCTACAAATATGAAGACTGCAATTTGGATAGCATTTTATTTCACAGTTCAGTTGAGCATGTATCTACTACATTATAATACAGTATCTATGTAATATCCCCGCACACACCCTTGTTCCATGCATCTGCCTTATATTATCCAATCCTATCTTAGTTAAGCACTGTAAAATAAAGTGCAACCATAATATAGCCAGTAGTTTTGTTTAAATAATGCATTATTGAAGAGCATTAGAGCATTACGAGCTTCTATTTTGAAGCATAATAACACATTATCAAATCCAAACAGTTATTGGATTCTGTCTTCTCGGCTTGCTTGTTTCTGATTTAAAGGCTTCGTATACATTAAAGGACACAGCATATACCTTGCAGATAAACTTAGACAGTAGACAGTTCACAATATAGAGCCTAATTCTGTTCTGTACAAATGCAATTCAGGAGTTTATGGGAGTGACAACCATGTTTAATAATGGAATTTACTGCAGAGAAATTCAAGTTTATATACGTATATACAGTTGAAGTCATGAATTATTAGCCCCCTTTTGAATTTTTTTTTCTTTTTTAATATTTCCCAAATGATGTTTAACAGAGCAGGAAAATTTTCACAGTATGTCTGATAATGTTTTTTCTTCTGAAGAAAGTTTTATTTGCTTTATTTCAGCAAGAAAAGAAGCAGTTTTTAATTTTTTAAAAGCTATTTTAAGGTCAAAATTTATAGCCCCTTTAAGCAAATTTTTTTTTCGATAGTCTACAGAACAAACCATCATTATACAATAACTTGCCTAATTACCCTAACCTGCCTAGTTAACCTAATTAACCTAGTTCAGCCTTTAAATGTCATTTTAAGCTGTATAGAAGTGTCTTGAAAAATATCTAGTAAAATATTATTTACTGTCATCATGACAAAGATAAAATAAATGAGTTATTAGAAATGAGTTATTAAAACTATTATGTTTAGAAATGTGTTGAAAAAACCTTCTCTCCGTTAAACAGAAATTGGGGAAAAAAAAATAAACGATATATATATATATATGTATATATATATATATATATAGCACCTAGATGAGGATTTCTGACACTTTCTTGCAGTGTGACTTCAGCTCCAGACGAGCATCAAACTGAGAACCAATATGAGCTCCGAATCTGATGATGCAATCCACACATCAACTTTAAATCACTTGTTAAATGTTAAATTATTGCTATAGATTAATTAAGGCAAACTAAATTAATGCTACAGATTGTTTAATTAATTGCAGAATTAATTGCTACAGGTTTCATTTCAGATGTGGGTTACTGAACATGTGATGTCAAAATCCAGATAAGTCTTGCGTGCTTCTTGATTGTCATTCAGTCTGACATTATGACAAATGAGATCTTACATCGTGTCAAGGGGATCATGTTTGTACAGTCTGACAAGCTACGATCATAAAGGATTATTAAAAATCACACAGAGTGAGCCGAATTTTAAATACACAGTGATAATGACCAACTAAATGAAGACAGGTGGAACTAAAAATGAATTAACTAAAGCAGGAAAACTGAACAAAGGAAAACTGGTTCAAACTAAAGCCAGGCTCACATGTGTGATTTTTTAAAAAAAGTAGCTTGTCAGACTACACAAACAAGCCGCAGTGTTAATTATGCTCACAACACGCCTTAATGATAAATCAATCAATCAAATCATCAAATCAACAGAGTCTATATTTAAAACATTTTTTTTGTGTGTAAATAGCATCTATTAAATGATAACGCAAATAGCTGCAGCCATTAGTAAATCAATCAATCAATCAATCAATCAATCAATCAATCAATCAATCAATCAATCAATCAATCAATCAATCAATCAATCAATCAATCAATCAATCAATCAATCAATCAATCAATCAATCAATCAATCAGTCAATCAATCAACAAACGAATAAATGAATGAATTCATCAATCAATCAATCAATCAATCAATCAATCAATTGCCTGCTACCTTCTTACTTGTTTAAAACATTGATTTCACCTTTACTCAGTTTCACTGAGCAACAAGCAGAGAAAATGGAAGGTTTTTCCTAAATGCCACACATGGTGCGACTTCTTCTCTGCATGGGTTAGATTTCAGCCTAGTGACATGACAGCTCAAGAAATTACTGTCCAAAATAACAAGGTTCTTCTTTTACCTTATCTTGCAGTATAACATAAATCTGATTTAATGATGGTTTCAGGCAAGATGCTAGTAGGGAGATTTTGGGAAAGTATTTACGGAATCAGAAAAAATGTGGGGAAGATAGTGACTGTGAGAAGTCTTAATATTAATTCAGTCCTTGCAATTGTGAAGGATGCTCATTTGTGTCTCTGTGTCAACATGAAATTGTTTGAGGAAACAGAATGAACCATGACATAAGTCATGCATTCCAAGCAGGCAATACCTTTTGTTCTTTCTTGTACTTAAAAGTTTCTCTGCTGTGCAAAGATATCGCAGAACACAAAAATGTCCCCGCTTTTTTAATGTTTATTATTTCAAACTTCATTCTATTTCAACCACAATGGAAAAGCAGTTTACAAAAATTGATTTGCTGAAAAAAGCTGCCTTTTATACAATAGGTATATATAAATATAAACAGATAGCACTGACTGTTATTCACAGCCTGTTTGTTCTTAAACAACTGTGTTTTGTATTTATTATCATTTTCAGTAGTTTCGTGTTAATCTGTCACATTAATTCAAAATTTACTTGCACACCAACGTTTTCCATTATTCTGCACTGTAAAATGTCACTCATGGTTTCATCATAAATGACACGTTGACTTAGTGGTTAGCGCAGTTGCCTCACAGCAAGAAGTTTGCTGGTTTGAGTCCCGACAGGACCAGGAATCCTTTCTGTGTGGAGTTTGAATGTTCTCCCCGTGGGTTTCCTCTGGGTTAAACACTTTAATGTATATTGTTTATGCAATTTATAGGGCTTTTAAGTAGTACTGAGTCAATTATTTAAACTTCCTATTGAGTAATTAAATTATTTCTCAGACAGAATTTAGAAAAATTATCTAAATACTTATTTAATTATGTAATTAGTAATTAGTTATCATTCATTCATTCATTCATTCATTCATTCATTCATTCATTCATTCCTTTTTCCTTCGGCTTAGTCCCTTTATTCAACAGGGGTCACCGCCAACTTATCCAACATATGTTTTACACAGCGGATGCCCTTCAAGCTGCAACCCAGTACTGGGAAACACCAGACACACTGAGTCACACACATGCACTTTGGCCAATTTAGTTTATTCAATTCACCTATACTGCATGTCTTTGGACTATGGAGGAAACCGGAGCACCTGGAGGAACACGGGGAGAACAGGCAAACTCCAGACAGAAATGCCAACTGACCTAGCCGCGACCTTCTTTCTGTGAGGCGACAGTGAATTAGTTATTAATACTTTTTAAGTAGTCTACCCAACTTACCCTTTATATATTAGAGCTTTATCTTCATTTATGTAGTTTTCTTTATCCTTTAAAATAAAACTGAAGTTCCAATTTGTCAAGGAGGATTAATTACATGTACCTCATTTCCTTTTAGTGTGATTTTATGTGACTGACAGGTTGTCCCGCCCTAATGCCAGTGAATGCCATCAAAGGAGAGAAGATGTTGTTTGGGGGCACATGAACACTTCTAGTAGCGGTACACTGTAAAACCCAATAAGTTAAGATAACTCAAATCATTTGAGGAAACCGATTGCAACAAACCATTTAGGTTAAAAAACTATTCCTAACGAGTACTGTGAACTTAATCCATTTGAGTAAACGAAGCAATTTGAAAACACAAACCAACTGAGTACTGTAAAACCCAATAAGTTAAGACAACTTAAACCATTTGAGAAAAAACCCTGTATATGAGTACTGTGAACTTACTCCATTTAAGTTGAAGTAATGAGGTATTTAATTCACTCATTACCTTCAACACTGAGTTGTAAGCTCTTTTCAAATGAGTAGAATTAACTTTCAGCAAATTTTGAGTTAACTACACTTATTTCATTTGATAGAGTTGACCGTTGGGTTTTACAGTAGTAATAATAATGATTATGATAAGTCATTAATCATAAATTTAGCAAGAACTGTCAATTTTGAATGTGCTGACTTTTTTGTATCCTGAAGTGAACACTTACGCCCAGATGCTTGTGAAATAGAAGTAATTGAATGTGTTCCGACGCATGAATGATGATAGTATTTCTCAGACAAAATCACAACAGTAATAAATCTGATAAATTCACAGGAGCAAAATCCATCATCTATCCAAATGCCGTAAATAAAGCGTTTCTATTCTGATTATCTTGCTATCAAAAATAAGCTATGAATCATAAAACTGCTTTGTTTCATCTGCCAGTGCTATTTCAGTCATTTGTTATCTTTCAGAATGTACCTCTGTTTCTCAGAAGTGAAGTCTAAACAACTGCAGTCGTCACGCTGCAGTGACTGTGACTGGTGATCGGTTATTAATTTAGCTTCAGTATGATGAGCACCAGAAAAAAATATGAAGAAAATGAGCAGGAGGAAATGAATAGTGTGATTCATTGTCATTCTACATGTGTCTCGCTAAAATTCCCTTTACAACAGCACTAAGCATTGTCAGGAGAAAGTGAAGAAGATCAAAGATGCACATGTCTCCACTTCAAACTCACTCTATAGTTCAAAGAAAACAAAGTAAATCTGGAAAACACTGTTTGGCACCAATGTGCTTTTAATTAGTTTTCTTGTTTCCTCGTAATGAGTTTGGCAGTTGGAGTGGTGATGTATCGTAAATGAGGAGGCTGAACTTTGGCACTAGATATTCTCACAGGTACCAAAACATGCACTTGAAAGAGAAGAAGGCACTTAAGATCCTGAAATTTCTGATTCATCAGAAACTTTGATGCTTTTAGGATTCCAAGTTTGTCTGAATTAGAGATCTTGTGAGGTAACCTAACTTAGTTAAAGGAGGTCAAAGAGTACAAGAAGTTGTCTTTCAAGGATGTGAAAAGATGGGTTTCATTCTACTTACAAATGAAGACAAAACAAAGACATTGTGTAAAGAGATGCAACCATAAAAAGGACAAATCATCATCAAGCATACTTGATTTTTCTTGTCATAGTCTTGATGTTTTGATGCATTACAGTTTAATTAGTTTAATTCAGCCCTTGAAGCAGACTTTATATTTGTTTCACTTCTCCAACATTTTTTTAGAAAGTAAATAGTTACTGCAGTTAAATTTCTTATTTTATTATGGATTACTTTTTCAATTGTAGGTAATTTAACTGCAACAACACATACATTTACTTCCCTTAAATGCTGTAAAACCATTCTGTATAAATAAATGCAGAAAAGCAGATTTTTTTTGCTTTTGTTTTTGTTAAGCAAATCAAGTTTGCAGAAATAATGGTAACATTTTATTGATGGTCCATTTGAGTATTAGTACTGTCTGCTTAATATCTGCTGATACTGCTCCTTCAACAGACATTTAACTGACTACAAGAAATTTTGCAAGTACTGTACATGTCAACTTACACTAACCCTAACCCCAACCTAACAGTCTACTTATAATCTAATGAGAATTAGTTGGCATGTACTGTAGATGCAATGTACCTTAAATTCAACAAACGGACCATCAAAATGAAGTGTGACCGAAATAATTTATTTCTCAACTAAAGATGGTTATGACAATCAAAATGATTGCACATGCTTAAGAAACAATCCACTGAGTATGAAATATAGTGGTATATTTTATATATTATTTAATGCTTTATATTATAAACTATTTACTATATTTTATACTATTTATCTTATGTCTGCTCACAATTCTGCTTGTAACTAAATAGTTTCAAAGAGTATTAAAAAAGCATACTTCAGTAAAAGTACCATTACTTGCCTAAAAAAATTACTTGTAGTGAAAGTAGAGTAAAAGTACATGTTGTTAATATTACTCAAAGTATAAGTAAAAAGTAGCATAAAGAGTAGCGAGTAATGAGTATTATGCTGTAAAAAGCTGGTGCATTTACATGTAATTTGTTGATGTGTGTAAACGTAACATTCTGTAGTGCATTTAGTTATTGGCCAGCAGGCACACAACATCATAAGACATTAATATTAGGTTAGATTTAGGTCATGACGTAAGGTGACCAAAATTCAATGTCTAGCCAGTGTCTAAGGACAACCTTACTTTAAAGTCCAATAATGATGTCAAATGATGCTGACATTTGGTTGATTTTAGGTTGTGTTGAAAGTGACCAAAATCCAACATTGAGCCAACATCTTAAATCAACGTCATATTGACGTCAGGTATGGCAATCAAAATACATCTGATAGAGGTCATAGTGGTAACGTCCACACAGTGTCAAACTGTAGCATCATTAGATGTTGATATTGATTTTTGGTTGGACATTAACCATTGACATCATGTTGACGTCCGGTGCCTGCTGGGTGTTTAAGGCCATTTTGGTCATCATACAGTAAACATCCATCATCTTCTTATCAGTGACATGCATCTAAACAGTCTCTGGGTTATTACGTGTAAAGATTATGGACATCTTCTTGGACACTTTTAATGCTTCCAAACAGTTTGCTGCTATTATAAAGCGCCCATGTCTTGAGGTAGTTCATTATGATGTTATGATGCCATTTACCTTCTATGTGCGATTTTGAGAAAAAATAGTGACTGCAGGTTAAAGGAGAATAGTGGAGTAAAAGCACCAATACAGCAACTAAAATGTACTCAAGGGAAAGTAAAAGTACACGTTTTTAAAACTACTTAGTAAATTTCAATTTCTGTAAAACCCAAGAGTCAACTCTATCAAATGAAATGAGTGTACTCAACATTTACTGAAAGTTAATTCTACTCACTTAAAAAAAAGTTTTGAACTCAGTGTTGAAGGTATTGAGTTAATTAAATACCTCATTACTTCAACTTAAATGGAGTAAGTTCACAGTACTCAGTATAGATTTTTTTTTTTTTTTTTTAAACTCAAATGGTTTGTAGCAATCGGTTTCCCCAAACGGTTTGAGTTGCCTTAACTTATTGGGTTTTACATTACTCAATTGGTTTGAGTTCTCTTCATGTATTGGGATTTATTGTACTCCAATTGCTTCGTTTACTCAAGTGGAGTAAGTTCACAGTACTCATTATTAGGATCAGTTTTTGAACTTACTATAAATGGTTGTTGCAATTGGTTCCCTCAATTGGTTTCCAATGGTTTGAGCTGCCTTAACTTATTGGGTTTTTCAGTGTGAGAAAAACTACTCAATAACAGTAATTTGAGTATTTGTAATTTGTTACTTGATTTTTCTTGTTGTTTTGATGCATTACATTTGAATTCAGACATTGTAGTAGACTTTTATTTGTAAGTCATTACAGAATTGTGGGTACACAAGAATTTCCCATTCATTTTCCTTAATTATACACAATTTTTTTAAAAATTTAATTTAACATTTCTATTAAATCATGAATATGTGATTAACTAATACTCTTTAACCTTTATGTAAATTGATAATACTTTAACTGACAAACTTAAATATATTTGGTGAGTGTAAACATATTTTGAGGGGCGACACGGTGGCGCAGTAGGTATGCTGTCGCCTCACAGCAAGAAGGTCGCTGGTTCGAGCCTCGGCTGGTTCAGTTGGCGTTTCTGTGTGGAGATTGTATGTTCTCCCCGCGTTGTCGTGGGTTTCCTACGGGTGCTTGGTTTCCCCCACAGTCCAAAGACATGCGGTACAGATGAATTGGGTAGGCTCAATTGTTCGTAGTGTATGAGTGTGAATAAGTGTGTATGGATGTTTCCCAGAGATGGGTTGCAGCTGGATGGGCATCCGCTGCATAAAACATGCTCTGGATAAGTTGGCGGTTCATTCTGCTGTGGCGAGCCCGGATTAATAAAGGGAATAAGCCGAAAAGAAAATGGATGAATGAATGAAAGATATTTTAATAGCTGTAATAATAATATTGATAATATTAATATTAATAAAAAATAACTTCACTTTCAAATACATGTAAGCACATTGTAAATACTGCATCCACACCAAGCGTCTGTATTCGGCTGCATTATGAATATTTGCAACACGTGATGTCAAACTGATAAAAAGGCTTTCTTTAATAGCTTTTTTTGCATGTTTTCTTTCATTGCGGTGTATTGAGCTCTCTCAGCCACCATATCTTTTCTTCATATCCAATGGAAATGCATCTGTAGGATCTCGAGTACAGGTCTTAACCTCCTAGTTTAAAATTCAGTGCATGCCATGTTTGCTTTTGTTATAGCCTGCTGTAATTCTTTTTCTGTTTTACAGTGTACATCCAATATCCATCTTTATGTTGCTAAGCCCCAACACTAGCTGCTTCCAGACCTTCTTCCCGAAGAACAAACATATAAGAGAAGCCCATCTGCAGGCTGTACGGTACAAAGAAAAGCAAACAAGAGGAAACTTAAAATCATCTATAGTCAGCATAGGGTCAGATATCTCTTTATTTTCCATTTGACCAGTGCACATCCATCTTTCCTTCATGTTTTTGCATGACAGCACTCCACTTTAGCTGGAAGGAGCCTCTATTCTAATGCTATTAATGGTTTCCACAGAGGCTTGACTCTCTTTATGCACTATACAGATTGCTGTGCCAGTCGCCAGTGGATTATGAAATGCTGTAATCACTGGTTCCACTTGCCTGATTTCAGGATGATTTAGGGTTAGTTGCTGGAGTTGCCGCCGCTGCTGGAGGATTAGGGACGCAGAGTGGAAAATAGTGAAAAATAAATTGAATGGCAAAGAAAAATCCAATTTATTTCGAAACAAATTAGGATGCATTTACATAAAATGAATGATTTTTTTTTATAAAAAATATTTATTTTTTCTTTTTATGCTGTGTGATTCTTCAAGTTGGTGCTTTAAGTGCACACTATAATGCAATTCCTTTTTCATACTGGAATTTAATAGACCTAATGACATTGTTAACATACACAAGCAACCCAGGCTCATTCTGATTACGTACCCCTATATACATCTCAGGAGAGAGCAAAATATGTCCCAGGAGCTCTGTTTTTTTAGCAGTTTCTGTTTTCGCAAATGCACCAGAGGCTGCTGTGTACACTTTTTCAGATCTAAAATTTCTTTCATGAATGCCATTCGCGCCTGCTGTTCTCACGTAAATCCACCAGAGGTCGCTATCAACTGACTGACTGACTGACCAACCGACCTATCCCCCCACCCTCCTCCTTGCCTAAAAGCACCTATTGACCTGCCCACCCCCTTTCCTTTAAGCCCAACTGCATAGCAGTTTGAAAAGCAATACAGAAAAAGAAAAGCCCCCTGATTTTTACCACTTTTTCCAGATTTTACCACATTCTCACTCTGTTATTAACTTGTTTATTTATTTTTTGGCTTTTGTTTTACCTGCTTTCTGGAACTGTTCTTCACCAGGCTTGAACCCCATCATCACAGTTAACTATGCTCTGCATCTCAAGTCTGCCGACGTACATGGCGAGCTAACTGGACAAACTAGTAACAGCGGGAAAGCCGTCCATATAGAGATAAACGCTCAGCTGGTAAGCGAGAAAAGGAACGGCGTCATACCCAAATGCTTCCTATACGTGGCTCTGGTTACATACTGTAATTTGCGATCTCCAGAAATGTATATAGGGCTTCAACGTATTCAGAATGAGCCTATGTTGCACACAAGCTTTACTGAACATCACATTGAAAGTGTTTATACATTTTTTCTTTCTTTCTTTCTTTCTTTCTTTCTTTCTTTCTTTCTTTCTTTCTTTCTTTCTTTCACTGTAACATGCTTAGAACTACTTATAAGATTAGAAAGCATGTGCATCTGCTTTTTTGCACAATAACAAAGGTCACATTACACTTAAGTTTCAGGTGTGACAACTGCATTTGGAAACACTTTATTTAAAAATGTCCTTGTTACAGTGCAACTATTCTTTTAACTACTGAATAATATAAATGAATTACTTGTACCTCCTATATGGTTATTAGAATGTGGGTTAGGTTTATGGTAAGTTGCATATAATAACACATAATTAATTGCTTTTAACTCTTCCCTTATCAATTCGAGCACTACCCAGGGAAATGGGGATCAATTCTGGAAAAATTACACATCCTGCTGATTTCAGACAGAAGCAGACAAAAATGTCTGCATTATGGATATGAGGGAAATATTCAGGACGTGTGCATAACTTGAAGGGAAAACAAAATAAATACTGAAGATATAAGCTATAAATTTATTGATGGGAAGTTTAGATCCTTTGAAATTAAAATGAAAATGTTACAAATTAAGGGTGTCACATTGGCGCAGCAGGTAACAAAATCGTCTCACAGCAAGAAGGTCGCTGGTTCAAGCCCCGGCTGGGTCAGTTGGCATTCCTGTGTTCGCGTGGGTTTCCTCTGGGTGCCCCAGTATTGGGATGGAGCTGGAAGGGCATCTGCTGCGTAAAACATATGCTGAATAAGTTGGCGGTTCATTCTGCTGTGGCAATCCCAGATTAATAAGGGGACTATGCCAAAAAGTTGGTATTATAAATAAATTATGGTATTGTAATTGTTTAAAGCTATGTAATATGTGGGATACTACAGATGTTACTACTTCAATTTGGTCCCTTTGCCGCCGTTCATACCGCTGGGGCGGCGGTATTTCGTGCGCCAGCAGTTTTTGACCGCTGGGTGGCACTTTAACCACAGATTTTCAGCTTTGCCTTTTCACAATACTAGATAGACGGTTCTGTATGTGTACCTTATGTGATGTGATGTGTTCAATTAAAATATAATTTTGTTTTAGTTTTCTTAGTAATAAACATGCTTTTACACTATACTGTCTGTTTTAGAAAAGATACATGGTGAGATGTATAGCCCTAGGCTGCAAAAAGCAAATATAAGAATTAGTTCTTTAGCCTTTATAGTGCCCTATTAAATTGCGTTGGGGTGAAAACAATGTTTCGATTTCTTTGACCATAATGGCGATGTTATTACCTCAAATCTTAAACATGTGCACATTTAAAAACCGCGGCACAGCACACACTACAAAATAATATTAAGATTATTGTGCCGGTGGAGCACTTCACCTTGTAATATATCTTATCAGTAGGCTGATTATTATTTATAACAGGCTTACAAATATTTGACCAATTGCCATTACATGTAAAACTCTCTCATGCACTCAGAACTAGTGGCAGTTATGAATTAAATAAACGGGCATACGCACGCAAAGTGAGCCGCATATTATCGTCTGTTCATTTTCTCTGTTCATTTCTCTTTCACACGCATGCTGAGAAAGAAAAAAAATCTGCTGGTTTAAAAAAGCGCATTATATCCACTAATCTATAATAATAACAATAATATTTAGCTAATATATCCATAACGGCGGGATGCGTGGTGCTTTGACTTGATATCTAGGTCAAAAGCAAAACTGTTACCTGTTGCACGGCAAAGGCTAGCCTATATTGTGGGAAAAATATAATTCACAACCTGAGGTGCGTTTCCCAAAACCATCGTTAGCCAACTAAGGTCGCAAGTTCCGTCGTTACAAACAGTTTGTTGATTTGACGTTTCCCAAAATGAACATTTCCAAACTGCGTCGCAAACTACACCTCCGGAGCTGTAAAAACAGAGTTCCTGGCTGTGTTTTATTCCCACTTACCCCCCTATGCCCTATTCGTTATGTTTAGAACATTCTAACATTTAAACTTGGAATGATTAAAATATTTGAACAAAGCTGTAGGTGGCCTAGGTATTATTTAAAAGCGGACTTTACCTCACGTCTTCAAAGCTTGTGAAAACAAAAAAACAAAGCATACTTATTGCTTTTAATTTATGGATTATTTATTAAGTATCTGTACATGACATGGGCCTGTTGGTTAGAACAATTCTGCAGGTTTGCATGTGTTAAATTGTAAAAGTATACTTTTCAAAAAATAAATAATCAATATCTTCATAATAATAATAATCATCATCATCATCAATAATATTATAAATATTATTATTAAAGTTATTATTATTATTATTATTATTATTATTATTATTATTATTATTATTATTATTATCCATTTTCAACCGAAATAGGATGTTATTAGATACGTTTTACAGAGTTATTACCGGAGAAATTCTGTTGCTGTCGGTTGAATAAATGAATGTAATGATTGAAAATACATTGGCTAATGCATATACACATTTAATGTAGCTAAACAAGTAGGCTAATGTGTAATTTGTTTGCTTTGGTTGTCACCATTTTAATAGTTTCATGACGGTGCAATGGTGCGCTTCTGTTTGATTATGATTTGACATTCTTTTTCTGTCTCTCTCTCTCCATGAGGTCGGAGAATATGGGTGAAGCAGGGCAACTAACATTGTAAATACAGATTAATTAGCTATATTAAGATGTCGCTAACATTTAACACCAGTTGGAGAATAACTGTTTAGGCCCTATAAAATTTTTATTATTCTTATTATCCTTATTAAATTCCTTGTGACTCATTTCGTATATTTTATATACTTTATTAAAATTTTTAAACAAAACATTTCCTTTCTATTGAAAACAAATGTATTTCCAATCTGCTATGTGGGGGAAAAAAAAAGAACGTGTTCATCAGTCGCTGGATTCGAACCGGGTTCATGATCTATGGCCTCAAAACATGTTGTCAGGCATTTTACGAGCTACGCCACACCACCTACACTCTTCTGGTGGGAAGTACTCAACTAGCTTATTCCAAGGAGGTGCGCTATTTGAGCAGCAGCACTTAAAATATAAAATAATAATAAAAAGGCCGCTTGCACGGCATCTGTGTGTAAAGATTATTACTTTATTTTTATATTACTATTATTATTCATTTATTCAAATTCTTTTTGGCTTAGTCCCTTTATTAATTTGTGGTCGCCACAGCGGAATGAACCGCCAACTTATCCAGCATATGTTTTACCAAGTGGATGCCCTTCCAGCTGCAATCCGTCACTGGGAAATATTATTTGTAGTAGTAGTAGTAGTATTATTAATAATATTATTATTGCTGTTAGGCTATTTTCTGTAGCAACCTTGTAATTCATTTCAGTGTTTTCGGGTTGTTGTTTTTTCCGGTTAAAGCACAATAGGCCTTGCGCCATTAACACCTCAGACAGACAAGCATTTGGTTTGAGATGGGGGAAGGGGTATGTCTCCAGTATTTTCTAGGCTAGGTTACAAATATTTGACCAACTGCCACTGCATGTAAAACACTCTCGTGCACTCAAAATAGGTTCCCTTTTGCTATTAATGGCGGTTATGAAATTAAATAAATATATCCGCAAGCGCTGTTAGCCGCATGTTCTCAGTTCATTCTCAGTTTATGGAAATATGTTTCTATGCACAGCAACTTGGCTTGTAGCATTCGCCAAAACTAATATATTTTTTTACGTCAAAAACACAAAACATAACTGAATGGTGTGTTGCCTGCTGAGCAGGAGCGACAGCAGAGAATTTCGCTTGGCCAAAATCATCTTAAATGGACCGTGGAGTTTGTGTACCCGCACAAAGAGACTAACTTTAATTATGTTAGATTGTAGCAAGCTTTAAGCATGGCAAAGTTGCTTGAGTCTATACTGTATGATCTGTCCCGCGACATTTGAATCACATCCAGATAAATTAGTCTAAATCTGAGATAATCGAAAGCCACACTGCTTTAGAAAATAAATAACTTTAGATGTCGATACCACGCATTTTACACAACTACGAACACACATTTAACACATTTGAGATAATTATTTTACCAATGATGCAGCATGGGGAGATTGCTAAATTTGCAGTAACTGTAGTGAAATGAGAACACAGCACTGGTCTGCAAAAGCACTTCTCTAGCGTGTAGCCTATCTGGGGTGCGATTCCGAAAACCCTTGTTAGCAAACTAAGGTCGCAAGTTGTGACGCTACAAAGATAATTCGTTGATTTGGTCCAAATCTGTCGTTCCAACAAACATTTGCAAACTGCATCGGAAATTTCTATGCTACACCTCTGGAAATAGTTGCTGGCTGTGTTCTATTCCCACTTATCCCCCCTTTGCCTTATTCATTTAGAACATTCTAACATTTAAACTTGGAATTATTTTTAAAATAAAGCGTTAAAGTCATCACTCTTAGGCATAATTTGCTTACAAAGCATTTTTACAGTTCAGTTTTAGCAATCTTCATGTTTACAAGTGCGCTCCCTTGCAGAAACATATGTCTCCAAAGCTTGTGAATATTAACACTACAATGGCCAAACATTTGGTTTGAGATGGGGGAAGGTGGATGTCTCCAGTATTTTTCACAAAGATGGAGAGACAAAATTCCTGGTTATCTTTTACCTACACACAGGCCGCAGGCCTAGTTATGTTTCTATGCACAGCAACTTCTGGAATTATCTGTTAATTAAAATATCTATATTAGAAAAAAGCTTGAAAAAAGTTTTTCTAAGAAAATTATAGTGAAAGACTATATTGATTATTGAAAACCTATCAGGTAGTTTTTACATTTTCTTTGCAAATTGATGTTGGTGTCGTGAATGATTTGCATTAGTCAAAATTAATATTTTTTTACGCAAAAACACAAAATACAACTGAAGTGCTGCTTGCTGAGCAGGAGCTACAACAGCAGAGAATTCCGCGTGGTCCTAAAGCCTTCTGCCGACAGTTATTTTCAAATATGCGCAAGGCGAACCAAACAATAGACATGCCGTTCCCCGACATCCTTACAAACAACTTCGCTTTAAACTGTAGCCTGTTTAGGTCCCATTTACACTGACAAGTTTTAGTTTATTTCCTATAAGCTGTTGTATATACTTATTGCAGCATACTTTATTTTTATTGTTGATTATTGTTATATAAAAGATATAGATTATTAAAATAAATATTTAGCAAAAGAGATATTTGTATTTCATATATTTCACCATGCGTTTCATCTGATAGGCTAATCTTTATAGCCCCATTAAACACATTGTCAAAACCCACACAGAATTTTTCATATATATAAAAATGAAAAAAGGCAGTAATGGTAATTATTAGACTCCGTTTTGTTATATGCGATGTATAGCCAAGGTTCTCTCTCTTAGGAAGTCTGAATGAAAACGTTTTTCAAAACTCTGTTTCCATGGTAGAAAAGGAGGCTTTCATTTTTTATTTCTGAATGAAGGGGGAATCTATCTCAGTCTAATTATTATTATTAATGTTTAGCCTATACACTGTGAGATAGTCTAATCCAATCCAATCTTTTATTTTAGGATAGAAAATCACATTAAATGAATTTTAGTGAATTGTTTTTATCCCGAGATAAATAACATTTTAGAATTGCATTTCAAGCTTTCGGGATCTCCTCATGGTTGAATTTGGTGGTTATCCGAAAAAAGAACAAATATCACCGCGCAGTAGTTGCTTTTTAGATGTAATTTAGGCCTTTATTTAGCTGACAGCGCAAGCACAGCCGCGATACCGAGAGAAAAAGTAAATAATATATCAATTAATATAAACAACTCGGGCGCGCACAATGAACCGCGAGTGACAGAAACAGAAATGAATTAATTAAATAATTAAATAATTAAAATAATTTAGCCCACTTTGCAGCTTTCTTTTAAATATAGCAGGCCTATATAAAATAGCAGACAGACTGTTTTGATGAGGTGTTTTCTTTTTTATAATCCGGATGTATTTCAATATAATTTTGATGAATTAGCTATAACTTTTGACTGCCTTTTCCTTTTTCATGCTGTCATGCCACATTATATTTCACACGCATATGCAAGGTGACTGAAATTGAAAATAAAACATAAAAGATACTGAGCCATTAACAGTTTAAAAAGTAAAAAAAAAAAAACAATTATAATTTGGAGGAGAACTGTGACGTTTTGAAAACTGAACTGAAACTAAATGATTAAAAATAAACTTTCGGGATTTAGGCTAATTTATGTCCTGCGGCAAAATTACTTTTATTATAATTTTAGTGATCTGCTTAAGGTAGGTCAGTTTATTTTTATGCTTTTTATGAAGTAGCATTCAACTTAAGAGCTCTTTAGACCATGCGCCAGACGTTTCTCCGTGTTTCGCTTTTAATGTCTTTAAGTAAATAATTATTTAGGCCTATTTTTTTACACAAACACGCATTTAAAATAAAATCCAATATTAGTTTTGGTAAGGGCTCGTTTTTATATAAACTATAAATGTCTTGCAGTGATGCGTATTTATGCCAGTCTATAAAAAGATAATATAGCTCGAAATACTTAAAAATTTTAGAGAAAGTATGTCAAGTTTGCACAACCAATGTTTGGTCTTATTAACCTGCAACCTATAATTAAACATCATGTAGCCTACTTTTTGATTACTTGACCTGCATGCGGATTAACCAGCACCCCTACACCCGTCGCAATGCTGCGCAAGGCGCGAAGCATTTGTTGTTTGCTAGTTTCAGCTCGACGCTTTTTCAGTTTATTCATGACAGTTTGCGTTTTTATAATGTTGTTATTAGCAGTATTATTTACTATTTGTAAATAATATTTGCCCACCTGTCAGGTTTTAGACAATATGGGGTGTAGCATGTGTGTTTGGAAATAACTCAGTTTTTGGACAACACTTTATTATTATTGTTCATTTATTCGTTTGCTGGAAACTAGAACTAAATTTAGAAATAGTTTTGAAACAACTCTTTGCGCTAAACAAACGAAAATAATTATGTATAGGCTAATGGATGTCTGTGCGTATAACACCGTTGCTTATTCATGAGAGTGAAAGTGAAAGTAAAAAATTAGGAGGCTCTTCTCTCATTCTCATGAGCAGCAATAAACAAACCTTTAAAATATAAGCAGTTTTATTGTTATTTTCTAAACTACTAGTGTTTTGAATTTAATAAATGCATAATAATGGTGATAATAACTGTGAAACCATGATTATTCTTCAGACTATAATCGTACAACCAAAATCTATAATTGTTGCATCCCTAATTGTTACGCAGTTTAAAACATTACTGTGGTGGGAGCGCAAATATTTTATTAATCTATTTGCTCTGAAACACTTAAAGGTTTTCTTTACTTAATATACAAAAATGAAATTTTATTATAGCTGATGAGCCTACAAAAGTTGATACTGTACGTAATTTGTGTAGTTGTATGTCTTTATGTTGAATTCATATGATAATATCCAAAATAATAAAAAGGCTGCTTGCGCGGCATCTGTGTGTAAAGATTATTATAAACTACTACAACTAAATGATTATGCAACACCCTTAACTTTACAAGAAAAACATATGGGCGATCATAAGCAACAAATCCTAGAAGGGTTTTTCTTTCTTTCTTTCTTTCTTTCTTTCTTTCTTTCTTTCTTTCTTTCTTTCTTATCTTACTATTACTATTATTACTATTATTATTATTATTATTATTATTATTATCAGGCTATTTTCTGTAGCAACCCCTGTAACCAATTCCGTGTTGTTATTATTATTATTATTATTATTATTATTATTATCTATTTTGCTGTGATGGATGTGCTGCGTTTGACTGGCAATAGTTTTTAGATTACTATATGTTTAAAAGCGAAATTGTGACATGTTGCACATGAGTACAATGTACGTAGAAAAATATAATGAATGCACTGAATGCAAGTGCGGTCTGCAGTTATCTTACTCGTTCCCGGTTCCGTGACGTTTTGAGGTTTTTCAAAACAAAATCGATATGGTAACAGTACTTAAGCTGTTAAAATATGACTACAATATATTTTCTGGTGTTTAATTTTGCATGAGCAAACAGCAGTATACCCGAAATTACATAGTTTTAAAGATTATCATTCAGTCTACCTTCAGCGCATGTGAGAGGTTGCCTCTTAACAAACTGTTTGACTGTGTTTTTTTTCCGACTATATCTGCGAAAGTAAAATAACAAATTATACTTTAAAGGAGAACATTGATGTTTTGGAAAAAAAAAAAAAACTGAAATGAAACTAAATTATTAAAATTTCCTCAGGGCCAAAGCGGGTTGATTTTTAAAATATTAAAGATATAGATTAATAAAATAAATATTCAACAAAAGAGACATACATTTCATATTTCACCATGCATTTCATATGATAGGCTAAACTTTATCAAGCTGTCGATATCTCCTCGCGGTTGAAATTGTTCGATATCCGAAAAAAAGAACAAGTATCAGCGCGCAGTCTAGTTGCTTTTTAGATTTATTTTAGGCCTATATTCAGCTGATGCACGCACAGCCGCGATACCGAGAGAAAACGAAGGCTAAATAATATATTCTTTAACCTAAACGACTCAGAAAAACTTTGGCTATATAGCCTACTCGGAGAGGACGAAATGACATCTAAACTGGCTGCAAAATATATACACCGTTAGTAGTTAATCAACGCATTTGCCTTATTTAAAAAATCTACTCGTTTTAGTCCTGCAATTATGATAACTTTTAGAGATAATGTCTGTTTTTATCAACTTTTCTGTCACTTATTTCTCATTTGCTAATTATTTTATATATACATTATTAATTTGTTGATTTTAATATATTACAGGCTAGTTTATATACGTATCTAAAATCCTTTGGCATTCAAATTAGCTTTGAACTTGAAAAGAGAGAGAAGCAGACCTGTCAGTGTGTGCACATTGCTCCTGAATAGCATTTCTTTTTCATGTCAGTCTTTACTTTAACCTATCAAAAAGAAAAGTGTCATAATAAATACAATTATTATTAAAAATGAAATTATGATTTGTTTATTGCATATACTGTAGCTAACTGTTTATGCGATGTGGGTAAATGGTGTTTCAATCCGGCTACCACCGCAAGTATACTTCAAACCTGCGAAAGCACTGTAATTGATACAGTTTTCTCCAATAAGGTGGTGTAATAAATACATTTAAATTTTTATTAAGTGTTGTTCACAATAAATAATAATAATAATAATAATAATAATAATAAACATTAGTTTAAAAAGTATTTTGTGACATGACGGTTTCAGTCGCGGTCCATGTGCGCGCTGCGTGTAATAAAGACAATGACAAGCCTTAAGGTTCATGTTGACTTTTTGTAAAGTATAGGCCACTATAGCATATAACAATTTTGTTGTTTACATATGATATTGCATTAATTTGAATACATGTTTTATAAGCTGTAAAATGAAAGCCTCAGTTTTCTGCGAAATTATTATTATGCAAACATCAAGAAAAACTTTGGATTTGTTTGATTCGTAAATTAGGCTACATAGGCTATTTAAAATTGTATATTATATAAGCCTATACATAGCCTATTTGTTGAGTTTATGACACGGCTCCAGGCAGCAGAGGCGATCAGCATCAGCAACTTGTCTGTCAAACTGTGACCGAATATCCTTCTTTTTGTTAATATAGGCTTCTCTGAAACAGTGAATATTTCACTTTAATTTTATTTATGCTAGATTATTATTATATTTAACAAACCAACACAATCTCAAGGCAACTCGTGTTTGGTGCTGAAGCATACTATAGCAGACTTGTTTTAAAGCACTTCACCCCAAAGGTTATTTGTTATTATTTATTCCTTTAAATAATGTAGCCTGGTTGTCTTTTTAATGATTAGTGAAGGAATTATAATGCTATGTTTCATTGATTATCTTTATTTACAAGTAGTACAGTTTTTACAGCTAATGTGTAAGCTATTTCTGTCCGTTCGCATCCCGTCCCTTTGTGCCACCTGGCGGCATAGTCGCAAACTGCGGTCATACCTAAAAAACACGTGCTTTTTTTTTCAATGCGGCGGCGTTATATTGAACGGCGGTAATAGTCATTTTGAACTCTCACCTACTGTATACATCTTCTTTGCATCACAAAGAGGCTATATTAGCTAATTGAGCAACTTATTTTTTTAGAATAATAGAACTACTACAAAATTTCAAAACACAATTGCTTGACTGTGAAATTATGCTAAATAAAACACACCACCTGAAACCATTGACAGGTTGAATAAAATGCTAATTTGTCGTCTGCCAGTAGGTGGCACTTATAGACCAGTGATAATTTCATCATAAGCACATGCAACATGATCTACAAATCAGATGAAGATTTTGAAATCTTTTGAAACATGTAAAACTCCAAACGATTGCCTACAGTGATAGGCTACTATAAAAACTGCCCAAACAAGGCGCTTTATTTTTGGTTGAAAACAAGTTAAATGCGATTACAATATTATCATATCTCTCTCATAGTACTCATTTAATAATTAGAATGTCCTTTCTTGACCACAAATCAGAATAGTCAGATTGACAGTGACTACATTTACATGGACATGATTTTAATACAATTAAGACAATACTCCTAATCAAAGTCCACCATTCATTCATTCATTCATTTTCTTGTCGGCTTAGTCCCTTTATTAATCCGGGGTCGCCACAGCGGAATGAACCGCCAACTTATCCAGCACGATTTTACGCAGCGGATGCCCTTCCAGCCGCAACCCATCTCTGGGAACCAAAGTCCACCATGTAAACAGCAATTTTTGATTAATTTAATCAGATTAAGGTCATAATCAAACTAAACACAAATCGGATTAAGACATGTGGAGTATGACGATTTTATTCAATACCTCAATTTGTGTGACGGGGCATAAATGAAATGTTCCTGATTAAAAAATGAAACTGCCGAACTGCAGTTAAAGCCAAAAAATTGAAAATAAAACACTCGATTTATGTGCTATAACATGTAAAATGGGATCATGAAAGGAACATTCAAAAAACAACTAATGTAAACACCTTAATCATATTATTGTATTAATCAGATTAAGGCAAATAAATGGATTACTGATGTACATGTAAACATAGTCAGTGATTCTCTTTGTTTTCAGAGCTGCTGTGTCTCAGTCTAAAAAAGTATTAGTTGGACATTTACATCTTTTTGCAATTGGGGGGGGGGGGGTCTTTAAATTGTATTTAAAATCTCAGAATGACTAAAGATTGCTGTTAATCTCCAACATCAAATTACATTCTACCTTACATTTGTTTTGTTTTTTTTGCAGCTTTTTTCTGCTTTTCCATAATAAAAAATAAATTTGTGTGGGTGGACCTGGCTTTAGTCGAAATGGGCCAGTGCCACCCTGGCCCTTACAGCCTCACAACTGCTCAATGATGTATTAAGGTGATGTATTTAAAAACAATTACCTTATGACTGCTTTTGTTGACCAGGGTCAATTAGCCATGCCTTACCCCTCATTAGGGCATGGGCAAATCATACCAAATGTATTAATGATATCATACAAACTATTATGAATTAACCTTTGAATCAAAAAGCTGCAAATTGTGCTGAGATTGTGGTGAGGTTTTGCTGTATAGGCTACACACACGCACACACACACACACACACACACACACACACACACACACACACACACACACACACACACACACACACACACACACACACACACACAGGTATATTATATATATATATATTATATATAAAACTGAGCACAGATAAGGTGAATTTACACTCTCACAATCTGTAAGCAATCTGCCAGGTGACTGGTCACTGCATGCACCTTAAGTACCTTGACTGAATTTCTATAGCTATCATTCTATGAGTCAGAGTGAAGAAATGCTTTTCATATTCCCTCTGATTCGTTCAGTTGCGGTTTTGCCCGGTAAGCATCACAAAAGAGCCCTCTAGCATGGCTGAAAAAGGCCTGCTATGTGATCTAAAACCAATTTCACTGTTAGAATAAGCCAACACACATTTCCTTATCTTCCCCTCACAGTCCAAACATCCAGGCATAACCGTGAGAGGTGAAGCATGGTAAAAAAATAGAATCTAATTTTAAAGGTAAGCACCAAACAAAAGCACTGCTTTAAGAGTGTTACAGAGCAGGGATAAGCAGGTGTTTGGCACGCCATAAAAAGGTGATTTCACATGAACCTCCAGTTTAATTGGGTCTCAAAGCTTTGGCCTCCTGCTAAGAGAACGGACCTACGATTTGGCCTTTCCTCTTCTCTCAGATCTATGGAACATGCATACCATAGAATTTATTGCCACACTGTACATGAGTGTGTTTATTTTCTAGCTTTTTTTTAAGGCAGTGTGGATATGAGCAGTATCTAGCACATTTTTTTTTTTTTTTTTATCAAAGGTATTTTTTAATCTGTGTTGAAGTTTATCTTTTGCAATCCTTTTTTTTTTTTGTGGCACTCCAGAAAAAAGGATAGCTTTTATGGTGTGGTATTTCAGCATGTGCTGCCCCCATTTTGAACGGTCTGTAATTGTTTTATTTCCACATTCCATTTAAATGTTTTGTGTTTTAGCAATTTCATTAAATGCTTTTATACAATTTAGGTGTTATTTCATTGTTTGCAGTTTTTGAAGTAACTATTAACTTCATAAATTTTAAAAATAACATTTAAATTTATAATATCTCTAAAATTGTTGTAGACTGTATAAAGTAATTATTGTTTCATTATTTTTGTCATTTCATTTATTTTTATTTTTTTTTGTGTGTGTAATGTTTATACTTATAAAGATTTTCCTTTTCTCTAGAGGAAAACAAAAAAATAAACTGTATTCAAATAGGTTCTTGCTGTGCCCCAACAGTAGGATTACTAATTGAGAAAATGTTGCGATTTCGGGTCAAACAGAAAACAATTTCATTTGGTGTCACTAAATCAAGCAAACTGTAAAATTTTGTGGATCTTGCATGTTTTTGCTGAAATGCCGCAGACTTTTAACAAAGTCTAGGCACTTTCTATGATGTCATCACTACACGGATTCACCCAAAACAAAGGCGATGTGAAAGCAAACAACCCTCGCTAAGCCATGATTTTACACATTAAATACTATAGGAAATACTCTGAAAACACTCTTTACTCTTTTAAACATCATTTAGGAAATATTTAAAAAAGAAAAAAAAATATTTACAGGAGGGCGACTTCAACTGTATGTATAAACAACAACACTTTTTTAAAAAAAAAATTATTAATATGCTAATGACTTTAATTGTTAATGGTTACATATGAAATATTGAAATTAAGTGTTAATTTATGTTACACAACCCAGTGTCTGAGTAATAAAAAGTATGTATAATAAAGACTTTTGTCTGTGGTATATATATATATATATATATATATATATATATATATATATATATATATATATATATATATATATATATTTATTTATGTATTTATTTTTTTTACAGCAAATCAGCATACAAAAAGGATGCAAATATTCCCGCAAATTTTAAGAAAAGTAATTTCAGTCATTGGAGGGACTGATTTATATCATGTCTTTGGACTGCGGGGGAAACCGGAACAAAACTGAAGATTCTGTAACATTTATATGTACATATTTTATACAGGAAAATCATTTTGAATTCCACATAGAACTTTTTAGTGAACAGTTTGCAAAAGAACCATTTTTTTTCTTAGCCTGAAGAACCTTTTAATATAAGTTGTTTTTCTTGTGTAAATAATCTTTTGTGGAATGAAAAAAAATCATCATAGAACCAATGATTCAAACAAATTAGTTTATATATAATTTGTAAATCTAAAATGAACAGTTAGTACTCTTGTTCTGTCAACGTAGCACTACCTGATACTGAATCTATTGGAAATATGTAGTAGTATGATAGTAAATGGGTTTAAAATATACACATTTTATAAAGTACATAATAAAAGGTACATTATCGTAACTCAAACTTATAAACAAAGAAAAAATGGATTAAAGGAGTATTTTGTGGCTCTATAGTGCAATATTACTTCATTTTTATTTCATATCTCCCAGTTTATTTTAGACCCACAATGGTGCAAAATAACATTTGCAGCTCCCAGTGCTCTTTCTCCAATGGCACAGCCATGATAAACCAGCGACAGCACTGATTTGTTTCCAGCATGAGAGCAACAGGGAAACACTTTAGTGTGTGATGCAGTCAGATTGCATTTCCTCCCACTGTGAGATGTCTTGCCGAGTCCTCCTGTTCTGAAAACCCCAAGGGCTTCCTCTACTTTTCACCAGCACACGTCAATAGTCCTGTCCATTAAGCAGGGCCTGCATGAAACAATATTTAGAGGTTATAGAAAGGCCACTTAGATACATGTCTCTTGTAGATGCATCAGGGAGAACATCAGTGTGTATTGCACATTTGTTCTTTTAGGAGTTTAAAAATAAAATGTTCATTTCGCTTTATAGTGATACAATTTATCCACTGATGTTTTTGAATGAATGGAGCAAAAAAAACTGAGGCGTTCGCTCAATGTGGAGCACTTAGGAAAGGATAAGAGATAGTTCAGGGGTGAAGGGCAGCTATATGATAAAAGTAATTGTTAAGAGCTTTTATGCAGTAATGGCCAATTTCTGACCCTTTGGCACAGGAAGAGAAGTACTGCTTATTGAGCATTAGTGAGCTTATGTGCTGTAATCAAAAACAACTCATTCTGAAGAAAAACAGAACCAATGGAGGATATAAAAAAGAAGGAAAACATGTTTTCCTTATACTACTTAAATTGAAATCCTTATTTACAAGAATATAAATTCTAATTATTTCTCACAGACACACAAACACCCCACTATCTTTATAGGGACTTCCCACAGTAATCACTTTTATACTACACAGACTGTATATTTATTTATTTTGACATGCATCACAATTACACTGACAACCAAATGCATTTAAGTGTTTTAGCAGACTTGCTAATTCTCAACACCTGTCCATGGGAGGTTTGACATAATATGGAAATAAACTTTGGAACAAGACAGTCACCACTCGTGTGACTCGGTGAGAGGATTGATGCCTACTGATTAGATCTGAAAACAGCATTGGAACATGATTATTTAAACATTTAAAAGCCAATTTACAAACAAGTAAACAGTATTTAAAAAAAATATAATTAATTAAACTATCAAAACTTAAAAAGGTTGTGTTTACACAAAACCTCACAATGATGACATTGCATATGCTTTAAGTACACCATTTTAATTGCTTATATATCGATTCAATAGACTTCAATGTGGTTAAAGAGACTTGTGATCATGATGTAGCGCAATATGACAAGTGTGAGAATATCATTGTATGCATGTATTATTTTGCAGTTTGATATGTTAAAAATCTTCTAATAAAATGAAAACAATTTAGACTTGGTTTGACCTTCTTACACATATTTTTAACACAACTATCAAATTTTTAATTCACGTCTAGAGTTATGACAAGATACTTGAATTCGTTTAAATTTTCAATAACTTCATTTTTTATCAGCACTTTAAATTGATCCCTTGCGAGCCTATTTTTTTATGGAGAAGCACATAGAAACTGTTTTCTTGACATTTAACATTAAATGAGACCGCTCTAACCATCTTGAAATATGTTGCAAAACCTGAGTCAGTTGCTCACCTGCTCGGCAAGGTGTTTTAGCAGAGACATAGATGACTGTGTCATCTGCAAATAACTGGCAGTTAACCCCTGGGGAGCAATCTGGAAGATCATTTATGTACATTGTAAACAACAATGGGCCAAAAACAAACCCTTGGGGTACTACCATATTATTAGAAAGCGAAGATGAGCCCATTGACCCTCACACATTGCTGTCTGCCAACCAAATAAGACCCAAACCACTGTAAGGCTTCTGCTGACATTTTGAACTTACTTACTTTATTTAGTAAGATACTGTAATTAACCATGTCAAAGACTTTCTTTAGATCCAGAAACACTACCCCAACCACACTACCTTAATTCAGTGATCCTTTTATTTTTTTCAAGCAGATAACAATTAGCTGTTTCTGTGGAATATTTCTCTCTAAAACCAAACCGCTGTGGATAAAGCAACTGATTAGAGTTTAAATGCTCCATTAATTGTTCCGCAACAATTTTCTCCAGCACTTTTGAATATCCCACCCAATATCTAACCCTCACATGAAATGATCAGCATTTTTATTTTCAAAAACTTCATTATGTGGGATTCAGTTTTTTTTTCTAATGGAGACAAAGGTCAATTTACCGGTATAGCTATACTTCTACAATGTAAGAAATACAAGATACACACTCACTCGCACACTCACTCGCACGCACGCACGCATGCATGCACGCTTGCACTTACGCACGCACACACGCGCGCACGCACGCACACATGTTGTGTAAAATTGTCTTGTAAGAATGGTCAAAAATGGGCAATTTTTCTGGTTGCGACTGATACTATAGGAACTATGGGAAGAGACGTGATCAGAATGACTATGATGCTGTGATCAGATCTGTGTTTTTATAGTGTGTCGCAGGGTTGGGTGATTTGGCATCGTACGATGTCTAATGTGAAACATCACGATGGACAATGCCATCGTCGTCGTAGGTGGCGGTGAATTAATTATTTATGAATAATTAATTAATTCATAACAAATTAATTATTTGTAGCCTACCGTTTCAACTATCTTACCCGCATTGTCTTTGTTTTACCCATAACCAAGTCATAAATAAATAAAGATAAGTTATACACAAATTGCCACCTGTCAATCACTTTTTCCGCGGGACTCTGGCATGAAGTCAGAGTGATCTGTGTTGCTTTAATAGCGTCGACAAACTTGGTTGGTAAAAATGGTGCACCACATACAGGAACCAACCAACAGTATCTGAGGTTTTAACCTAAATTATTAAGTACAAGCGTGAATGAGAAAGATTGAAGCAGTGTGCTGATGCTGTGACGCGTTACCTGATAGATTCAAAAGACTGAAAATACGTTAGATAGAGACAAGATTAATTAAACATGACGTTTAACAACTATAGTGAGACTCGATCCAGCGGTACGTCCTTGATAAACTGACATGCACTGCTTTCTGGGCTGACTGCTGGAGCACAGACGCTGCAGCGCATGACAGAGTGTTTGTGTGTGTGTGTGTGTGTGTGTGTGTGGTCACGTGATGTGCATTTTCAGCAGTATAGTGTGGAAGGAGGGCTTTTCAGAAATGCTAGGTGAAACGCCAGTTTCGCCAGCAGATGGTTTTCGTTCTAAAATGCCATTTTAAAACTAAAGCCTGTTTCACATCGCAAGCGTGAGCAGAGCGTGAGCAGCGCATGGTTTTTTTGCCGTCCATGTTAACAAATTAGAGTTTTTATTCCGCATGCATTGTGCATCGCTGAAGCAGCTGTGCTGCGATAGTTTCGGTGCTGGATCTATTTTTGCCGCGCTGCTCATGCTCAATTAAAGTGACAGCGCATTGATGATGACCAAAAACACATTGAATGACAGTAAAAAGTAGCAATTTTACCCAATAAATGCATCGATAATATCCACAGATATTTATATATTCAATCAAATGAACTTTTGCAAACGATTAAAAACGGCAACAAATATTTATTTGGGCCCAAACTATAAAGCTAAATTAAAAAACAATATATTGTATTAGTTTTGCTTAAGTTGCACACTAGTTTGATCATGTATAAATACCATTATAGCAAATATATTGTATACATATTATTATAACTATGGGCCTATGTCATCCTGATAATCTAAAACAAAATGACATGATATCACAGGAGATTGTCTTCTAACCGAGTGCACCTTAAAATACATGAATGAATGACACTCCTCCCCATAGAGCGTGAAAAGCATACAGTTCTTTAGGATCTATATAATTTGTAAAATAAAGACTTGCAGGTTAAGGAATCAGCATAGAAGGAAGTTGCCGCGGGTCTTGGAGCAGATGAAAAGTAAAAAAAAAAAAGTGTATTTATAGATAGATAGGTAACTAGATAGAATAGGCAGAGATGAATTGATCTCTGCAGCAGCTGCCGATGAGCTGCGCTGCAGACGCATTCAGTGTGAAAGGCAAACGCCTCAAACTGCTTCTGCTCTCCATACACACTGCTCACGCTCTGCTTGTGCTTGCGATGTAAAACAGGCATAAGACGAATTAGTGTAAACGGGGCCATGTGTATTTCTCGAGAGTGGGTTGCTGTTGAGACAGGGGTTGGGGCGGAGGATCACGATGCCGGCTTAGCATCGTGATGGCTATCAGCCATCGGTGATAGCATCGTCTATCGACCCAACCCTAGTGTGTCCTGAAAAGGTACATCCTGGTACTACAGATCATCTTGACTGTTTATGTGGTGTGAGTTCTGATGGTTGGAAGATCAAACAGGTATGTGGATGCACAAATCGCTAGTGAGTTTCATGTGAAAATAGTTCAAACACAGTGACAGACATCTATATGTTACAAACTTGAAACATACTGTATGTTTCTAAAAAAAAAACTAATCCTCAAACATCAGGGCAATATTACAAAATAAAGCCTTTTCTCTGTTATTAACTTCACAATACAGTGCAGTTAGTATACAGAAAACCAATGAAGGTAATGAAAAGAGGGCAGCATTAGGTAGATTAAAAGTGACTGAACAAAAACATGCAAAACCAGTGTGAAAAAAGCTTTCTTCTGTAGCCAGAATGACTGTAATTGATGATATCAGTGAGACAGACGGGAATCCTGTGAAGGCGGACTGCAGGAGACAGAGCTGAGTCTTCTTATCAACAGCACTTCATAATTCATGTGCTCATGAATTATGCATTATCTGTGGTTTGAAAAGAGGAAGAGTTCCTTTGTAAACATGGAAAAATACAAGCAGAGATGTATCATTCAATAGCGTTTCTTCTTTATAGGTGGTCTTTAAAAGCTTGTGGGCCTGAGGTCTTCATGCCAATTCACACCTCAGTCTTGAACACTCTGTTCCTGAAGAATAAAAATAGATTGTGAAGAGTAATGCACTCTGCTTGCTCCAGGTCAACTGTTCCTTTAGTAATTACATCATTATATAAGTCACTCTGGAATGGTTACAATGTGTGTCAGCTACTTGGGAGAAAAAAGTCTGGAAATGTTCTTTCGATGTGTTTTTAGTAGTAAAAAGGCGTGCAGTTTTATTGGGTTTATAATTCAGATTTTAGGTTTTTACTTTTAACCATACGGCATAATCACTTATCTTATTACTTCAGGTCTTGTTGTTCGCTATGACTCTGGCAGGTTTAAAATTGGTTCATCCGTCATTTTAGATTGTCCTGAAAAAAGATCAATGAATATTAATGCAATAAAAAGAAGAACAAAAATCTTACCCTGAGACATAATTATAAATTGACCAGAGAAAAGTGCAAGCAGCAGACAATAATTCATAAGTGCAGATGAGGTTCACTTTTTATAAGAAGATGAAAGCTTGTTTTACTTTGTTTGCCAGTTGCTTTTAAACGATGAATGTGTCATCTTGGATTAAAGTAATGTTGAAGACTGCACTAAAAACTGCAGACTTCAATTTTTTAAGGAACATAATACAGAATTTGTTGAAACATGGTGAAAATGTGTCTAATGGAGCTGAGAGCACTACAATAGCGCAGGACAATTTGGGTGAGATCTATTGAAGTACATACAGTACCTGAACCTTGAAATCTAGTATTAGGCTATTACAAGGCTATTTGGAATACTTCCTTTTGATTGATCAATAATGGCATTCCAAGAGATGCTATTACCAGATAACATCCAGTGAATCCAAAAACACAAGTACAACCAATATACAAATAATGACCATTAAGGCAGTGGGATTTCTTATGTTTGGTCGATCCAACCCAGGCTCATTATTGATATGTACCTCCATATACATTTCTGGAGATCACAAAATATGTCCCAAGGAGGTACTTTTTTGCAGTTTTTGTTTTCACGAATACACCGGAGGCTGCTGTGTACACAATTCCTCTTGCAAGTGCCATTCGCGCCTACTGTTCTCACGTAAATCCACCAGAGACCGTTGTTAACTGACTAACCGACCGACCAAACGCCCCACCAACCCCCTTCCCTAAACCCAACCAACAATGTTTTCAATAGCAACCCAGTAAAAGAAAAGCCCTCACCTTATTTTTACCACATTTTCAGATCTTACCACATTCTCACCTGGTTATTTACTTGTTTATTTTATTTTTTGCTATTTGTTATTGTTTTACCTGCTTTCTGGAACCGTTCTTTGCCAGACTCAAATTTCGTCGTCGCGGTCAACTTCACTCTCCATCCCAAGTCTGCCAACATACATGGAGAGCTACTGGACAAACTAGTAACAGTGGAAAAGCCGTCCACATGGAGGTAAGCGTTCATCTGGTAGCTCGAAATCGAAACTAAAGCTGTCTGCATCATCATATGTCCCTGTAGCATTCGTTTTAAAGAAGAAATGCAGCCACAAGTAGCTCTGGCTACATAATTCGCACACTCCAGAAATGCATACAGGGGTATGTTTTCACAATGAGCCTGTGTTTGTAGATCACATAACTTTTAGAAATAGCTGTATATATATATATATATATATATATATATATATATATATATATATATATATATATATATATATATATATATATATATATGGCTGCAAACGTAGGTACTTACTAATATTATTAGAATTATTTAGTTGCAAGATGGTACAGTGATGTGACAGATAAACATTTGAATGCATTCACCAAAGTTTGGTGTACAGGTTACAATTTTTGCTCTCCTCAAATTTTGTTCTCCCCACTCACACCAATCACCGCATTTTCAGTTACCCCAATCTGCACGATCTCCTTCACCTGAATACTAATCTCTCCCACACCTGCACATCATCCCTAGTCATCACTCCAGCCCCATAAAACCCTGCACTTCACTTCACTCAGTGTCTGGCCTTGTCGCATCGAGAAGGACGAACTCTCACGGTCAGTGAAACCTTTAGCAAATAGTTATACTTACCTGTCTGATCCTACTTACCTTCAGTGTCTGCGTCTCTCCTCCTTCCTAGTGTGGTTTCTCCCTTGTTATGTGTTTCCAGATCTCATTCGTGTCCATCTCCATCATCATTCTCTGGTTCCCTTCCATCCTAGTCCACTGCTCAGCCTTGCAAGATAAAGACTTTACCTGTTTGCCATTTTACCTGTTTACATCCTTCTACAATAACCTGTTGTTTATACTAACAGTTCTGGTCTCAGTCCGCCTTCTGTGACAGGTATGAGCCCGTGTGCAATTTTTATTATACTTTTTTTTTATGAGGAGAAGTTGCACCTAAATCATTGATGGTATAGTCATGGCTCATACGTTGTTAAAAGGAATTTACAAGCAAAGCCAAGAGGCTCACAAGCTCACAATCCTGAGCTCCCAGACTGAATTTGTGAAGTGTATGTGTAGTTGAACTATCTGTCAGTCTATCTGAAGTTGACCAATCAGGAGGATAAACTCACTGAACAGCGAGTGCTGGATGATGTGTTGTGCATGACAGAGTTGTCGGAGATGTATTTTGCAGCGAAGTAGGCTTTATAATTCACACAGACTGGATGACCAGGCATCCTCATGCTGAAAAATAACCTCATCAGTAGCAAACATTCATATCTCGGGTTGCTATCAAACAGTTTTCATATAAACTCACTAGTAACGTGTATGAACATACATTTAATTAAAGAGTTAGTAAATAACTACTGTTATGACTTATGTGCTGAAAATGGAATGAAAGTTCCAAATTCAGCTTTATTTAAATAAGAATGGTTGTATAATTATCAACAGCAGCATACAGCAACAACAGGCATACTCCAAAAAGCATAGTCCAATAAAACAAGCAATGGTCAGAGAGACACCCCCCCCCCCCCCCAAAAAAAAAACAAAAAAAAAAAAAAACAACAAAAACAAAAAATTAACCCGTATCAACACTGGGAAAACAGTGGAACCAGCAAATGCTTGGAATGGCACACTGTAACAAATGAAAAAGACTGAGCAATGGTGTGTATGTGAGTGATGTTCAATTAGTGTGGGTAATCAGCATCAATGTTTGTGTTTGTCAGGGTCCAGATTGGTAAACTGCTTCAGCTGTGAGATGCAAAATATGATGGGAGGTGTAATCCAAGTGAACGGCTGTTGGATAATACAATAGTGGATAATATAGCTGGAGTGTTCTCTAGTGAGTCTGGTGGGTACTCCAACTAATTCTCGTGACTACTACAACTTAAATCAGTTTTGTGCCTAATTCTTTAGCTTGGGTAACCCTGTCTCCGTAGTTATCATTTTTAGTTACATAAGGTTTTTATTGTTTACCCCTCTTGTTTAGCCTGAATGTTCCCCCTAACTACTGTGTTTGACTTTATGCAACACTGCACAGACAAATCAAAATCTGTCTTGAGGCGGTGCATGCCAGTTATAAATGTTGTCTGATTTGAGACGGTGCTGACGCCACTGCCACATGTGGCATCAAAATACTGCAATAGCACTCCGAGAGCAGCCAGCAGCTGGTGAAGCCTCTGAGCAGTGAGTTGCGATGACGACACTGCTATTACACCATTGGCTGGAGTCACCTCATGACAACAACCACATGTGTTTTAGGTTTATTAATAGACAACTTCAGTCTCACAAATGTAAACTTTTTGTGCCATCTCCATCTCGTACATATCATGTTTATTAAAGACTATAAATATTTCAGTGCAATAATTTTTTTCTTTTTTTGTTAAATATATTTTTTTAAAGGCTAGAATGTGTGTGCATAAATTTATTTTGGACCTTTCGTATTTTGGATTAACTCAAATTTAAGTGTTGTGATAACCAGCAATGTAGGCCTCGCAGATCGCTGGAGAACACTCCTTGTAATTCACCTACACATCCCATAACTGCATATCCCATCATGCTCTGCAGTCACACACCGGTTTCAGGTCACCCACTGATCACACACAAACGCAGCTGATCTTGACTGATTGCATAAACAGTATACACACCACGCACACACACATGGCTGAGTCTTGTTTCTGTGTTTTTGATCCTTGTTTGTTTTACTGTTTATTTTAATTTTGCCACCAGATTTTTTTCTTAACAAGTTAAATAAATATTTTATGAACTATTTCAAAGATTTTATCCTGTCCAGCAGTTTGTGCAGCAATTAAAAATTGGCATTGTCAAATTGTTCTCTTTCTGTGAAATGCCTACTGAAACACATTCACTTATTTAGGGAATGTCATTTTGTTCAATCTTTTTGGATTAATGTGAATGCTTTCATTATCCAAAATATGTTTCAATATTTCTCTTTGTAGACACCTTATTTTTGGGGTTTACATTATTGAAAAAATAAAGTTTTTGTATAAATCTTATGTTGTTTATTGGAAAGTTTTATTTCCATAAATGTAAGAACATTAAATGTAAACCCATTTTAGCATCTTCAAACGATAACAGTATTTAAATAGTCTATCATTTCAACATCTAGTTGCCCAACAAGGGTGATGTTTATCACTCTACGAGAACCACTGCTTTTTCAAATCTTATAAATGATGGTTTCAATTACTACAAGTGTGTCAGATGCCAAAGGAGGAATAAATGAGTATTTAAAGCTGCTCAATACTCCTGCCAGAAATCTTTCACAACTACAGATGAGATTTTCCTAGAGGTAATCTAAAGGTGACATTGCAAGGGTACAGAACTGGGGGTGGAGATGAAAGTGAGGGACACATAGGGACATTAAAATAACCCCAGCTGCCGATTTCACAGTGAAATTCTAAGCCTTGCTGTCTTCTTCCTCAGAATGTTTAAAATGCAAAATGCAATTCAGAAATGGTGACCAGAGGGCTACTGGGCATTTCAACAGACGGGGTGAACTTAAACAGTCCCCACACCAATGCACATGGGTTTATGAAAGAAATAAATTAATTACTTTTAAATAAACAGTATCAGTTATAAAAATTAAACAATTTACATGAGAGTTTAACATATGAGGACATACATATATAAAATAATAGTATAAAAGATTGCAAATAATTTTTCAGTTAAATATAATGTGACATAATGTGACAGTTCCTGACAGACCTCAACATTCTACACGCAATACCCCATAATGAAAATGTAAAAAAAGATTTTTTGAATTGTTGCAAATTTATAAAAAAAAAAAAATAAAAAAAACTTGATAAATCACATGTACATAAGTATTCACAGCCTTTGCTCAATACTTTGTTGATGCACCTTTGGCAGCAATTACAGCCTCAAGTCTTTTTGAATACAGTATGATACCACAAGCTTGGCACACCTGTCTTTGGGAATTGTTGCCCATTCCTCTTTGCAGTACCTCTCAAGCTCTATGTCCAGTGGCTGGGCCACTCAAGGACATTCACCGAGTTGTTGTGAAGCCACTCCATTGATATTTTGGCGGTGTGTTTTGGGTCATTGTCCTGCTGGAAGATGAACTGTCGCCCCAGTCTGAGGTCAAGAAGCAGGTTTTTATTCAGGATGTCTCTGTACATTGCTGCATTCACCTTTCCCTCTATCCGGACTAGTCTTCCAGTTCCTGCTGCTGAAAAACATCCCCACAGCATAATGCTGCTACCTCCATGCCTCACTGTAGGGAACGTATTAGCCTGGTGATGAGCCGTGCCTGGTTTTCTCCAAACGTAACGCCTGGCATTCACTCCAAAGAGTTCAATTTTAGTCTCATCAGACCACATAATTTTGTTTCTTATGGTCTGAGAGTCCTTTGTTCCTTTTGACAAATTCCAGGCGGGGAGTGACTTCCGTCTGGCCACTCTACCATACAGGCCTGATTGGTGGATTGCTGCACAGATGATTGTCCTTCTGCTAAATCACTCTGGACGCCTCGCACCCAGGACACTACCTGTTCGAACTGTTACCATCTGGTCGGCGCTACAGAGAACCAAGCACAAAAAACAGACACAGGAAAAGTTTCTTTCCTCAGGTAATCTACCTCATGAACAATTAAATATTGCCCTACTGTGCTATAAACGAGCAATACTTTCTCACAATTGTACACAGCACCTTATAACACTATACAATGCAATACTTTCTCACACGCATTTGTACACAGCACCTTATAACCTGTATATTTATAACAAATCTGAACATACAACTCAACATTCAGATGCTGTGACAAACTGCATCCCTGTTTAATGTTTATCGTCTTTTTTCATATTCATTTTGTGTTGTCACTCGTCACTTTATGTACACTGGAAGCTTCTGTAGCCAAAACAAATTCCTTGTGTGTGTGAAGGACACTTGGCAATAAAACTGATTCTGATTCTCCTCTCTTCACAGAAGAATGCTGGAGCTTAGACAGAGTGACCATTGAGTTATTGATGACCTCCCTGACTAAGACCCTTTTTCCCTGATCACTCAGCTTAGATGGCCAGCCAGCTCTAGGAAGAGTCCTGGTGGTTCCAAACATCTTCCACGTACGGATGATGGAGGCCACTGTGCTCATTGAAACTTTCAGAGCAGCAGTATTTTTTTCTGTAACCTTCCCCAGCCTTGTGTCTCGAGACAATCCTGTCTCGTAGGTCTACAGACAACCGCACTGTCAACACTTGGACCTTATATAGACAGGTGTAGGCCTTTTTAAATCGTGTCCAATCAACTGAATTTACCACAGGTGAACTCCAATTAAGCTGCTGAAACATCTTACGAACGATTAGTGAGAACAGAATGTACCTGAGCTCAATTTAGAGCTTCATGACAAAGGCTGTGAATACTTCTGTACTTATTTTTAATAAATTTGCAACAATTTCAAAAAACTTTTTTCACATTGTCATTATGGGGTATTGTGTGTAGAATTTTGAAGAAATAAATTAATTTAATCCATTTTGGAATAAGTCTGTAACATAAAAAAATGTGGAAAAAGTGAAGTGCTATGAATACTTTCCGGATGCACTTTGTGCAACTCGATCAATTCACTGGTTCATTGAATTGCAAGCTAAATTTCCATTATTTGTTATAAATATCTGATGCATCAAAGAATCGATAATCAATTAGTAATCAATATTTTCCCCTCAATGACATTTGTCAGAGGAAAAAAACATTTTATATTTTTATATGATATAAATAATGTATTGATAAACTTTGATAAAAATTATTTACTGACTAAAAACTAGGACATATAGATATTTGGAGGACGCAAAACTATATATACATACAGTATACGTCACAGCAGGGATGGAGTCACAAATCTACTTTCTATAAAGTTTTCAGTATTTGCCCCTTTGAAAACTTAATTTAAACCTTCAAGTACACAATTATATGAATTACTTTTTTAATTTCATCTGTGTTGTCTTTTATGTCAAGTGTCAGGTGCATGCTTTACGAAAAATGTTATAATCACTGAAGCGACAAAATGATACTGTCGCTATATAATTTCAATAAAGTTAATGATGAGGGAATTCATGAGTGTAGAATTCAATCAGAAAGCACACACAATCAACAAAAATCAGGTCTTCAGTGGTGACTAAAGGCCTCTGATTAGCCTTTGTGTTCAGAAGTTCACCAGGAATGTATGTGATTAACTATAAAAGATTCAAAGCTGCTAGAAAATGTGTAAAAAGAAATGCAATCTGGTGTGCAGATCTAAATGCAAAGCCGTAAATTGACATTCTTCATTCACTTTTACATTCATTTTAGTTTAATAGCAAAAACTTTAGCACACAATGGCATTATCTTGAATTTATGGCCAATTTTTTTTTTGTTATCATTTGGGTATGTATTTTTTTTTGCCCCAAGCCTGTTAATTTTTGATGCAGTTCAACAAAACAATAAATAGTACACATAGATTTTTACTTGCTAAATGGCTTATACTTTACATCCTTTATTTTCATTTGATTCAAGCTCAGTTTAACTGTAGGCTTTTCAGTCCAAGGAAGATATGAATCCAACTACTAATGGATTTTTTATGCAAGCGTAGCTTATAAAAGATTTGGAATAAATGGAAAGATATTGATTTAGGAGCCATCAAAGATAAAAGCTTCCTGTCAATTTTATCTCTAAGTGTAGTGAGATTGTTATTTTTTTTTTTAATGTTGAGACACAGCATATGTGGTTATTCCGGGATTTTTTAATTGTATTTTTTGGAGAGTTTCTGCATATTGAGCCTTAAGGCCGGTTAAGTGCCCGCTCTATTCATTTCAGTTCTTCTTCTGCTTTCAATGAAATGTTTTAAGAAGACTACAAAGAAAAATTTTCCACAGTGTTTTCTGAGCATTTCATTCAAAGAATTGCATTTCTTAAACCCATCTGCTGCCTGCCGCAAACACACAACATGACATTACATTTTATGTTCTGCTGCTTTTCTGCAATAATTCCATGAAACTCATAACTAACTAAATCAAAAACTATGACTCATCCATCAAAACTTGAACATTAAGGGAAAAAAGCTTGCTGACTCACTGTCCCTAAAGATGTTTTCTTCTGGCTGGCTAAATTCTTGTTTCGGATTCCAAAGCATTGTCCTAATATGCAAAAATCACTTCATAATCACTTTCCAGTAATGAGCTTTGGAGTCTGGTGGCGTTGAGTGACAGAGGTTTGGTCCAGGATCACTCTGCATTCAGGCCTCCTCCAGCCATCAGCTCGGAGCTAAGCTCATTATGTAAAACACAGCACAGCGTGCAGACCACATCCTGGTGCCTAAACTCACACTGATGTACTGACTGCTAAATCTATTTTAAGCTGCCTGTCTCTGGGTTTGTCCTCTGAGAGCAGACACGTCGCAAAAAATCTCCAATGACATTGAGACACTCCTTTCAAATCGAGTGCCTGTCACCCATCTGCTCAGATCAGGTGAGATGTTTACTATAATCCACAGAAAAAAAGATGCAAACAAGCTTTATTTCCTAAACTTAATTCCATCTTCCTTTAATCTGCCACCTTGGATGACAAAGCTGTGAAGGCTTTTCATATTCAAATTCATTTTACATACCTAAAAGGAAGGTTCCGAAATTGAGTTTATGGAGTGATGACATTTTCTTTTCTTCCTTTTAAAAAAAAAAAAAAAAAATTAATATATTGAGCTTTTGCATTTACAATTTAAAGCATTACACCTCCCCTACCACAACTACGGCATTGAAAAAAAAAAAAAAAAAAAAAAAAAACAACAACAACAACATAAAAATAAAATATATATAGTTCCAGACTTTCTGAGTTGACAGTGAGAAAACAGAGTGTACCATATTTGTTCAGTCCATATGTTATCATTTAACATGAGAGGTAATTTACAAAAGAGGTGCATCTTCATACAAAATAAATAAATAAATAAATAAATAAATAAATAAATAAATAGTGTTAAAGTCAGAATTATTAGCCCCCCTTTTAATTTTTTTTCTTTTTTAAATATTTCTTAAGTGATGTTTAACAGAGCAAAGAAATTTTCACAGTATGTCTGATAAGATTTTTTCTTCTGGAGAAAGTCTTATTTGTATTATTTCGGCTAGAATAAAAGCAGTTTTTAACATTTTTAAATCCATTTTAAGGTCAAATTATTAGCCTCTTTAAGCAAATTTTTTCGATAGTCTACAGAACAACCCATCATTATACAATAATTTGCCTAATTACCCTAACCTGCCTAGTTAACCTAATTAACCTAGTTAAGCCTTTAAATGTCAATTTACGCAGTATAGAAGTGTCTTGAAAAATATCTAGTAAAATATTATTTACTGTCATCATGGCAAAGATAAAATAAGAAATGAGTTATTAGAAATTAGTTATTAAAACTATTATGTTTAGAAATGTGTTAAAAAATCTTCTCTCCGTTAAACAGAAATTGGGGAAAAAATAAACAGGGGGGCTAATAATTCAGGGGGACTAATAATTCTGACTTCAACTGTATATAAAAAAAACAGGTCATATCATCTTGAATCACAAAACCTTCCAGATATATCAAAGTTAACAATACATTATGTCATATTTTTTAGTCAATATGTTATCATTTGACATGAAGAGCTTGGTAAGATTCAAAGAGTACAAAATAGAAATAACGTAAAAAATATATATAAATGGGAAAAAAAAATAAAAAAAAATAAATGCATTTATTCTTAAGGCCAGGGAGTTCTTCAAAGTGTATTTAATAAAGGGGGGCCATTTGTCTAGAAACTTACGTTTCGAGCCTCGAATCATGTATTTAATCTTTTCTAATTGAATGTAAGACATGACATCATTTATCCAGCCAGCGTGTGTTGGAGGGGTCTACTCTTTTCCACTTGAATAATATTATACGTCTTGCTAGTAGTGTAAGGAAAGCAATAAACAAATGTGTATCAGATGACATTTTAAATAAAATTATTTTTTTTAAACCCAAAACAACCCAGACCCATTTCTCTTTATTGAAAATTATGAGGCAAATAAAACCAACCAAATTTATAATTTATAACATAGTTCTGCAGTTGCTTTTGAAATACAACCCCTCGCCTACATTTTTAATGTGACATACTGTCTATGTAACATTGGCCGGTTATATAAAAAAAAAAAAATATATATATATATATATATATATATAAATATATATATAAAAGGAGAAGACCCCCTTTTTCAATTGTTTATTTGCTGCAAAACAACATGCATCAAAATGAATACTTTTCTGGAAGGATGAAACAAAAATCTCTAAACCTAATATGTTTATTTGCTGTGCTGAAACATATTTGAAACCATATCTGTGAGTCTGACCATTACATTTTTACAAAAAAAAAAAGCTTTTGTAACAGCATTTCTAATAAACCGCCAAACTGAATAAAAATAAATAACTATATGGAAATCTAATTGTTTATCATGCACATTATGTAATAACATATATCTAGGATGTTCATTTTTTGCTATAAGGCAAATTGAATAAAACAGGCTTTAAAAACCTTAGAAACCATCATTTTTCACTTAGTCCAATATAAAAGTTTACTTTGAATGGAAGACACAGTAGTTTCACACTTCGTGTATGCATGTATTGTCCATATGTCTAGACATCAAAAAATCTGAGGTATCTTAAACCTATCTCAAAGGTATCAAGACAAAATATGACTCATCCACCCCCTTTCCAAAATCCAATCGATAATGTTTTCAAAGCAAATGAGAACACATGAATGAATGAGCACATCCAACCTTTATCAAGATTTTACATTGCTTTTTTTTTGAGCTGGTGTCTGGAACCGTCCTACCCCAGGCTCGAAACCTCGAAGTATGACAACGTACCAGGCGAGTTAGCAAGCAAACTGACCACCCTGGAAAAGTCATCCATACGTGTGCAGTTTCTGATCACAGAAGCATTTAATTAGTTTTTGTGGTATTTCTTAAGTGCTGTGCAGACAACTGTGTGAAAACAATCTTTTATCTGTTGATAATCTGTCCCTGTAAATGTTTCACATTGCAGTGTGAAAAGGAACAAAAGTTGGTGGCATCATATTGCCCAGTAGCATTCGTTTAAAATGTGCCCAATGAGTCTGTGTTGCTTGTGCCTGTGTTCAGTTAAATGTATTATAACAAAACTCTGACCTTGACCAATATTTAAAAGTTGACTGAACAGTATAATGAAACTCTATTAGCTTGGCAATTTACTCCACTCTGACTTAACAGAAATGTCACACAAACTACAATTCATACATTCTTCTCTGAGGTAAATATATCTGTTGTTTTCCTCACAACATAAAACTCACATTCATCTGTCAGCTGTCATTCTGACTGTCATCTAACAACAGTTTTTGGGAGATGATTTTCAAATTGGTGAAGAAACTACATGGACAATTTTAAGGATTTTTAGGCTTTGATTCATGTTGTTATATTGTCCATCTGAGCATGTTCTGGGTTGAGTAGGAATGAAGTGTTGCATTAATAGAGTTTCATGAACATGCAGCTGTGCATAAAGACCAACATTCAAGGTCAGGACTTCAATTACTTTTTTAGATCTATATTAGTTGCTATTCACGGTCATTATATTGATTCAAGAGTTCACACTTAGCTGATGATTAATAATAAGCTTGTTTGGCATGCTGTCCCGGGAGAGAGCCCTGAGCTCATGAGATCCTCGAGCCCGGGGCTCCCTCCCGTTGCAAGGCGAGAGGGGAGATCGAGCTCTGGTAGATCTCGAGAACTCCCCCTTCGTAGTGTTGAAGAGCAGATAGTAGTTCTCTTTAACGAGATAGGTACTACCTAGGGAGCAAGTCTATAAGGTTGATCGATCAAATTTAGGTTGCGTGTTTTTAATCGGTGGGAGGAAACCGGAGGGCCCGGAGAAAACCCACGTGAACACGGGGAGAACATGCAAACTCCGCACAGAAAATGCCCGCTGGTTAGGTAGAGCCTAGGACCATTGACACTCTTGCTGTGAGGCAACAGCGCTAAGCGCTGGGCCACCGTGTCACCCATCTAGAAAAGGGAAGGAGTAGGGGTGGAAGGGGGGATTCTTCAAAGCGAAGATAGCGGTGATATGGAACCCGGGATATTTATAGTAGTTAAGGGATCATCTGATTGGTGCATGTTGATTTGGATAATGTGGGTCCAGCTGCTAGCAATCATAAGCACGTGATCCTCTCGAAATTAGTTTATAAATAAACCCCACTTCAAGAGTTCACACTTAGCTGATGATTAATAATAAGCTTGTTTGGCATGCTGTCCCGGGAGAGAGCCCTGAGCTCATGAGATCCTCGAGCCCGGGGCTCCCTCCCGTTGCAAGGCGAGAGGGGAGATCGAGCTCAGGTAGATCTCGAGAACTCCCCAAAATGCCCTACAAAGCTCGGGACAGCAGCCGCGTATTGAAGAACCCCCCCAAATGCAGATGGAACAATGCCATATCCGGCTGCTGGATATAACATTGATCGCTTAGGAAAGCGAGGCTCTGTGCAGAGACACACACGCTCGGGCGCGCAAAGCGAGCTTACATACGCGTATGAATACGCGTAATGCATATGCACGTTCCCGAACACACATACTCATACATACATGCGCATACGCTTGTATATGATTATATACAAGTGTATATGCATTCCTAGTGGCCATGGGGGGGGGGGCGGTGATGACTCCTGCGGGAGTCGAAGCTCGGGGTGACCCCTGCGGGGGTCAGAGCCATGCGGGGGCATTACTCCTGCCGGAGTCTGGGAAAGGGAGGGGGCGATGAAGACTACGGCAGAAGGTGGCCGGGGCGAGACTCCTGCGGGAGTCAAAGCTCGTTTTAGTCACTCCTGCGGGAGTTAGAGCTGAGGATTGAGGGCCTATGGAAAGAGATTAGTGAGGCGAGTACGCTCGCCGAAATTGAGCTAAAGACAAAAATGGGGCGGAGAAACTCGACGCCGAAGGAAGAAAAGAAGAAGGGGTATCATTCAGCGCACGCAAGCTAGCCTACGCACGTGGAAAGACACGCACGCTAGGGCCTGCAATGCGTGCGCGCAACGCTCTCGCATACACACGTACTCATACACGCATGCGTATACGCGAGCATATGAATATATATGCACGCGTGGCTACGCATTCTTAAGGGCTGGGGGGGGGGCAGTGATGACTCCTGCGGGAGTCGAAGCTCGGAGTGACCCCTGCGGGGGACAGAGCCATGGGGGGGGGCAGGAACCAGTAGGAGTTGGGAGACAGGAGGGGGGCGATGATGACTCCATCTGGAGATGTGATAGTGAAGGGGTTGGCCTGGGTTGGGCCTAAAGGACTCCTGCGGGAGTCGAAGCTCAGGATGGACCCCTGCGGGGGTCCGAGCTGTAGGGAGGGGAGGCAAGCTTTAGCAGAGCTTGGAAGCAGAAAGTACATGCAAGCATATACATAACATTCTTACATACAAACTTAAGCATACATACGTACGCTCATGCACAGACGAAGGCACGTACCCGCATAAGCGTCGCACGTACCCGTACCCGCACATGCGCGTTCATTCATACACATATACGCTCACACGCACACTAGTGCGCAGGCCTTCACTTATACTTGTATACTCACACGGGTGTGCATCCGCACGCGCTCACTCTTCCACTTACTCCCGTACAGCAGGTGCGCACTTAGCTGGATAGTGCCATCTGTGCTTCTTTAAGGTGGAGTTGGCTGAGGAGAATGTAGGCTTTGAAGGCATCGGATGACCAGCGGCCTAAGGTCTGAATTTGGTGTGAGGAAAGACCTCTGTGTGCTGCTGTGGTGGAAGCGCCAATTCTAAATGAATGGCTAGAGTATAGTTCGGGGGAGAAGCCTGAAAGGCGGAGCACCTCTTTTAAGTGTTTTTGAACCCAAAAACGAGTTACTGGACGGTTAACGTCATCAGTAAAGAGGGGGGCCAGGGGTCAGAATCTTGAGCTCTCCTTAAGTGGAGGAATGCCAGAAGGGTTTGGAGGGGACGTGTGGGGGACGAAATGTTGAAAATATAAATGAAGTGCCCTTTCCCTGACTGATCTGTTTTGCTGTGCTTGATGAAAAAGGCAATGGTTTCATCATTCTGCAGAGTTAGATCAGAATTGTAGGGTGGGTAGTGGGGTTAAATTTGGATGTAATGGCCATTTCTGAACACCTAAGGAAGCCGAATTTGTAGATACATACATACACATAATTATACATATGCATACGTAATACACACACACACACACACACACACACACATACACACATACACGCACACACGCACACGCACACACACACACGCACATGTATACGTATATCCACATGAAGACGGGGTCGTGCTCGAGCCCTTAGTCTAGAGTATGGCATTAACTGGTTAGATAAAGGAGGGAGGTTAGATGAGAGTCAAAGGGAAGGAGTAAAGTGCTAGGGGGAAACAGCGGAAGCACTCAACGCTAGCAGGGGAAACAGAAAGATGAGGTGATAGGTGAGGCTCTTGCGAGAGCCGAAGCTCTTGTTGACTCCTGCTGCAGTCGAAGCTCAGGTTAGACCCCTGCGGGAGTCCTAGCTGTTGGGTGGGATGGTAAGCATAGCAGAGCTTGGAGACAGAGAGGTAGATACATACATACATACATACGTACATACATACGCATGCCTGCATACATACTGTACATACACACGCACGCACACACACACACACATACGTACATACATACATACATACATACACGTACATACGCACGCACGCACGCACACGCACACACACACACACACACGTAATTGCATCCATACATACTTGCAAGAGCCGAGGTTCTTGTTGACTCCTGAGGTAGTCTAGCTTAGGGTGATGTTAAGATGGAGGAAGGAGGTTAGGTGAGAGTGAAAGCAAGGAGTAAAAAGCTAGTAGGAAACAGCGAAAGCTCTCAATGCTGTCAGAGGAAACAGAAATGTGAGGGGATAGGTGAGGCTCTTGCGAGAGCCGAAGCTCGTATTGACTCCTGCGGGACCCATGAGTTTATGATGTTGATGTGGAGGTGTCATTTCTGGAAACGGAGGGACCGGCGTTGGGTTGGGGTCTGCTTCTGGAGCCAATGACCAGATTTCTGACGAGAGAGAGGGCGGGACTGTCTCAAGTTTAAGCTTATTGGATAGTGGTGCTTCTCTTTCAGCTATTGGCTTGAAGGCGTGTCAATCAAGAGTGAAAATGCCTGGCGGCCATTTTGTAGAACGGGATGACGATTGTTATGACTGGAGATCAACGTGGAAAATGCTGTGGACTAATATGCGGATTGAATTGCTTGGACCTATGCAGATGAATTACTTCATGCTATCAGAATGATATGGATCTGTAGGCAGGCGGGAGGCTTCAGAGGTGAGTTTTTTGGAAGTCATTCTATTCGCGCTGGTCTTTCAAGAATGTTCAGTCTTTGTTGGAGAGTGGTTATATTCTGTGAGGCTTCCCTTGAAGTATGCAATATACACGTTACCGCAGGTGCACCCCTATGAGAGCGGTGAGTTTGGCTTCATTGTAATGGCTGAAATTGCGTTGTGCGTTGTGTGAGGCATTTAAGTGGAAGGTTTTGATGTTGTTGTTGAAGTTGTAGAATTTGTTGGAGTTGTAGTCGGAGAGTAGTTGTTTTTGTAGAAGTATTTGTTGTGTTGTTGTTGTTGTAGTAGCAGTAGCAGTTGATGCGAGCCGAGCCGTCTTCAAAGCAAAGATCTTTTGTAGTTGCAGCAGCAGCATTAGCAGTAGCAGCATTAGCAGTAGCAATAATATTACCAGCAGTAGTATTGGCATCAGTAGTATTGGCATCAGTAGTATTGGCATCAGCTGCAGCGAGCCAAGCTTCTTCAAAGCGAAGATAGCGGTGATATGGAACCCGGGATATTTATAGTAGTTAAGGGATCATCTGATTGGTGCATGTTGATTTGGATAATGTGGGTCCAGCTGCTAGCAATCATAAGCACGTGATCCTCTCGAAATTAGTTTATAAATAAACCCCACTTAGCAAGAGCAAAACATTTTATCATCGCTCCTTTTGTGATAAAAAAAGAAAGAAGGACATATTGCACTGAAACAGTACAAGGGTAAATAAATGATGACTGCATTTTCAATTTTATACTTTTAGGGTCTTACCTTTAAACTTTTTCACCACTGATGGTTAAATGTTTTAATACTTATTCAACAACTACAGTGGTGATTAAATATTGGAAATTTATTTCTTGAGATAAAAAATAATTATTTAATTACCACCCAGCCGGCACACGACCGACCTTCAACGTTGAAATATGGTTGAAATAAGGTCAGGTGTGTTTTTAACGTTGAAATAATGTTGATACAACGTTTAATGTTCAACGGTTGAAAAACTTCCTGCATATGACCAGGCTTCAACGTTGAAATGCGGTTGAAAATACGTCAGTTGTTGTTTCAAAGTTGAAACAATGTTGAATGATAAATGGTTGAAAAAAGTTACAGAAATCATTAAACAAGTCAACGTTGACATTTTTTAATCGTGATCTGTATGTTGAATTAACGTCGTGGCTTCACCCTATTTTCAACAACGTTTTTGGTGGTTACCATGGTATCATCGGAGGACTCGGCGCACGCGGCCACGCGCAGCGCTTCATGGGAAGTTTGAATCGTAATTACGGACACCTGCAGTGCAACAGAATTCAGAGGTAAGCATGGTTTTCGATGCTTTACATGTTTTATTTATCCCCAGTCTTGTTTTACACGCAGTTAATCTTGAAGGTGACTTCTGAGTTGTAGTGTTTCGAATTTTGAAGCATTTAAAACTTTCCAGTTTGGTTTTTAGTCTTGTTTGCGCTCTGGTGACGCAGCAGCTAATCTCGAGCTAATGCTACATGTTTAACTTTAGTCTATATTAGTGTTTTTACCGGTTTTAATTGGCAAATTCTAATCGATAAACTACAAACGCGGTTTAAAGTTACTGAGCAACGTTATAAGACAATATCTTTTTTATACGCTGTATTGTTACTACAAAGTGAACTGCTGTCGTTTCACTGTTGTGTTGTTGTTTACTTGTAGAGATGTAACTTACTCCAGAGACGCTCTAACTTGCACAGCATTGAATGGAAAAGGCTTTGTCCATATGTAAGTTTACTAAGTTATCTGTTAAAAATCTTGGTGCTTTGGTTGGTTATATTCTCTTTCTAATCTGTTTGTTTATTGATTGTTAGGCTATGTTGTGTGATATTATATTGTTATATTGATATTATTATTGTGATATTATGTTGCGAGGTTATGCTATGTAACAATATTATGGGACAAATATGTATTTAGTCAGAAATGAATGCTTGAATTACACTTTGTACAGTAGCAGATAAGAGGTGTAATGTGTTTTAACTTTCTAGGTTTTCTAGAAGGTCCAGTTGAGGGCATGAAGAGCATGCAGATGGCCTAAACCTGTCAGCCAGGACAGACTGCAGTTCTACACCATGCCAATGATTTGTATGGATGTCTGACTACTATGGTGTTCTCTCAAGGTATTACTGGAGCAAAACAACAGCACCCGTTACAGTGAAATTTGTATTCTTAAACAAATAGTGATATATGTGTAGCAGCAGTACATGTGATCATTGAGAAGTCATAAAAACAAACAAACATGCTATTTAAAAAAAAATCTAAATATTAAAAACTTGATGATTAAGATGACAAATGAAATGCATCAACTGTCTTGTGAAAAGGGTCTACATAAGATCTCTGGTGTTTTCAAACTGAAAGGGATAGTTCACCCAAAATTGAAAATTTACTTACATTTTACTCCCCAAGTGGTTTAAAACCATGAGTTTAGTCTGTTGAACACAAAAGAGGCTATTCTGAAGAAAGCTAAAAACCTGTAAACATTGACATCCATAGTTGGAAAAAAACAAATACTGTAGAAGTCAATGGTTATAGATTTCCAGCTTTCTTCAAAATATCTTCTTTTGTTCAACATGTAACATGATTACAGAATTTAAATTTTGAACTATCCCTTTTCTCTGTCCTACATGCAGGCTTTTGCAAAAGTGCTGCTCCTAGAGTTTCTCTCAACCTGTATGTCTAAAAAACTTTAAACAGCTTTTACAGTACATGTAAGGGTTTACAACAACTTGTAATTATTAGATGTGGTGAATGTTTCATGATTCTTTACTGCAGCCAAGTAATTTTTTTGAGAATCTGAAATTTGAATTCTGGAAAATGCTGGCACCGGTGATAACTAAAGGCCTCCTGATGATATCACACCTAATTCTTCACTTCTCTTAGTTCTTCGAGTCTCTTATAGTTAATATTTTTTCTTCTCCAACTTTTTGTTTGCTGGTTGCAAATTCCTCTTGATAAATCTTATGTATGACTATAGGAATTATCCTAAAAAAAGCTGGCTACACATTTTGACTTTGAGAAACAGTTATCAAATAACCTTAAGTTTTTACTGAGCAATGTTATCAATAATATATTAAACATGCAATATAATAATTATTATAAAGTGAACTACTGTTGTTTCACTGTTGTTGTTTCCTTTTACTTTAGATATGTTCTCCTAACTAGAGGCGCACTACACAGCATTGAATGGAAAAGGCCCGTATGTAAGTTTGCTAAGTTCATTTTATGTCAAGTTTCTTTTTTCTTTGGTCGGTAAATAATGTTGTGTTTATAATTGCCTGTGTTCACAAACCAGCTTTGTCCTCGTTTCTTTATTGATTGTTATACTATGTTCTGGTGTGTGTTTTGTTTTCCTTTGTGTCTGTTTGTCTCTCTTGTATTGCGGTTTACTCGTATCAGTACCTAATTGTGTGTGGTTTGTATGTGCGTTCAATTTAAAAATAGAAATTTTGCATCATTAATCTTATCAAATTAAATGTAAATGAAACCCAAACAAGATCAGTGAAGTAGGAATATTCAGATGGATGAGTCAAAATTATTGAATGTGACGATTTTATAGGACAAATTTGGATTCAATTAAAAATAAATTTGAGTTTGAATTTCACTTTGTATAATAGCAGATACCAACTTGGTTGTAACCTAGTATTTCATTTATTGCAGGTTTTCTGGAAGCTCCAGTTGAGGGTATCAAGGACATACCGATGGCCTAAACCAGTGTCAGCCTGGACAGACGACTATTGCAGTTCTGCTACACCACACCAAACTCTCTGCTTTTCTATGGATGTCTGACTACGGTGTTCTCTGAAGGTGTCACTGGAGCAAAATAACAGCACCTGTTACAGTGAAATTTGTGTTAAAATTACAGAGAAAAGTTATTTTTATAATTTGCAAATGTTTTTTTCTTCCTCCCTTCTCTCTCTCTCTCCAAACTAAACATTGGTTTGTGCCTGTTTTGGTGATTTCGATGTGATATTTGACTCATTTGCCATGAAGCTATAGTTTTCTCTTTCTCCATGTACAGCAAGGGTCCCAAGATGTTTAAAGTCCAGAAAAGGAAGTAAAAACTTTGTCAAAACATTGCTTCTATCTTCAGTGGTTCAACTGTAATCATACAAAACTCAAACACATTTGTGCATCAAAAGTACTGTAAAAATAACTTGTTTGCCTCTGCCACAACAGGTCAGGGTGTGCGCTTACTGCTCGTAGTAAACACACAACAGGTCAGGGTGTGCGCTTACTGCTCGTAGTAAACACACAACAGGTTAGGGTGTGCGCTTACTGCTCATAGTAAACACACATGCTGATCTAATGTGGGAGAGATATACGCAAACAATTTTGTATTTACTTTTTTGTTTTGCCTCACTAAAGTGTTGTTGTAGCTTGGCATGTTCTCAGTTGAACTACTGAAGTCACATGGAATGTTTTGACAATGTTTTTTTGTGCCTTATCTGGACTATGACCATCTCGGGACCATTGCTGTCTGTAGAGGATGAGGAGCATTTCATCTAAAATATTCTAGTTTGTGTTCTGAAGATGAACAGGTCTCTGGGATGACACAAGTAATTAATAACATAACTTATGTGAATACTTAATGTGACATTTTTTTAAAGACCAATGTAATAGTGAAATTTATCTACTAGGTGAATAGTCCTACATTCACAAACGTGAGCCATCATTGTAGGACCCATGTGAACATGCAATTTTAATGATACTAATAGTAATGGAGTAACAAATTACTGTTGTATTATTTAAGTTATAGGCTATAATAAGTCAAATAGATGTGAACATGTCAAGGTGTAACTGTTGTGTTTGTGAGAGAGAATCCAATCATATATTCTACACATTTTCTTGATGTTCCACTGTCACAGGTGCTCCGTTTTGCTGCAGTAATGCTAAACACAATAGATGTACTTTATGCAAAAAGACAAAAACAACTAAATATTTAGCATGCAGACCTGCAAAGTGAAGGTGCAATGTCAGATTTATAGATTATAACAGGAGTTTTCACTATTGTGAAAGTCAAGTCATTCATTCACAATGAATTGGAGTGGCAAACCTCATTATGGATTTTGTAGGATACTCACTTGGTGTTTGAAAATAAAAGATGTATTTAACTGCTAGACTGATATAGATGTTTTTAGTGTTTTACATTTAATTTTTTGTCCCCGGTGCCAGCTTTTACCTCAAGCGTTTTTCTCAACATATAAAACCTTAAACAGATGTAATGTATTTTACTTGTGATTCTTAGCTGTGGGTGATGTTTTATGATTTTTTTTACTGCAGCCACTTTAAAAATTTGTATTTTGTAAACTTTGTAAACAGAATTGTATTTTGGAGACTGTGTTGGTGACAGTATAGTTATTTAGTTATTATCTGTCTTTCTGAAGATGGTAACACTTTACAATAAGGTTGTGTTAGTTAATGTATTTACTAACATGAACAAATAACAATACATTTAAAACGCCTTTCATATAAGGAAAATACAGTTCATGTCAGCTCAGTGTATAAATGTTAACAAGCATACATTTTTATTTTAATAGCATTGGGACATACTTTAGTTAAATGATTAATAAATGCTGTAAGTATTCATTCTTTGTTCATGTTAGTAAATATGAACTAACTTCAACTCATGCAACCTAATTAAAAAGTGACCATTTAAATGTTTGTGTATTTGAGTGTACTGCATGTACAGTAACCTGCATGGTTTAATGAACGATTGTATGCTGTAAATGTTGCTGTATATTTAGAATAAATGATAATGTGGTGTATTGAATAAATTGATACACAGGCTATGTTGTGTATTTGTATTGTGTTTTTTTTATTAGTAAAAATTTGTTTGCTATATTTATGGACTTTGTGTTATATGTAATTTCTATTTAACTTGCGTTGAAATGTACGACGGTGAAACAACGTCAAGGTATCAACGTTGATCCAATTTGCAAAATCGAAAGGTAATTCAACCTTAATTCAACGTCTACAAAACGACCAAAATTCACCCATGAAGAAGGTAAGAGTGAAACAACGTCGTGATTTCAACGGTGAATCACCGGTGGTGATCCGACGGTGAAACAACGTCACTATATAAACGTTGATCCAATTTGCAAAATCGAAAGGTAATTCAACGTTGATCCAACCATAGACCTGACGTTGATTCAACGTTGAATCACCGTTGAAATGCCGGCTGGGCACCATCACCACTAACAACAACAACTATACGCAGCTGATGCCCTTCCAGCTGCAACCCATCACAGGAAAACACCCATACACTCTCATTCACACACATACACTACGGACAATTTAGCTTACCCAATTCACCTATAGCACGTCTCTGGACTTGTGGGGGAAACCAGAGCAGCTGGAGGAAACCCATGTTAACACATTAGGGAATATGCAAACTCCACACAGAAATGCCAACTGACCCAGCCAAGGCTCGAACCAGCGATCTTGCTGTGAGGCGATAACACTACCCACTGCGCCATTCTATATATATATACAATTGAAGTCAGAATTATTAGCCCCCCTGAATTATTAGCCCCCCTGTTTATCTTCCCCCCAATTTCTGTTTAACAGAGAGAAGATTTTTTTCAACACATTTCTAAACATCTTTGCCATGATGACAGTAAATAATATTTTACTTGATATTTTTCAAGACACTTCTATACAGCTTAAAGTGACATTTAAAGGCTTTACTAGGTTAATTAGGTTAACTAGGCAGGTTAGGGTAATTAGGCAAGTTATTGTATAATGATGGTTTGTTCTGTAGAAAATCAGAAGAAATATAGCTGAAAGAGGCCAATAATTTTGTCCTTAAAATGGTGTTTAAAATATTAAAAACTGCTTTTATTCTAGTCGAAATAAAACAAATAAGACTTTCTCCAGAAGAAAAAAATATTATCAGACATACTGTGAAAATTTTCTTGCTCTCTTAAACATCATTTGGAAAATATTTCAAAAAGAAAAAAAAATTTAAAGGGGCGCTAATAATTCTGACTTCAACTGCATTTAGCTGTATATCGCTGGATCGAGCCTAGGCTGGGTCAGTTGGCATTTCTGTGTGGAGTTTGCATGTTCTCCCGCGTTTGCGTGGGTTTCCTCAGGGTGCTCCAGTTTCCCCCACAAGTCCAAAGACATGCGCTATAGGTGAATTGGGTAAGCTAAAAAATTGTCCATAGTGTATGTGTGAATGAGAGTGTATAAGTGTTTCCCAGTGATGGGTTGCAGCTGAAGGGCTTCTGTTGCGTAAAACATGTGATGGATAAGTTGGTGGTTCATTCTGCTGGGGCGACCCCAGATTAATAAAGGGACTAAGCCGAAAAGAAAATGAATGAATGAATGAATGTTGTGATGGAACTATTTTGTTAGATTTAGAAAATCTACCTCTGGTGAGACAGGCTTTATATTTTTTTTATTATTGCATTTTTAATTGCATAAAATACTATCATACTAAAAAATATTAATTGCACACGCTTGTGTTTATTATGTTAAATAATAAAATACTTTAAAAATAAATGTTAACAAAATAGATGTTAAATAAAACAAACATGTGGCAACAGTGAACAATTGTTTATACATAAGTGTTACAATTAGTTCTTTATTGCTTATTCATAATACCTAACTGATATCAGCAAATAATTAAAAAGAGTGACCACTTTTAAAAAAAGTTAAAAGTCCCATAAGACCTAAATCTGTCAAAAGTTTCAATTTGACCTGGCTGTCATTTGAAACCCACCTCTAGACTCCAGTGGCCCACTATTAACCTCTCTGAGTCACTTATAGCTAGTGGTGAGATTGTGACAAATGGAAACTACTGGAAACTGACAGATTCTAAGTAATTAGATTCTCTATTGCTGTCATCAGAGCAGAGGAGCTGCCAGATCCCCTCATGGATCAAGTTATGAATATGTTCAGGCTATTTGTGAGTGTGAAGTTTTTGCTTGCATTTAATAATTCTGAATTGGGATCAAAAGCAGTATCTCCTCCAGATACTAACATTTTCAACAAAAATTTAATTCTGAGTTTTAATGTAAACAAAAACAACAAATCACAACTTGGTAGCCTTCCTCATAAAACACTTAAGTATGACTAAGATGGGATTTCAATAAACATTTGAAAATGGTAAGTATTATGGAGTTATTTGTAAAAATAATTTGCAATGAATTATAGCTCTGTCATAGCTCTTGAATAGTAAGTGAATACTTCATTGAATAATTCACTGGGTACTACATTGAACACTACATTGGATAGTAAGTGAATACTTACTATTGGGATTCCTAACAGGGATCACGCATAGCTGGCACCAATCCACCAATGCGGGCTGACTGAATGGGCATACTGACAACGTAATGGGACAACCACTGGACGACTCCACGGAGTCAGGTGTTGGGGGTCTCTGAGGAACTCTCTAGGGTTTGCCAGATGGGGAACTTGTTAAACAGAGTGGAATGAGCACACAGATCTTCAGTTAGGGAGAATGGCCCAGCAAGTGTGTTTTGACACCAAACTTAGTTCCCCTTTGGGAGGGGAACTTCAATGCTATGTGGAAACTTCCTCTATGGGGATTTCGTCAGAATCCAATCATCTGAAAGAGTATATAAACGGGCCAATGAGTTGGCAGCGTTAGCATGCACAGTTGTCGCTACTTACAATCAATTTGGAATAAAAGCGCAGCGCGTGCCAAGCTGAGCATCCTTTTCGCTTCAGATCCTTTCACAAAGCTTCTGAGAGAGTTGATGAGGATTTTCTCCGACTGTTACGACAGAAAGAAAAAGAACGAGAAAGCGGGCTACTTTTCCCGGTCCAAAGTGTGTGATATACGGCAGCAGACGGTCGAGCTCAGTTTCTCCATTGCCTGGCGTTCTTTAGGTCTGTTCCTCCAGAGCAGAATGTATTGTTGCGAATTCTCTAAAAGAGCAACACAGTCGTGCAGCGCGTCTTCTTCAAGACGTCGCTCCGACTGTGTGTTTCTGGATGCGGTGGTTTCCTGTCTTCGGATGATGGGCACGAGCACTGCCTTTCATGTCTGGGGGTCCAGCATGTTAACGCGATGCTCGCGGGGAGTGCATGCCATCACTGTGGTGGCATGTCTGTTTCGCAGTTAAGATCGCAGCTCGCTCTTGCAAAAGGGCTACCCACCCCAGTTGTATCCCGTGCCGTGGTGGGCACTCGGGCAGATCTGAGGGTTACAGTGGGAGTAAAAACGCCGCCCTCTGTTAGCTGACCTCTCGCTCCTCCACGCGCTCCATCCAAGTTTCGAGTGAGAGACACCGAGGCTCAGATGTCCATCGCTGCATCGGAGGATGGGCTGTCATTGTCAGATGAAGAATTCGAACCCGCTCCCTTCCTCCGGGGTAGCGAGCGCGGCATCAGATCTAGAAGCAGACATGAGAATCGTGCTTTCCTGGGCTGCTTCGGCCGTGGGCCTGAAGATGGTTTATCCCCCAGCCCCGCGGCCGGACCGACTAGATGTGTGTATGTAAAGGATGCAAGAAGGCAAGACTTTCTAGCCTCCTGGAGCATATGGCATCCACAGCCACTGTCTCGCTGCTCGGGTGCTCCATATGGGACCGCATTGGCTTCACGATCGGGTCCCAAGACGCACATGGCACACGAGCGCACCCCGGGTGACTGTCACTCTGCTGTGTTGCCACGCCCACAGTCTCTGAACAGACCCTGCGTTTCTACAGGCCTGTGTAGCCTCTAGAACAAGTGTCCAGGCATGTCATCATTTCGATGGATGCTTCCGGTTGCACTGGGGGGCCGTGTGGTGCGGCCATGCAGCTGTGGGTCCGTGGTAGGAACCTGGTTGCAATGGCATTTTAATCGCCTGGAGCTGTTGGCAGTGTATCTCGTGCTGCACCGTTTTTTACCGGTGCAAGAGGGGAAACACGTGCTGGTCAGGTCAGACAGGACGGCGACGGTAGCGTATATAAACCGTATTGGGGGTATCCGCTCTCACCGCATGTCTCAGCTCGCTCGCCGTCTGCTCCCCCGGAGTCATACGCGGCACAATCGCTGCATTCCATTGTTCCCCACTGAGCTCAACTGTGCAGCCGATGCGCTCTCACGGCAGTTTTGCCTGGGAAAATGGAGACTCCACCCCTGACTGTCCAGCTGTTATGGGCTGCGCCTTTCTCTCTAACACAGAGATACGTCCGCTCTCTCGCTTGAGATCCCCATTGGCGAACCCTGCAGAGTTCCACTGGCTACACAGCTGGCCCCGGGGCGTGCGTAATACGCATTTCTCCAGTGAGCCTACTTGCACCGATACTGTGTAAAGTCAGGGAGGACAAGGAACAGCTCTATGTATTGCGCTTCTCTGGCTCAATCGGACCTGTATTTCAGCTCTCTCCTCGTTTAGGCCCCTCCCTGGCACATCCCCTGCAAGAAGGGGACAGGCACCGCTTGGCACCCGCGCCCAGGTCTATGCCTCACGTATCGTCCATAGATGGAGCGCGGAGGACTTAGGTGACCTACCGGTTAGGTGGTTAACACCGTCACTTGGGCTAGAGCACCCTCTATGAGGCATGCCTATGCCCTGAAGTGGAGTCTATTCGCTGTGTGATTTACTTTTCCCAGAGAAGGACCCCGAACATGCCCGATCAGTGTGATGCTATCCTCCTTCATTTGGCTGGCTGTCCCCTCCGCTCTGAGGGGTTGGCGTTACGATCATTCCTGCTCTGAGGACGCGGCGATGGCGGTGTGCTGGGAAAGCATCGCCTCATCATCCAGTTCCTAGAGGTGCGAGACGTGGATATTAATTCTATCCTGTTCCCCTCTCATACCCATTTGGAGATCTCTCTTAGGAGAGGTCTGCTCGATCACTCAACTCAGTATTTCAAGATTCTGTCCAGGTAGACAGCTCTGCTGGTCACGTTGGCATCGGTCAAATGGGTGGGTATCAGTAGGCATTTTTGGTCAGTGAAATATGCCAGCGTTTTGGGCCGGCCCACTCTCACATTTTTCCTGAGACCCCAGCCCATCTAGGTGCCCTAGGTTCCTACAGCTTTCTTTTTAGACTACGTAGTGAACTTGCAAGCACTGCCCACGGAGGAGGCAGACCCAGGCCCTTTATTACTGTGTCCTGGCCTCCTTTTGGGCGTTAGCACGTGGCGCCTCTCTAACAGATTTTGTAGAGCTGCAGGCTGGGTAACACCTAATATATTGTGAGATTTTTTAATCTTGATGGGAGCCGATTTCCTCACGTGTGCTGGGAAACCGTGGGTTTCCTCCCCCGCTAACCATATTTTACATATGCGTACTCTCCCTTCTCAGGGCTAGTCCAATTGTCTTCTTGCACCATGGGTCCCCACTTGGGCAGCAGGTGGCCTCCGCAGCGTCCTTCCTATCGGGACTACACGCTTTCCCAATGTACTGTCATTTTAAAAATTCCTAGAAATTAACTAGATGCATTATGACTCCCAAAAAATATATCTAAATCTGTAAAACTTCTGTTGAAGTTTGATAAGTAAGGGCCAGGGAATACGTTGGAAGGCCGCGCCTCTTGGCTTGGCATAACCTCTCATGGGGGCAAGGTAGTTTCAATCATTGTGGCCATAGATTTCCCCATAGTGGAAGTTTCCACATAGCATTGAAGTTCCCCTCCAGAAGGGGAACGCTCCGGTTACTAAAGTAACCCTCGTTCCCCAAGGGGGGGGAACGGAAATGCTATGTTCCTTCGCCACAATGATTGCCCCGTAGCTGTTGGGCGTGAAAGTCTCTTCAACTAGAAAAGGATGCTCAGCTTGGCACGCGCTGCGCTTTTATTCCAAATTGATTGTAAGTAGCAACAGCTGTGCATGCTGACGCTGCCAACTCATTGCCATTTCATTGACCAAAAATTTGAATTATAAATATAACTCATTTGTTGGGTTATGTTCGCCAAAATGTTTCCCTAACCATAATCCATTATATAATAATAATAATATAAAAAAATCTTTTTTGCTCATATTTACAAAGTGTGCCAATATTACTGGAGGGCACTGCTCTGTATAATGACTAAAATAAAATAAATTACGGAAAAAAAAAACCCCCAAATGAACCCAGCTTGTGGCCATGCAATCTACATAAAAATGAAGCATATCATGCTCACCAGCATTCAGCTGACAACACCTTTATGCAAGCTCGCATTTGTCATTCTGCGGCAGTCTAGACAATAATTAGACTTCGTTAGATCATCACACTTACTGTCTACTGTCTGTCGGCCACACCAGAATAAACAACATGTTATATTTCACTACTGGTATTTCACAGCCACAGTAGCTTAAAGCTATTCCCAGTGTTTATTTCTTCAACAGACTAAGATGGACTGTGATTACACACTATAAGAAATAGTACACACACACATGAAAAAATATTATTTTTAATTTGCATACTTGTCATTGATGGGGACATTACTCAGTATTTACATTGATTAAATGTTTATTTTAGAGTTTACTTTTCACTAAAACCTATAGGCTAATTGAATGTAACAAATCTGCATTTCAGTGAAACCAATTTAAATTCAGTTTGCATTCACAGTGTTGCTACTATGACATATATCAGATTAAAACATGGGTAATTTAATATATTAATAGTCATGTGTCTGAATGTAAGTCGATTACTTTAAATTTCAGATGAATCTGAAGGATTCTGCCTTGCATTTATTATTTAATTATGGTGCTAACATTTTAATTTAAATGCATTTCATTTAGGATTATTCATAAATCACACTTTAAAATATTTATAAATATTAATAAGTTTTTTTTAAAGATCATAATCATCTTGCACATGCTAAATTTATATCTACATGTCTTACAATTTCAAAGTAAATGCACATTTTCATTAAATTTTCATACCAAATTATTTAAATATAATTTGCTTTATTCTTCCCCACATTTATTTATTTATTTATTTGCGTTTGTTTGTCTAGTATAATAAAATTTTGCTATGACTTAATAATGAATCAATTATTTCGCTGACCAGTCGGGGCAGAAATTAGTTGTGTGTAAATCTGAATGACAAATGTGTACCCGCCAAGTGTCATTGCTTCGTTTCACCCCCAATTACCTGGCAAATAAATTCCACCACCTGAAATGAGAAAGATTGTACCATCTGCTGCTTCTGTCCCACTTTGGCTTCAACTCATCAAACATTCATTTCCACATAAGCTCCTATGGCTTCTTAATTTGCAAGCCACATTTTTAGGTCTAGAGTTGAGTTTGGAACTCATAGTGTAACATACTGTACTTTAGAGTGGACAGCCAACAATCTCTGGGGTTTATAGTTATATAAGGATGTCAAGCACACACACACTCAAAAAATGACATTCGCTGTTTGTATAAACTACTTTTTTTAAATCAACTAGGACAACAAAATTATTGAGTTTTTTGTGACAACTTAATTGTTTTTGTTCAGTCCACTTCAATTTGTACAAAATCTATAAGTTAACCTAATTCTATCATGTTGTCCACACAAACACAAATCAATTGTGTAGATCCCAACATTTTTTACAGAGCAGCCGGACCCACTGCAGTTTGGGATCTGGTCTTAGTTTCTCGCTGCACTTTTACATTCTTTGCTGTACATAAATACTTTATCCTATTATACTGTATGTGGCCTCAAAATGTGGTTACTAGACATTCTGTTTTTTCACCAGGACAATTCCATATTATAGCTCTGTTTTTATGGACCGTTTACACTGAGTGGTACACTACGGTACCGGTAGGGGTCACCTTTATCAGGCTTGCATTTCCACTGGCAAATAGGTACTAATGGTGAGCGTGGTGTATGACAGAAAGTTTCAGTCAACGTCATTCTTGCTCGAGGAAATAGTAAAGCTGTACGTGTTGTTCACATATCATATGAGAAGCACTTTTTACAAAACAGAGGCTTTATACACATAAATACTTGTGTATAAATGTTCATTACTAACCTTTCTATGAACATGATTTGATTATAATTGCAGATCAATGATAATTACGAAATGCAGAATAGCCTACTGTAACGTCTGCGATATATATATATATATATATATATATATATATATATATATATATATATATATATGTAAAAAAAAAAAAAATGGAACATATATGAACACACACAGCCCCTTACAGTCTCTGATATGTTTACAGAAAAACTACACACAGCATACATTTACTCCTTATTTGGGTACAAAAACAACATGCAACATATAACCCACAGTCAGTGCAATCCTCTCATCTGTATCTTTAATCTTCACCAGCACATGTAACCTCTTGTTAGAAAGTAATTCTGTCATTCCGAGTTCATAATAGTCCAAAAGGGGATGATAATAGTTAAACATGGCAGTTTGTTCACGTTTTAGGTTGCTGAAAGAATCATTTGCTGCTTTGTTTTTTCGGGCTTCTGCTTTGTTTTGTCACGCTTCACTCTTACGTTTGTCCATTTTATGAAAGGATTGATATCCTAAGCACTTCAATAATTACATACACGTTATTATCATTAGCTGAAGAAGTTCCTTATTTCAAATATAGACGCGCGGCGAGTGCATGGAAAAAGTGAAACCGCTCATGCTTTAGACGGCCTTGTAAACAACAACAGTGCACAAGGTAAACTCTGCTTTTCTACTTGGCTTTGTGGCTGTTCATCAAGATGATGACAAGGTTTGATTAAGCTCGGGTTGACCAAAGGCAACCCAAAAAGTGGTATGGTACGGTTCACTTTTAAGTACCTTTTGACAGTGAAAACAGCCATAAAAGCGTACCGAACCATACCGTACCGTACCGCTCAGTGGAAATGGGCCATTAGTGTCCTTACTGATTATGAAAAAAAAAAAAATAACATACCAATCATGCTTTGTCCTGTATATTATATTTCCTTTTATACTACTTTATGTTTTGTCTTATGTTTTGTATGTTTTGTGTTTTGTCTTCTGTCACACAAAAATAACATAATAAATGGTTACCAATCATATGGTGGCTGGGAGAGCTTAAATCATTGCAATTCAAGGAAAATAATGCAAACTAAAAATAAACAAAAAAATCTTAATCAGGGGTGCATTTCAAAAACAGCCTCATGACTCGTGGGTGAACTGCCACAGTATGAGCCTCCTTCAGGAAATGAACAAATGGTTCAGTAGTGACAATAGTGACAAATGGTTCCCAAATAGTGTTTCCAGATTGTACAGTATGAGTGTATGGGTCTTTTCCAGCACTGGGGGTCCGCAAGTTGGTATGCTTGGTTGTGGCTGGAAGGACATGCAATGCATAAAATGTATTCCAGAGTAATCGGCAGTTCATTCCACTGTGGGGAGAAAATTTCCATATTTATTTAATGACATGCAAACTAAATTTGTTGTCTAAAAAATTATATTGGATTTTAGAAATTACATTTTAGAAAAGTAGAATTTCTTATAAAATGTAACACATTTTGTAAATTGTAATGAATGTAAACATAATAAATGTCATTTTACTTCTATTTTACTTAATTCTATGCAGTAGGACATGCATATGGATAGACATACCTCAAGATAGCCCTGAGAACATAATACAAGGGTGCTATAACACACATGAATAGTGTCATACTGCCAAAGTGCTAGATAATGTCACTGCTCACTTAAAGTAAGAGTTGTTGAGCCATCAGGTGGCTCCATCAACTCAGCACAAATTGTATTGTAGTGCTGGATTGTAAGGAAAGATGCCAAGTAGAAAATGTAGGGGGGATGACTTTTTAAGATTGGGATGAGTGTGTGTACAATGAGAAATGTGTTTCAAGGCATCATTTGAGCATAACTGTTGAGTTCGCTCTTCAGATAGTGTCTTCTGGCAGACTTGGAGAGCCAGAGGGATGTGAAAGCATCTGAAGCAGCAGATTGCAGCGATTGGGATGTACTCTTTGATGAAGGTTTGAAGGAAGCAGGGGGGAGGCCATTGGCACAATTGCAGGTTAGAAAAGAATCTTCAATTTAAGTGTCGTGACGCCTACTGGCAGCCAATGTGGTGTGACATTGAAGCGTTTCTCTCCCCAAATTCTTTCACCTCACACTTTTCAATACTATAAAAGAATGGCATCCATCTGTCTAGCAATTTACTGAACTGTAAGAAATTGAGCACAGGTATATCGTTTTGGGAGAAAAAGCTCTTCTTTTTCAATAAAAAAGTCTATCTATCTATCTATCTATCTATCTATCTATCTATCTATCTATCTATCTATCTATCTATCTATCTATCTATCTATCTATCTATCTATCATCTATCTATCTATCTATCTATCTATCTATCTATCTATCTATCTATCTATCTATCGTTCGTACGTACGTAGACACAGTGCTGCTTGTCCGGTGTGCCAATGGCTTTATAATCACGAAAGAAGCCAGACATAACGTAATTGCATGGACACTGACTTCAGCAGAATCGTATGTTATCATTTTGGCACACTCCATACAGTGACGACTGATGAATAACTACTTGCATGTAAACATACGCCACGTGCTAAACACAACACCAACAGAAGACTGAACGCGAGACACGAGCACACAATGTACTCACACACGCAGCGTGCATGCTTCATCCCAGTGCCGATCGAAACCGAACCCAACTAGACTGAGACGCTGGGACTGAAACACTACGCTTCAGACACGCAATCGTAAACATGCCCAGACCTCACGCGCCCGCATCAATCGGGACACGCAGGGTCCAAGCGCGCTCACAAATGACGCTCATACAGAGACACACACAATGACAAAACATGACAGCAGTAGTGTCAGAACTCTGCCACCAAAACAAGAATTAACAAGACCAGAGTGGCAGAATCATGACACTACCCACACTAAAATGACACTAAAACAGGCAACCTTAACAAACTCAAGACAGGGAGGTGAACAGGCAAGACAACACGAAGGAGGGGAGGGAGGGGAGCCAAGCCGTACCCAACAAGACAAACAAGGGAGGGATGGGAGGGCAAGACCAGGGAGGAACAGTCCGGGACGGGACCAGAGGGACAGTCCAACGAGAGTCTAGTGGGTCAGGGACCCCAGCAGGGAGCCAGGGTGGAACCAGAGGGTCCATCCAGAACGGTAGTGGGGCACACCAGGGAGGGGCGGGTTGGACAATCCAGGGAGGATCTGTCAGGAGAGACAAGGCAGGAGGTCTGTGGGGAGCCGGCTGAGCAGGAGGTCTGTGGGGAGCTGACTGGACAGGTGGTCTGTGGGGTGCCGGCTGGGCAGGAGAACTGTGGGTAGCCGGCTGAGCTGGAGCTGGCTGGACAGCAGGCTTAAGGAGAACAGGCTGGACTGGAGGCCGGTGGGGAGCCGGCTGGACTGGAGCTGGCAGGGCTGGAGGCCTGAGGGGAGCCGGCAGGGCTGAAGGTCTGTGGGGAGCCAGCAGGGCTGGAGGCCTGTGGGGAGCCGGCTGGACAGGAGGCCTGAGTGGAGCTGGCTGGACTGGAGGCCTGTGGGGAGTCCGCAGGGCAAGGGACCGGTCTAGGACCGGCAGGGCCAAACGTCTGGGTGGTGTTGGCAGGGCAAGGAGCCGGGCTGGGGCCGGCAGGGCAAGGAGCTGGGTTGGGACTGGCACTGAGCGGCTCTCTAGGGCTGGAGCCATCACTGAGCGGCGCACTGGGGCTGGAGCCGACACTGGCGGGCACTGTGGGGCTGGAGCCGACACTGGAGGGTGCTCTGGGGCTGGAGCCGACACTGGCGGGCGCTCTGGGGCTGGAGCCGACACTGGCGTCTTTTTCCTCCTCCGTCTCCTCGAGCAAGGAGACACAGGACTAGGCTCATCTAATTCTTGGCCACTAACTTCACCTGACTCTGGGAGTGCTGAGTGGTCTTGGATAGGTTCCTCATTTGGAAATGCTGTAGGGGGCTCGCTTGTGGCTGGGTAGGTGGCGATTGTGTTTGTTGGCCTCTTTCTTCTCCTCTTATGAGCGGAGAGCAGCAGAAAGCTGGGATCGGGATCTTCTCCATGAGCAGCCTGACGAAGCAGATGCTCCACGAACTGATGGTAAGATAGCCCTCCCAACTCTGCTGACTATTGAGGGGCTTGTCGAGGGCATAGTTGAGGAGGTTCACAAGGGCTTGATCATTGAACCCCAGCCCCTCTGCTGCCACACAAAATTACGCCGCAAAACTTCCCACCTTCATGCCACCTTGCCGCAGCGACTGCAGACTGATAAGCTGCACCATGCGGCTGGAGAAGGGGCTGTCCTCACTCTGCTGGGTCCTCATTTGGCCAGTTCGTAATGTCACGTTCGGGTATAGGGGAAAAGGAAGCGAGGACCCAAGTGCAGAGTAAGGGTTATTTATTATAAAAAAATAAAACAAAAAGGCAAAGCAAACAACCCCAAGGGGGAAAACACTATTCAAACAAATAACAAACAAACAAAACAAACTGGACTGGGCAGGCTGGCAGGGATCAGGACTGGACCACATCAGGACGAGGACGACAAGCAAAGCTGAGACATGGAGAGAAACGAAGACGAACTGGCACAGGACAGCAGAAATGAGGAGAATATTAGTGATGGGTCGTTCTTGAACGATTCGTTCATTTTGAACGAATCTTCAATATGACTCGGGAACTACGAGTCCTCTCAGGGAATGATTCGTTCATCCGCGCGTGCGCACATTTGTGCAGGTATCGTTCATTTTTCAAGTCTTTTGAGTCATTCATCACGGAAAGGCAGAAGCCAATCATTTGCGTTTGGAGCCGGAAAGAGATTTGATCTGTTCATATCTCGAGTCCTCTATCGAGTTTGAGTCATACGTTCATCACGGAAAGGCAAGCCAATCATATGCGTTTAGAGCCGGAAAGAGATTTGATCCGTTCATGTCTCGAATCCTCTATCGAGTCAGTCATTCGTTCGTTCATCACAGAAAGGCAAGCCAATCATATGCGTTTAGAGCCGGAAACAGATTTGATCTGTTCATGCCTCGAGTCCTCTATCGGGTTTGAGCCATTAGTCTTTCTTTCTTGACTTGACACTACAGGAGAATTGTGTGTAGACATTAGTAAATGGTTTCAAATCCTCTTTAGAGACAGGTGCATCATAATTATATATATATATATATATATATATATATATATATATATATATATATATATATATTATTATTATTACTATTAATATTATTATTATTATTATGTGCGTTTTTGATCTTAAACTGTAGCTCCACTGTACACTGCAATGAGAACCTCAGTCAGTAATACTTATGTAAAACTGAATTTTTGTTGCATCATGGATCATATTTTAGACTTCATAAAATCATCAAACACTGTGTACCTAAAAAGCATTTTCTTAGAAATAAAAAAGGTCTGTCCTATTGTCACTAAGTTGTTGTTACTTTTTTCTGGTCAATATGTGGTTTTATTTTTTGTTATTTTACAAATAAATAGACCCATGCTTTTAAAATGTCTATTCACTGCCTTGCTATCAGAAAACAAACACTAAGCTAAGCTATATGATAAATTAATCAAATTCTACAATTACAAGTGATTTGCAATTTGTACATTTTTACCCCATTTTTGTTTAATAATGTTTTTTGTCTCAAAATCAAAACGCTTCACAAAGACAATTTGATTTATTAAATAACTCATCTCGTATGCTTTCTTTCACATTATGTGACAAAAGAACGAATGACTCGTTCTTGAAGTTATTCATTCATTTCGCGCATGCGCACGTTTTGTAGCGCGAGAGAAGATTAGTTCATTTTTCGAGTCCTCTATCGGGTTTGAGTCATTCGTTCATCAAGCCTAGGAGCCATACTAGCCAATCATATGCATTTAGAGCCGGAAAAGGAATTGATCCGTTCATCTCCCGAGTCGTTCAACACGTGAAAGACAGAAGCCAATCGTATGCATTTAGAACCGGAAAGAGATTTGATCCGTTCATTTCTCGAGTCCTCGGGTCTGAGTTATGTCTCTTTACATTCGGTCACGTGATGAACGAACCAGAAGACCCGAAAGGTGAGCTAATCATGGCTCCTTTCAGCTCAGCAGGTAAACAATGAATTTTCTCCCTCTTATAGCATTCTATTTATGACTTGTTTGAAGTGTGATCAACCTTGGGCTAGTTGTAGATGTGTTTGCAAGCAATTCGTAACATTTTAATAATATTTTGGCAAATTGAACTAAATGAACGAAATGACTCAAAAAAAGATTTGTTCATCTCGATGAACGAGACTCAAAGAACCGAGTCAGTAAAATGATCCTAACTTCCCATCACTAGAGAATATAAGCAGTAGTAAATTAACACATGAACAGGTGAACCACTTAAACTAATAATGAGTTAACAAGAAGGGTGGGGCTAGACAATAGACTGCAGAGCACATGACACAGACACACAAGCACGCGGTGCATGTAAACATATGCCACGTGCTAAACACAACACCAACAGAGGACCATACCTGCCAACACTCCCGTTTTTCCCGGGAGTCTCCCGTATTTCAGACCCGTCTCCCGTATTGTTCTGTCTCCCGGTAAACTCCCGGAATTCCCCCGCCCCCCCCCGCTCCTCAGCATTTTGGTACAGTCCGGGCTGAAACTTGGTGCTTGTGCTCTTCCGGTCGCGCGCTACAATTCGCGCGCCCCCATCTTCCCAAATCTCTCACCCCTCACGCTCCCCGCTCTTCAGTTTGCGCCAGTGTTGCCAACTTAGCGACAAATTTTCAAAAAAGCGACTGGCGACAAATCTAGCGACTTTTTTGTGTGTTACTGGCGATTTTTATAGACTGTCATTTGTCCATTACTGTACCGTCCCTACTCTTCTCAACGAGCTGCGGGTGATGATGAGCACCTCTCTGCGTACCGATTGCAAATGATTTAGAACAGGTGGCAGTTTGAAGGTATTTCCCTTGTACAGTCAACCCGATCTGCTTCTCCTTTATTTTAACAATTTAATTTGACCGTTTATTCTTGTTGCACAATCAGAGATGTTTTAAGTGAGAGTTTCAGAACTTGTCTGAGTATATTACATCTGAGAGATTACTGCAAATTCCCTACTCATCTATAATGATATAGTGTATTTTAAACAGCAATAAATTTAGTTAAATTGACAAGCTTACATAAAGCGTAGTGCGAATATAAAATACCCTATTTATTTACCATAGGCTGTTAAACAAACAGAAATGGTAGAACGCGATGACGTCAGTAATATGCAAATTAGTGTATGACGTAATCTCACTGTGAAAATGTGTAAACACTCACTGTGCATGCTTCATCCCAGCGCGGACCGAAACCGAACCCAACTAGACTGAGACGCTGGGACTGAAACACCACGCTGCAGACAGACAAACGGAAACACCCGGACGAGAGCCCGCAATCGTATACACGCCCATACCTCACGCATCCGCATCCGAGCAGGGTCCAAGCGAGCTCACACAGAGACACACACAATGACAAAACATGACAGGAGTAGTGTCAGAACTCTGCCACCAAAACAAGAATTAACAAGACCAGAGTGGCAGAATCATGACACTACTATCTTGCAAAATAACTAGTACAATATTATATATTTTTATATTATGTATATTTTTCATCCTGTAAAAGAAAAAAATAATTAGTTATTAAAAATATTATGTTTTAAAATTGTTGAGAAAAATATAAATAAATAAAAAATGTTATGCTCTCTGTTTTAGAATATGACAAACCATTTTTTTGGTTTGTTCTTCACAATTGCTCTTTGTAAACTGGCATTTTTACATTAAAATTTAATCTAGAATGAATATATACAGTTGAAGTCAGAATTAATAGCCCCCTTTGAAGTTTTTTTTTTCTTTTTTAAATATTTCCAAAATGATGTTTAAAAAAGCAAGGAAATTGTCACAGTATGTCTGATAAACTTTTTTCTTCTGAAGAAAGTCTTATTTGTTTTATTTCAGCTAGAATAAAAGCAGTTTTTAATTTTTTAAAAAACATTTTCCGACTGTCTACAGAACAAACCATCATTATACAATAACTTGCCTAATTACCCTAAACTGCCTAGTTAACCTAATTAACCTAGTTAAGCCTTTAAATGTCACCTTAAGCTGTATAGAAGTGTCTTGAAAAAATATCTAGTAAAATATTATTTACTGTCATCATGGCAAAGATAAAATAAATCAGCTACTAGAGATGAGTTATTAAAACTATTATGTTTAGAAATGTGTTGAGAATATCTTCTCTCCGTTAAACAAAAATTGGGGAAAAAAATAAAAAACAGGGCGAATAATTCAGGGGGGCTAATAATTCTGACTTCAATTGTATATATATATATATATATATATATATATATATATATATATATATATATATATGCAAACAGAGATTCCAATCATTCAATAAAATAGAAACTGTAATTCTGGTTAAAATTTAAAGTTGTAAAGTTAAAAATGTACAGCAGAATAAATAGTGAGAATAATAAAATAGTTTGTTAAAACAGAAACTAAATTCATTTTTAATTACAACTACTTTACACCACTGAATAAAGCAGAAGTGTAAACCAGCGCAGTTCAATCTTTCAGATACAGATAACGGTTGTCGGAAATGGGCTGGGTTTATGAGGACAATGATTTAAGATTTCTGGAAGAAGATAAAACAATTCAGAACAAGTTATGTCATTCTGATTTAAATTATAAGGCCATTTATCAAAATAAAACAATCAAGGATGAATCATACACAACAAAAATCAATAATCATCTTCCATCTACTTCATTTTTTGGACATTTTTGAGTATAACATTGCATTTTCACAAGTACTGATAAAATACAAAGGCTCAATATCCAAGCGGAATCATTCTCAGTGGTGCTGGTTTCATTCACTTTATGGCCTGCTGTTTGCCCAGCATTTAATGTTTTTTTTTTGTTGCTGTGTGTGATGATGCAAACGTTATCTCATCTACCACATTTTCATTCCATTGCAAAGACAAACATAATCATGTTACTCCTCTGCACCTAAGTGAGAAACTACTAATTCAACGTTTTATCGTGTTCAGCCAAAGTCCCAGCCCATAAACCTCTAATCAAGCCATAACAAGCATATTAAAACGGAGTCAGACCTGAGATTATCTGTACCACTCTGTATCACACTGCTGTGCTGTTTTAATTTTTCCACAGGGAAGGTGCTTCTTGCAAATTTCAATTATTTTCTATCTTAACGGTTTCCTTAAACATGAAAATGGCGACTGTGTTGCAACATTTGCATTTATTGTTCAATTTCCTCTCATTAGTTCAAGAAAAGGGGTTAAGCTTAAGCTAAGTCGTTTAGAGATTGATATTCCTCATGAGAGATCTTGTCGGAGATGCAAAAATACAAAGATTGTTAATGAGAATGTGATTTGTATATAGCAACCTTTACACACCTATAAAGATGAATGGCATATTGCATGGCACCCGGACATGGGGATGAAGTGTATCTTGCTCTTTTACTTTCGAAGCCCTGGAGAATCATTAAATCAGAGAGATGATTCAGCAGCCTGTTTAAGTATAGCACCGCATCTCCATTTCACCGGGCAATCATTTGACTCAGTTGGACAGCAAGAAGTAAAAAATTGTGTGCCTGCAATAAGAATGAAGGCGAAATGTCAACATGCTATTTTTTTTTTCGGGGGACAAGAACAGGACCAGTACAGGAAAAGAAGTGGTCGGCATCATTATCCATCGCAAGAAAAAAGTACAGATGGGTAATAATGCAAGTTTAAACTCTTCCCTGTTCCATCTGTCTTGTTAGTTATAGTAAAAGTTGTATGATGACATACTACAGCTTCATAAAGGATTATAATGTAGGATGTGGGATCATTAACCATGTTTACTTTAAATACTGTGCATTTAATTTATGTGAATAAAAATGAAGACAACACTTTCTGTGAAAAATGTCAGAAAAAAATAGAGGTTGCAATCACTGTGGCTCTTTTATTAAATGTAATGAACTACTTCTCCTGCTAACTTGAGTTAAAGCTACTTCACCTGACCTTATTGGCCATTTAGAAATCCATCTAATAAAGGTGCTATTTTTAATTGGTTGTAGTCTATGTACATATCTTACTGTTGAAATCATGTAAACAAAGTAAATGCAACTGTAAAAATATCTAAACAGTTTTTTCCAACACCACTTCGAAGTTTTTCCTCAAACCTGCTCCAGCACACTAGCCTGAAAGTTTCTGAGCAGTGTTCCACTTCACTTTAATGCCCTTTCTTTGCAAACTTCCCTTAGCCTAGTTTTTGCCTATGTGCATCATTGCATCACTTGTACAATAGATTTAACTGGAACATTCTGACCATGTAATCACAAGGAACATAGAAGTAAATTGATTTATTTAGAATCTGTTTTATATTACTACTGTTTTATGCTTTTATTCTATATACTTGGGAATGATCAGGCTGTTGGAGATGATTTATAACGTTACATAAATACAATATCTTATTAAAAAAAAAAATAACAAAGCATGAGTGGGGCGGCATGGTGGCGCAGTGGTTAGCACTGTTGCCTCACAGCAAGGTCACTGATTTGAGTCCCGGCTGGGCCAGTTGGCATTTCTGTGTAGAGTTAGCATGTTCTCCCCGTGTCCGCGTGGGTTTCCTCTGGGTGCTCTGATTTCATCCACACTGTTGTTGGAGCTCAATGCAAAGGATGTTGCAGAACTCAAAACCAGTTCGAATCAGGCTTGGAAATCGGGCGCCAAATTGTCTCAGTCATTGAACTGGCTCGAAGGTTTACACCCTCACGATAACAGGGGGCCAATTCAGTTGACTCTCTTCACCAATACTTTGGCCGCAGATGTTCGGGGACCCTTCAGCCAAATTTGTAAATGATTAATCATCTAAACAATGAAGTTTTTCAGGATTTTCAGAGGGAATTGCCTCACGAGACTTTTGAATGACTCCCGGGTCATGCGTTAGTCATATAGGACATCCTGCCAGATGCACAATTTTGTAAAGACAAAGATCTCTGGCAATTAATACATACAAATGAAAGACAATCTCTTAAAATGTTAGAACTAAGGCAGATGTATCTTTGAATAATATGCCATAGTTTTCCTCATACGCTATGTTTATTCCAACCAACCAGGTTAATGAATGTGTTGTCTTAACCCTTATAGCAGATTAAAATGATCTGTATGTGTCTGAAATGTATGATGTCTGGTACTAAACAAAAGCTAGTGACATTTGCAATACATTGGTGTAAATGAAAAAAACTAGTAGTACAAACAGTATTCATCTTGTAACATTTGATGTAAGATAGTTACAATCTTACAAGAGATTTTACCATGTAAAATCAACATGCAGTGATTGACCCTTACTACGATGGTACGGGGCGTGACCCCGTCCTTCATGGCAACTGCTTATTAGAAGACAGTGCCATGGGGATGGACCAAATCAAGTCACTTAAAAACTCACTACAGCCGTAAAACGTTGCTTTTTGTATTAGCTGGCATGCGCTCGCTGTTGCTCTCTGCCCCCTCTCGCCTGCCCGGACACCGTGCTGCCACGCGATTGGGTCACCACGACCTCTCAATGCAAACCTCTTAAGTTTCGGGACCACTGAAACCGCAGAGTTTCTCAGCAGAGTCCGTTACCCCGGAAACCCTGGACAACGCCAAAGACGTCACGGAAGCGGGTCACCACCCAATCAGGAGCGCTGTGTTTCCTCAGGCCAGCCCGGTGAGGAAACTCAATTCAAGACTTCAGCAAATGCGCAAGTAACAAACAAATGCTGTCTCTTGCTGATCTGGTGCAGATTGATCTTAAGCCGTGAAAGATAAGCCAAATCTCTGCTTTTGTGGTTTCTCAGGTGTGATTTTAAGATCTAGTAAGAAGTACTAGAATTAATTTGGGATAGTTGTCAACTCATTTTGCATCCTCTGAACTGCCTCTGTGTGTGTGTGTTTGTGTGTGTGTGTGTGAATGCGTGTGTGCATTTGTTTGTTGTTTGCTTATTACGTAGTTAGTTTCATGTATCGTAGTGTAGCTCAATAAATCTTTGTTCTCCTTTTGTAAGAACCGTGTTCTTGTTTATGTGCTTTTAAGTCATTGCCTCGAGCTGTAGATTTTACCTTGCTAAAAGTTAACCCAATACGGTGTTATGATATTATCGTTGGCCACAGAAATACTATAAACAAGATTGGTAAAATATGATGTCTCCTATTTGCGGGACAAATAGTAGATAAAGTGTGAATCTTTTAATCTGATACAATCTGACTCAATTGACTCGAATCAATGATTCAAATCTTCAAGATCCGATTCATTGATATGAGCTAATAAATCCCTGATTGATCTTAATATGTAGGTTGATCCCCATACACTGTAAACTCTAATAAGTTAAGACTACTCAAATGATTTGAGGAAAGTGATTCCCTCAGTTCGTTTGAGTAATGGGAAATCGACAACTCAATTGATTGAGTTGACCAAATGTGGTCTCTTCATTGAACTAACTTAAATGTACAGATAATTCCAATGGAAACATGAAACATCCTACCAAATGCAGTACTTTTTTTTTTTTTTTCCATTTCTACAGTAAAGTGAAGAGTGAATCAAATCAATGCAACAGTACACACAAGCGCTCAGGGCTCTTTTTATGTTACTGGTTTTCGGCAATATATTTCTAATATTCACATCTAGAGCCAATCATGCTTTATTTACACCCTTTCTGCTCTAGGAATGTTGCTTCTCTCCACTAAAGATGTAAAGTGCTACAAGAGCTCCAGATGATTTGGTTATTGTAACAGTAGCAAAAATAGTTTGCAAAGTAATTTCTCTAAACCATGGCAGAAAATAAGAATGCAGCCAATATTTGTGTGTGTGTGTGTGTGTGTGTGTGTCATACCAACTCTATTTTATGCCAATTTATTCATTTAGTGGAAGTTGTACAATTTGTACATGTTAAGCCGCGGTCACACTAGAGTTTGAGCTTGCGAAATTCTGTCGTACGGCGCTGCGAAAAGGGGCGGGATTAAACAAGATGATTAGACATTTAAAAGCGAGCGATTGCTCCATGTTTTAAATTTCAGTTCAGAGAGGTCATGTTTTGATCCTGGATTGATCTCACGCAGTCAAGTGATGCGATTTCGCAGGTCAGAGTTCACCAAGCTTGAACTTTGCACTGCAGCAACCTACGAAACTCAACGCATGACCCTGCGTTTCCGGTCTGACGCATTCGTGTGCGTATGAATGGAAGTCTATGGGGAGTAAAGTCCAGTGTGACCGCGGCTTTAGTATGATTTTTATATCACTCAATGACAGGTTTATGGGTGGGGTTTGGTGTGAATTATTCATGTGGTAATTTGTGCTGTGTTTCATATGAATTAGCAATTAAACTTACAAAACATAATATAGTGAGATCAGGCTAGTCAGACATAGTCTTATATTACTCTGATATTATATTATGCTAATTATGTTAATTATGCTATTGAAATTAAAAAATGGTCCACACCTCAAAAACAAAAGAACCTTGAATCCACATACAGTATTTTTTTTCAGTCACATGGCCCTCTGACATGTATAAATGTAAAAATAAGAATAGCCTGATAAAACGTCTGCTCTTACCTTTTAATATTTATATCTAGATTTCAACTGATAATAAATTAAACCTTTTAATAGAAAAAAGGAGCAAATATTTTAATACTGCTCTCTCTCTCTCTCTCTCTCTCTGTTTGCGCATGCATGTGAATGGAGGGCTGAGTGCATCGTGTGTACGAGAGCAGGTTTGAGTGATTGTTTGTTTGTTTTTTCTTTTCCTTTTCATTTCCTTTTTTCTTTCTTCTTTGAATAAAGTATTTAATATAATTAGTTGTAAGATAGTGAGAGTGCTGAGGGCTTTTTAGCTCCCAGTGTTTTAATTGAGAGAATGGCAGAGATTTTTAGCCATTTAACTCGAAAACATGCGGTCAAAATTGACTCAACAGTTGAGGAATGTAGTTTGGCTGTAGGCATGTTAACTGGATGTGAAAACATTTTGTCCGCATCACAGATGAATAGCGCGGTTGTAATTTTTGTTAGAACGATTGATTTGGCAAATAAACTAGTTGAGACAGGGGTTGAAATAAACGAGATATTTACTCAGGTCCTCCCTCTTTCCACTCCATCTAAACATGTCACGCTTTCAAATGTGCCTCCGTTTATAAAAAAACGAGGTTTTAGCAGATATGTCATCACGTTCGGGAAAACTAGATTCGACAGTTAAAATGATCCCAATTGGGAGTAAATCCTCCCTCCTGAAACATGTGGTCTCCTTCAGATGGTTTGTGTATATGATCCTTAAAGATAACACAGAGGATTTGGATCTGACTTTAAATTTCAGTCACGAAGGATTTAATTACGTGATTTATGTCACAACAAACTCAACGAAGTGTTATGGATGCGGGGTAAATGGGCATCTTATTCGAGATTGTCCCGAAAAAGTGCCCCAAAATGAGAAAAGAGATGAGTTTGCTGCTAATAAAAGTGCCAGCGTTTGCCGAGTTGCGGTTGCCGAGGAGATTTTTACGGCATTTCTCCCTAGTAGTGAAATAGCGGCTCGTGTGCTGTGCCTTCTTCAGTGTCAATGATTTATCTTCCTTTTAAGTAGTATGAGCGGTTTATTTACTCGCCCTCGCCTCCTTCGCCATAGTATTGCCATAGTATTCTACTGCGACATTGCGCATAGGAGATAAATGACGTCAGAACGTAATAACCGGTTATGATTATAACTGAACCGATATCGAATTGTCCCCGTCTGCATCTCGGTGCACCGAAGAAACAATTAATTTTGACACCCCTAATTTTTATAATGGTACTTATACGACACAAACAGTCAGAATGAATGCTTTGGCCATTCTAGTGGGTATATATTTCTGCCAGTTCAAGTGGTAATTGGAGCTGGATCTAAAATGAACTTGATGAATTTGTCAGCAAACAATAGATTTGGCTTGCAAGATTGAGATTTCCTGGATAAAAAAAAAGAACTCCTGCAGTAGGGATTTGTTCTAATGTATATCTAATACCACGTCAGCACACAGTCCATGACAGACTGCTGATGATTCATCTTAAAGCATCTGAGGGGATTTAGATGAGCATGTTATGGCAGCTTATAAGTGTTCCTGTCAATACTTACTCTCAGTTCAAACCAAATGTGAAGTAGTGAGATATGCAGTGCTGAACCTTCTGTCTCAACTTGCGGAATGGATAGCTGTCGTCTTTGATGTTGATATTGATTTTTCCAAGCCAGCAGTCTTTAACGAGTGTTAGTTTCAAAGTATGTTGCTGCTTAGCTATGCAAAGATAGCACTTAATCCCACTGTAGATTAAGGTGGTTTTCACATTGCATTCCAATACAGCACAACACAGCAGCCTGCATGACTAGAATATCGAGTAGCGAATGATATTGAATGAAAATGCAAAGCTGCTCTCTGGGCTCACTGTGAACATGCCGGTTCTCCACGAAGGGGAGATTGCTCTTGTTAAACAACTCACCCATAAGTAAAAGATGATCTGGTTTCATAGGTTTAAGAGGAAAATCATTTTTCCTTTTTCCAAATTCAATATAGCTCAGCAAATGCAAAGGAATCCAAAGAATGTTCCTTCTTCGTGTGATGAATTTTAGTATGTCAAAGAAAGGTTTACATTGGCTAATTCTTGTGAATAATTAATAGAATGACGATACATGGCATGTTGACACAACAAGACCTGACAGATATACTTGAGGTCATTACTGTACCATCATAGTGAGGTGAGAGAGCCATGACAAGGAATCAGGAAATCAACTGCCTCCGCTAGACCACCAAGCCATTTTCTATAGACATTATCTCATGTTGATTGGTTGTAGGACTCCACCAAGAATGTGAAAATACTTAACCAAAATAAATTAAACAAATTTATAATAACTGATTTCTTTCATTTTTGCCATGATGTCATAATATTTTACCAGATATTTTTCAAGAGACTAATATTCAGCTTAAAGTGCATTTTAAAGGCGTAACTGGCTTAATTAGCTATTTTAGGGTAATTAGGCAAGTCATTGTATAATGATAGTTTGTTCAGTAGACAATCAAAAAAAATGCTTAAGGGGGCTAATAATTTTAACCTTAAAATTGGTTTAAAAAAATGCTTTTATTCTAGCCGAAATAAAACAAATAAGACTTTCTCTAAAAGAAAAATATATAGATTTTTTTAATAATATATTTTGCCATAATAATATTATGAGATTATTATGGCAGACATAGTAATACACATCCATAATTTCACCTCATATTTGACATAGCTAGCTGCAATAAATGAAAGTTGAGGCAAAATTATTTGGCACTAATTTTTCAAACCAAAACAGATATCTGTCACGGTTGGGTGTAGGGGAAAAAGGAACGAGGACTCGAGTGCAAGATAAATGGGTATTTATTTATAATAAATAAAAAAGGCAAAATAAACAACCCGAGGGGAAAAACATTAATAAAACAAATAAATAAACAAAACAAACTGGACAGGGCAGGCTGGCAGGGATCTGGACTGGAGGACAGGACAAGGCAGGAAACGATGATGACGAACTGGCACAGGACAGCAGACATGAGGAGATTATAAGCAGAAGTAAATTAACACAAACGGGTGAACCAAATAAACTAATAATAGTTAACAAGGAGGGTAGGGCTAGACAATAGACGGGAGAGCACATGACACAGAGACAACACAAGCCATGCGCTCACATAAACGAGAGTAGAACATGCAGCCAATAAGAGAACTTATTAACTGCGTGTTCATGACAACACAAGCACGCGGTGCATGTAAACATGCACCACGTGCTAAACACAACACCAACAGAAGACTGAACACAAGACACGAGCACACGATACATGAAAACATCTTACCGTGTGCTCACACATAAACAACGTGCATGTTTCATCTCAGTGCCAACTGAAACCAAAACCAACCAGACTGAGACGCTGAGAATAAAACAGCGCGATGCCGACAGAACAAAACACAAACACATGTACAAAAGCGTGCGTGTCACAAGCACACGCAGACCTTGCGCATCCTCATCAAGCGGGAGTGCGCACGGTCTGCACGCACTCACGACAGTGCGCACAGAGAGACACACACAATGACAGAACACAAGTGCTCGACCCGAGAAAACTCGAGCCGAGCCTTACAGGACAGGACAAGACAGAGCTAGTGTCCGGACTCTGCCACCAAAACAAGAATTTAAAGACCAGAGTGGCAGAACCCTGACACTAGCCCCCCCTCAAAAGGGACGCCACCTGGCCTGGGAGCCAAGCCAGACCCAAACAAGGGAGGAATGGGAGGGCAAGACCAGGTAGTAACAGGAGGAACAGTCCAGGGCAGGACCAGAGGGACAGTCCAAGGCAAGTTCAGTGGGCCAGAGACCCCGGCAGGGGGCCAGGATGGAGACGGAGGGTCCATCCAGGTTGGTAGAAGGGCACACAGGAGGCCTGTGGGGAGCCGGCAGGGCTGGAGGCCTGTGGGGGCCGAGCAGGGCTGAAGGCCTGAGGGGTGCCGGCTAGGTAAGGGGCAAGACTGGGGCCGGCAGGGCTAGGAGCCGGGCTGGGGCCGGCAGGGCTAGGAGCCGGGCTGGGGCCGGCAGGGCAAGGAGCCGGGCTGGGGGCGGCAGGGCTAGGAGCCGGGCTGGGGGTGGCAGTGCTAGGAGCCGGGCTGGGGCCGGCAGGGCAAGGAGCCGGGCTGGACAGGAGCCGGCTGGACAAAAGGCCTGAGGGGAGCCGGCTGGGCTGGAGGCGTGAGGGGAGTCGGCTGGACTAGAGCCGACTGTACAGGAGGCCTGTGGGGAGCCGGCAGGGCTGGAGGCCTGAGAGGAGCCGGCTGGACTGGAGCTGACTGGATAGGAGGCCTGTGGGGAGCCGGCAAGGCTGGAGGCCTGTGGGAGCCGGCAGGGCTGGAGCCGGCTGGACAGAAAGCCTGAGGGGAGCCAGCTGGACTGGAGCCGACTGGACAGGGGGCCTGTGGGGAGCCAGCAGGGCTGGAGGCCTGTGGGGGGCCGGCAGGGCTGGAGGCCTGAGGGGTGCCAGCTGGGTAAGGGGCCAGACTGGGGCCGGCAGGGCAAGGCGCAGGGCTGGGAGCGGCAGGGCTAAGAGCCGGGCTGGGGGTGGCAGTGCTAGGAGCCGGGCTGGGGCCGGCAGGGCAAGGAGCCGGGCTGGACAGGAGGCCTAAGGGGAGCCGGCTGGACTGAAGCCGGCTGGACAGGAGGCCTGAGGGGAGCTGGCTGGGCTGGAGGTGTGAGGGGAGCCGGCTGGACTAGAGCCGACTGTACAGGAGGCCTGTGGGGAGCCGGCAGGGCTGGAGGCCTGAGAGGAGCCGGCTGGACTGGAGCCGACTGGATAGGAGGCCTGTGGGGAGCCGGCAAGGCTGGAGGCCTGTGGGGAGCCGTCAGGGCTGGAGCCGGCTGGACAGAAAGCCTGAGGGGAGCCAGCTGGACTGGAGCCGACTGGACAGGAGGCCTGTGGGGAGCCAGCAGGGCTGGAGGCCTGTGGGGGGCCGGCAGGGCTGGAGGCCTGAGGGGTGCCGGCTGGGTAAGGGGCCAGACTGGGGCCGGCAGGGCAAGGAGCCGGGCTGGGGGCGGCAGGGCTAAGAGCCGGGCTGGGGGTGGCAGTGCTAGGAGCCGGGCTGGGGCCAGCAGGGCAAGGAGCTGGGCTGGGGCCGGCAGGCCAAGGAGCCGGGCTGGAGCCGGCAGGGCTAGGAGCCGGGCTGGCACAGGCACTGAGCCGCGTTCTGGGGCTGGAGCCGTCACTGAGCCGCGTTCTGGGGCTGGAGCTGACACTGGCGGGCGCTCTGGGGCTGGAGCCGACACTGGCGGGCGCTCTGGGTCTGGAGCCGACACTGGCGGGCGCTCTGGGGCTGGAGCTGCCTTTGATGAAGAGGCCTTTCTCTTCATCCTCCGCTTTTGGGTGCGGGTTAACCCTTGGGGGTTGGTCATGGGCTGGGAGATGGTGCTGGTGGTGGTGGTGTGAGGAGTCCATACCCCTGCAGTATCTCCCTCTCCTTCCTTAGGCAGGAATACTCCACCACCTCCCAATACGTCCATGCCTCAATATCACCCAGCTCATCCCAATCAAATGGTTAATCCAATCCAACCAGAAAGATGTGGATGAGGTTGGCCTCGCTGAACCCAAGCCCCCGGACTGCCTCAAGGAGATCTTCAGCGAAGATTCCAAAGGGGCGATGGTTCTGCTGGTTAGGCAGTCCTCAGGCTAGGGGTTGGTCCTTGGGTCCCTCTTGCTGGGAGAGAGCTGGGCGTAGAAATATACCCATTTCTGCTGAGTCCTCTGCTGGCCAGTTCGTACTGTCACGGTTGGGTGTAGGGGAAAAAGGAGCGAGGACTCAAGTGCAAGATAAATGGGTATTTATTTATAATAAAATAAAAAGGCAAAATAAACAACCCGAGGGGAAAACATTAATAAAACTAATAAATAATCAAAACAAACTGGACAGGGCAGGCTGGCAGGCATCTGGACTGGAGGACAGGACAAGGCAGGAAACGATGATGACGAACTGGCACAGGACAGCAGACATGAGGAGATTATAAGCAGAAGTAAATTAACACAAACAGGTGAACCAAATAAACAAATAATGAGTTAACAAGGAGGGTAGGGCTAGACAATAGACGGGAGAGCACATGACACAGAGACAACACTAGCTATGTGCTCACATAAACGAGACTAGAACATGCAGCCAATAAGAGAACTCATTAACTGCGTGTTCATGACAACACAAGCACGCGGTGCATGTAAACATGCACCACGTGCTAAACACAACACCAACAGAAGACTGAACACGAGACACGAGCACACGATAGATGAAAACATCTTACCGTGTGCTCACACATAAGCAACGTGCATGTTTCATCTCAGCGGCAACCGAAACCAAAACCAACCAGACTGAGACGCTGAGAATGAAACAGTGCGATGCTGACAGAACAAATTACAAACATGAGTACAATAGCACGCGCGTCACAAGCACACGCAGACCATGCGCATCCGCATCAAGCGGGAGCACACATGGTCTGCACTCACTCATGACGGCGCGCACACAGAGACGCACACAATGACAGAACACAAGTGCTCGACCCGAGAAAATGCCATCACTGCAAAAGGGCCACCGACCCCTCTTCCGGAGCCTCGGTGCGAGGTGAGAGTGAGGCTCTTACCTCCTGCTCTTCCGTGGGACCCCAGCGCCCCCCCCCTATACGCCCCACCCCCGGGTCAGCCCTCCCACTCCGCGCTGCCCCACCGCCAGCGATCATGCCGATGAAGCCGCCATTAGTGAGGGCTCTGCCTGCCTGGTTAGCGCGGCCAGCACGTCACGGTGGCTCATTTGGCACGATTAGACTCGGCTATGTGATTCAATTCGCGAAATGGCCTCCCAAGTTCACTGGCATGTATTTCCCCAGAGTCAGCCCTTTGTCCATCCCTGTCTTACGAGAGGAGATTGCTGTCCTCCTGGCCAAGGATGCAATCTAGCCAGTCCCTCCAGTCGAGATGGAGAGCGGGTTTACAGCCTGTACTTCATCGTACCAAAAAAGAGCGGTGGGCTACGGCCAATCCTAGATCTGCCCATTTTGAACCGATGTCTTCACAAACTGCCATTCAGAATGCTTATGCAGAAGCACATCCTCAGGTGCGCTCGTCTTCGGGATTGGTCTGCAGCAATAGACCTGAAGGACGCGTACTTCATGTCTTTAGACTTCTACACCACCGTCAGTTTCTGCGGTTTGCGTATTAAGGTCAAGCCTTAGGCTCTCTCTGTCTCCGTTGGTTTTCACCAAGCTCGCGGAGGGTGACCTAGCGCCCCTTCGGCCTGCGGGCATTCGCATACTCAATTATCTCGACTGGCTGATTTAGCCCTCACGGGATCACACAGGGTTTTTCGGCACCTTGACCTATGAGGGCTTCAGGTCAAACGAGAAAAGAGCAAGCTCGACCCCATGCAGAGCATCTCTTTTCTCAGGTTGGCACTGGACTTGATCACCATGACGGCGTGCCTCCCCTGAGAGCGCGCCCAGCTGATGCTGACCTGTCTGAGAGAGTTTGACAGAGAAACTGTGGTCCCACTGATATTATTTCAAAGGCTTCTGAAACATATGGCATCCTCAGCCGCTGTCTCGCCGCTCGGGTGCTCCAAATGAGACTGCTTCAGCATTGGCTTCACGATCGGGTCCCAAGACGCACATGGCACGCAAGAGCACACTGGGTGACTGTCACTCCGCTGTGTCGCCGCGCCCTCAGCCTCTGGACGGACCCTGCATTTCTATAGGCCTGTGTGTCTCTAGAACAAGTGTCCAGGCAGGTCAACGTTTCGACGGATGCTTCCAGTTGCGCTGGGGGGACGTGTGGTGCGGGTATCCAGCTGTGGGTCTGTGGTAGTAACCTGGTTGCAATGGCATTTTAACCGCCTGGAGCTGTTAGCAGTGAGGACATCATCTTGTTCCCAGAGGCGCAAGACGTGGATATTAATTCTATCCTGTTCCCCTGTCATACCCACTTGGAGATCTCTCTTAGGAGAGGTCTGCTCGATCACTCGACTCAGTATCTTTAAGATTTCTGTCCAGGTAGACAGCTCTGCTGGTTGCATTGGCATCGGTCAAATGGGCGGGTATCTGGAGGCATTTTCGGTCACCAAAATGTGCCAGTGTTTTGGGCCGGCCCACTCTCACGTTTTCCTGAGACCCCGGCCCACCTAGGTGCCCTAGGTTCCTACAGCGTTCTTTTTAGACCATGTAAGTAGAACCTGCAAGAGCTGCCCACAGAGGAGGCAGACCCAGCCCCTTTATTGCTGTGTCCTGTTCGCACTTTGCATATTACACAGACCGTACTCAGAGCTTTAGATCCTCTGAGCAGCTCTTTATCTGTTACGGTGATCGGCAGACAGGAAGTGCCATATACAAACAGAGGTTGGAACAACCCATTAATCAGTGGATGCCATCTCCCTCACTTATCAGAGCCAGGGCGAGCCGTGTCCCCCAAGAGTGAGAGCAACTCAGAGCGCGCATCCTCTTGGGCGTTAGCACGCGGCGCCTCTCTAACAGACATTGTAGAGCTGCGGACTGGGCAACATCTAATACATTTGCGAGATTTTTTAATCTTTGAGGGGAGCCGATTTCCTCACGTGTACTGGGAAACCCCGGTGAATGAGGAAATTTGGTTAGGTGTTGTAAAACGCTTGCTGTGCCTTTCTCTCTAACACAGAGATACGTGCACCTTCCCGCTTTGCTAATTGAGTTCCTCATTTGGTGAACCCTGCAAAGTTCCTCTGAGGCCCCCAACCATCTGACTCAGCGGAGGAGTCAGGTGTTGGCCCGTTACGTTGTTGGCATGCCCACTGGTCAGCCTGCATTCTGGGTATAGTTACCTGCTATGTGCGATCCCCACTGGCTATCCCATATGCTTACTCAGCCACGATGTAGACCCCCTTCCTAGACGGGCTCGTGTCTTCCCTCCCCGCCAACCATCTCTTTTTCACATAAGTACTCCACCTTCTCAGGGCTAGTCCATATGTCTTCTCGCCACCAGGTCTCCTCACTTGGGCAGCGGGTGGCCTCCGTAGCGTCCTCCCTATCGGGACTGCACGCTTTCCCAACTTACTGTCGTATTTAAATTTCTAGAATTATCTAGATGCATTTTACGACTCCTGAAAAATATATCCATATCTGTAAAACAGAAATGCTATGTTCCTTTGCCACAATGATTTTCCCTTAGCTCTTGGGTGTGAAAGGCTCTTCAGCTAGAAAACGATGCCTCAGCTTGGCACGTGCTGTGCTTATATTCCAAGATTGATTGTAAGTTGAAGTCCCCCCCCTCCGGGGAATGAGGGTTACCTTAGTAACCGGAGCGTTTCTGATTATAACCTGTTTTATTCAGTTTGACTAAAGCAAAAAACAACCCCATAGGTAAACTTAAAAATGTACATTTTTCTCAAAGTAATATTTTTAATTTAAACCAGCGTTTCTTGTCATGGGACCACATGAAAAGGGTAGCTACTGTTTATTTGCTCTCAGTTTTTATGTACTGTATTTCTAGTGTGAGTTTGATTACCATCGTTTATGACATACTGTATAGCCATTTTGTAAGCACCAGCAGACAGTTTACCTCATTATTGAAAATAAAATAACTAGCAATAGCATAACTATTTTACCAAGCAACTTTACTTGGATTTTAAATTTATGTTGAACTAAAGCAATTCAATTAATTCATGATCTATAAACAATATTTTACCTTTGAGTCAAAGTATTTTTTTTCCTTGGGCAGAGTACATTTTTTGATTATTGATAAAATACATTTTTCATTTTTAAGTCAAAAATATAATTTGAATGGCATTTATAAATTCAGCTGTAACAAAATTGCAGTAATTTTTTTACCAATATATTTTTTCTTTGTGTGAATGTAATGTGAATGTAATTTTGTTCTTGACCACAATAAATAATTATAATTTATAAATAGTTTTTAATAATGAAAAGACAATGTGCTCTGAGGATGAAAGCAATGTTCAAATAGTATATATATATATATATATATATATATATATATATATATATATATATATATATATATATATATATATATATATATATATATATATATATATATATATACTATAGGCAACAAGCTTCAGGACATTTTTGACCTGATCGATTAACTAAGTTACTAAATCGAGTCAAGTGCGGCACTTGGGTCAAAAGTTGAGTCAACTCAAAAAAGCTCTGCAGCAAGTTGACTCAACAATTTTGAGCTGAGTCACCTTTGTTTTCTTACAGTGTTCTGTATGTGCTTTGTCTAAACATTTAGCAAGATTTTGGAGCTTGACACATTTGAATACAAAAAGACAGACAAGCATACAGAACCTAGGATGTGGCATTAGTGTGTTCTAAGCAGTTGCTCCACTGCACAACTTTAAAATCTCAACTGCCTCTTGATTAGGATAGTAAGGTTTATTCTTACCAAGGGAGATATGAGTAGGTATCTATGAACTAGAAGGATAAACAAGGCAAAGGCTTGAGCCCATCTGCTAGAGTGCAATGAACTTGATTGCTTTTTCCTCCTGAGTGGCCAAGGGCATCGAGTCTGTCCTCACAGTCAGTGTGTAATCCTCCATTTTTTAATGCTTACAAACATCTCCTCCGTGCCTCTTCTTTTGACTGCTGTTTTGAGTCAAAACTTCTGGGTGGAACGCTTGTCTGAGCGAATCAAGTTGTAATTGACATTGTTCAAAGTAGGCAGTCAGTCAGAGTGGATACTACAAGCTAAGCTGCATTCATGCACAAGTACACTCAAGTGCGTAGCTGTCAGGAGTGATGACTGAGAATGGCAGGCTGATGGAAGAAAATGAGATAAACCATAACGAAAGGAATGAAGCATTAGTGTTATGGCAGCAGCGGGACATCTCATGATGCAACTGGGACAGCAAAGGTGACAGAAACCATTCGCCCTGCTATTTCTTTAAGGCAAAAATCCTGTGGCTTTTAAGCTGCTTCTTGATTTTAGTGAACTGCAGTGCTTTCAAAACATGTGTACGGCACGGTGAATAAGATTATTTGCCAATGTCACGTGCCAAAAAACGTAATAAACAGTAAAATTACTGTTTTGATTGTTACACCACCACTGGATGAGAATTCCAATTGAACTGAATTGAGTTGAATTGAATAATGACACTGTCTTCTATAGAACTGATTTGAATCATCTCATCTTTGCAAATAAAAAGCTAATAATATTAAAAGTAACTGGAAGTCGAATACATAGCTTTGAAACACTGGTAATAAACACATTATTTTAACTGCATTTTACATTACTTAGAGATGTTGGCAAACTTCGACATATGCTATCAATGTCTAATATGGAATAGCTTATTCATGCTTTCATGACCTCTCAGCTAGAAGAAGTGACTTCAAAATTTACTTTAAATAATGTGCTGTTGTATCGTCTGCAATGCAATACATAGTCAATGTATTCAACTTTTGGCTCTTGCTCTTTGCCACTTTATAACGTTGCCATTCCTTTTCACAACACCTAAAATATGTTTAAGGACTGAAAACACCAACTGATGAAGTGTTTCAGGTGTAATTTTGTCCCATTCTTCCAGCGAACAAGTCTTAAGGTGTGCAACAGTACCGGGTCTTCGTTGTCGCATTTTGCACTTCAAAATGCACCAAACATTCTCTATTGGAGAAAGGTCGGGATTGCAGGAAGGCCAGTCAAGTACCTGTATCCTCTTCCTCTGCAGCCTGTACTTTGTAATGTGTGCAGAATGTGGTTTTGCATTGTCTTGTTGAAATATGCATGGGTGTCCCTGGAAAAGAAGGCAGCATATTGTGCACCAAAATCTCTACAGTATGTACTTGTACATAATCTTGGATCTAACCAGTATCCTGAGCAGATGGCTGTCATGGTCGTGGATAAATGGAAAGGGTGAGACTGACTCCTCCAAAGACTTCAGTGAAAGACAAGTCCCTGCATCTATCCCCTGGGCTAGCGTGAACACCCGCTGGTGGCCAACTTAGACCTGCAGTTTCTTCATGATGCACGTCTATCATTATCAAGCCTCCAGTACTTAGACTGCAACTCTGCACAAGATATTTGGCCAGAGGACAAATGGTCATGTCTAGCTGAGCATAGTTTTTCGCTTCGCTTCCATCACTTGGTGAAGTTTGGTCGCCACTGACTTGCTTGGTTTGGGACTGGTGGAGCTACACATCAGTGGAATTGCTGTTCAGTGTTTGGGCTTTTAGCAGTACCATTTACATTACACTGAACTGAACTAAACTAAACTTCAACTGTGACAACTGAAATGAAGCAGTTCTAATTTACTAGAACTACATCTATGTTACATAATGTGACACAATTTACATTGTAAAAAGTGCTATAGAAACAAAAATGAATTGAATTTCATTTATTTTGTTTATATATACTACAGTATATCCTTCTCATATCTGCCACCTAAACTCTGTAACAGCCTTCCTTGCACACTTGGGAGGGAGACACTCTGTCAGTCTAAATCTAGACTAAAGACACATCTCTTTGCATTAGCATACACATACAACATAAGCACACAACTTTTAAATCCTTTAAACTATTGTTAGGCTGCATTAATCAGGCCAACGGAAGGTGGGAACATTTCCCAAAAAGACACTGTAATTTGAATAACATATACACTCATCTTAGTCTGTCTGTTTCACCTTATACTTGTTGATTCGGCTCGTATCCAGAGCTGATGCTTGTCCTGGTCATTGATAAGCAAAAGGTGTGGACTGATTCCTGCAAAGACCCCAGTGACAAACGTGTCTGTGTCCTATGCTATGACCTACGTGGACCTGCACCTTCTCCACAATTGATGCTCATCACTCTTAAGCCCCCCAACACACAGACTGCAGCTCTGCCCATGATGCTTTGCAAGAAGAGAACTGGTCACCCCATCTAAGCCTTGTTACTCCCAATGTTTGTTTTTCAGCTTTGTCAATTGGTGGAGTTTTGGTTCCTTTCACTGTCATCTCTGCCTTGCTTGGTTGGGGCTGGAGGAGCTGCGCTTCAGTGGAGCTGCTCTTCAGTGGATTGTCTTTCAGTAACATTTGTAATAAACTGAACTGAACTTCAACGGTGACATTTATACTAATCTGGAATGCATTTCCCAAAGCATTGTAAAGCTAAGTAAATTCGCAAAAAATGTTTGTGTGACTGATCCTAATATTACAGTCTGTTTCACAAAAGAATTGCAACTTATGTAGCACTTGAAAATTGTTGTAGATTTAGGAGTGCTCTGGAGTAATTGTTAAAGACCTACAAGTATCGTAAGAATACGGTACAAGGACAAATGGCAAATTGCAGCTGTAACTTCAACTGCAGTGCCATACAGAAGTCTGATATATGGGAGTATATATGAAGCCTATATTTGCAATTCCAATGGTGGAAAAAATATAAATGCCATGTTTGCAATATTTTGAAATGTATGTTGCATATATGACATATTTTTGTATACACTAATGGTCAAAAGTTTGGGGTCAGTTGTATTTTTTTTTTCATGTTTTTTTTTTTGTCTGTTCATCAAGGCGGCATTTATTAAATGTAAGAAAAGGTTAAATTGTTAAATATTTGTAAAAAAATTAAAAACTGCTTTCTTATTGTATGTAGATTCAAATGAAATTATTACCTCATGTGACTCTGAAGACTGGAGTAATGAAGCTGAAAATTCATCTTTAAATCACTGGAATAAATGATTTAATTAAATGATAAACTACTTTTATTTTACACGATAAAACAGGTTTTTTATCGTGTAATAACATTTCACAATTTTACAATTTTTACTGTATTTTGGATTAAATAAATGCAGCCTTGGTGAGCAGGAGAAGCTTATTTTTCCACTCTGTCTTACTGAAACCTGGCTGAAACAAAATGACTATATTAGCTTAAATGAAGCAACTCCTCCAGGATTTGCAGATAAGCATAAGGCTCGTCAAACCGGTCGTGGTGGTGGAGTTGCAGCAATCTTCAGTGATATTCTTAATGTTAATCAGAGAAATGGAATTATGTTTAACTCCTTTGAGGCATTAGCTCTTAATGTTATGCTACCGGATATTATGCAAAAACCTATGTTGTCTCTTGCTATAATCACCATATATAGACACCCAGGACCCTATGTCAATTTTCTAAAAGAGTTTTCTGATTTTATTTCTGACTTACTAGTTAAAACTGATAAAATACCAATTGTAGGAGACTTTAACATCCACGTAGATGACTCCAATGATACACTAGGGCTCGATTTTATGGATCTACTACATTCACTTGGGATAAATCAAAATGCTGTTGGTCCAACCCATCGCTTAAAGCATACATTAGATCTAATATTGTCTTATGGAATTGAGGTCTTTGATGTAGACATTATACCACAAAGTGATGATGTTACGGACCACTACCTCTTGCTATATAAGCTGCTATTACCTGTAATTAGCAGATCTGCACCAATATAACGCCCTGGTAGGACTATTGTTCCGTCCACCAAGGATGAATTCATAAATAACTTACCTGATCTCTCTTTATTTTGAAATACACCCGCAAACGCAAATGACCTCGACGTAGTAACTAGCGGTATGGATACCATCTTTACTAGCACACTTAATACAGTGGCACCCATCAAATTAAAAAAGGCTAGAGAGAATAAAACTACACCATGGTACAATAATCATACTCGCGCTCTCAAAACAGCAACCCGTGCTCTGGAACGTAAATGGAAAAAAACTAATTTAGAGGTTTTTAGAATTGCGTACAAAGACAGTATGTCCAACTATAGGAGGGCTCTTAAATCTGCCAGGGCCGAGCACCTCCGCAAACTGATTGAAAATAATCATAACAATCCGAGATTTTTATTTAACACCATTGCTAAACTAACAAATAATCGATCATTTTTGGAACAAAATGTCCCACCGCAAATTAGTAGTGATGACTTCATGAATTTTTTCAATGACAAAATAGAAGGCTTTAGACAGAAAATAGAAGATGTTAAACTTTCTGCACCACCTTATACTCCAGATCCAGTAAACGTTCATCTGAATCAAAATAACCTACAATGCTTCAAAACCGAACAGGAAGAGCTAGATAAAGTTATAAATAGCTCTAAATCAGCTACATGTATGTTAGATCCAATTCCAACAAAATTACTAAAAGAATTGATACCTGTTATAGGAGAACCTCTCCTTTATGTTATCAACTCTTCTTTATCTTTAGGCCATGTTCCAAATCCTTACAAGCTATCTGTTATTAAACCTATTATTAAGAAACCACAACTGGACCCGAGCAACTTAGCTAATTATAGGCCTATTTCAAATCTTCCGTTTATGTCTAAAATACTAGAAAAAGTTTTTCTACCCAATTATCCTCCTTTCTGCAGACAAACAACATTTTTGAAGTGTTTCAGTCAGGTTTTAGGCCTCATCACAGTACAGAAACCGCATTAGTAAAAATAACCAACGATTTACTCTTAGCTGCTGATCAAGGGTGCATCTCACTAAAAGTTTTACTCGACCTTAGCGCCACATTTGACACCATTGACCACAATATTCTCATAGACCGCTTAAATTCTACAGGTGTCCAAAAACAGGCTCTTGAATGGTTTAGGTCATACTTAGCTAACCGTTACCAATTTGTGAATATTAATGGACAGCTTTCACAAGTCAGGCCAGTAAAGTATGGGGTCCCTCAGGGATCAGTTTTAGGCCCCTTGCTGTTTACAATATACATGCTTCCCCTGGGGGACATTATCAGAAAACACGGGATCAGCTTTCACTGCTATGCAGACGATACTCAATTATACATTTCAACTAAACCTGATGAGATGTCTGAACTGTCTAAGCTAACCGAGTGTATCAAAGATGTTAAAGACTGGATGACCAACAATTTTCTTTTCTTAAACTCAGACAAAACAGAATTATTACTTATCGGGCCTAAATCCTGTAGACAGCAGTTCTCACAACTGGACCTGCAACTAGAGGGATACAAAGTTAGCGTTAGCTCTACTATAAAAGATCTGGGTGTCATATTAGACAGCAATTTAACTTTCAAAAATCATATATCCCATGTCACAAAAACTGCTTTCTTTCATCTGAGAAATATTGCTAAATTGTGAAGTATGCTATCCATCTCAGATGCAGAAAAGCTAGTTCATGCTTTCATGACTTCTAGGCTGGACTACTGTAATGCTCTGTTTGCTGGTTGCCCAGCATCCTCTATTAACAAACTCCAGCTAGTGCAAAATGCAGCTGCCAGAGTTCTTACCAGATCTAGAAAATATGATCATATCACCCCAATTTTATCCTCCTTACACTGGCTGCCTGTTAAGTTTCGTATTGAATTTAAAATATTACTCCTTACCTATAAAGCTTTAAATAATCTAGCTCCTGTTTATCTAACCAACCTCCTGTCTCGCTACAACCCAACCCGCTCTTTACAATCTCAAAACTCAGGGCTTTTGGTAGTACCTAGAATATCAAAGTCGAGTAAAGGAGGTCGAGCCTTCTCATTTATGGCCCCTAAACTCTGGAATAGCCTTCCTGATAATGTCCGAGGCTCAGACACCCTCTCGCTCTTCAAAACTAGATTAAAGACCTATCTTTTTAGCAAAGCATACACTCAGTGCAATACATAGTGGTACGACGCATGATGTGCCCCACACATGATTTTGGTTCTCGTTTATATACACTATGAACAGCAGCTACGCTAATTATTCTCCTTATTCTGTATTTCCACCTGGGGGTACTCATCTCGAGGCCCTCAGACTATGCAGTGCCACTGATGCGATCCGAGACCAGCGACGAGATGATCCCAAGGTTTTCTGGACCAGGCCGTATCCTGAGCAGCTGCTGTGGTGGTCACCGTGGACTGAGAACATGAGACTGACTCCTGTGATGCTCCAAGGACAGACGAGTCTTCGCTGAGGTCCAGCTTCCTGCGCCTAGACTGCAGCTCTGCACAAGACGTTTGGCCATAGGGGAAATGGTCGTGCCCAACTGAGCCTGGTTTCTCTCGAGGTTTTTAAAATCTTCGCTTTCGCCAATTGGTGAAGTTTTTTCCTCGCCACTGTCACCACTGGCTTGCATGGTTCGGGATCTGTAGAGCTGCGCATCGATGGATATGCTATTCAGTGTTTGGACTCACAGTAGTGATTATTAACCCACTCTGAACTGAGCTAAACTGAACTGAACTTAATCTCTGAAAACTGAACTGACACTGTTTCAATTCACTATAATCTTCCATGTGAAGCTGCTTTGACACAATCTACATTGTATAAGCACTATACAAATAAAGATGAATTGAATTGAATTGAACATTTGAACCCCTACTGACCCCAAACTTTAGGCCGGTAGTGTATTTTATGTAATACACTATGTACATTTATGTAATTTGTAAATTGCCATATATCATATTTTTACATGAAGTGTGTTTATGAATAGTTTTGTAAATGTTTTTTTTTTTCTGGTCACTCTATTACTCTTTTTTTCATGAATTTATAAATGAACTAATAAACAAGGGCAAAATCTTCAGATTTTAACTTCTACAGACGCCAAACCTACTGAAGGTTCTAAGGTGTCTAAGCAGAAGAAATTTCATTGTTTGACTCTTGGTACATTTGCATAGTCAAGGTACAGTCTTGAGTCTGTAAACTCTGAGCCAGCATTGATTTTGTTATACACCAATGCACACAGGAGCCCAAGAAGATCATTTTGATAGTAGAACTAACAAAGCTAACATGAAGATTTTTAGGAATTCTACAAAAAAACATGCATTAAATGTATAAAATATCCTTTCAATGGAAAAGTCAAGTCAAAAGTCAAGTGTGTGTCCTCTCTCTCTCTAGTCTTTTAATGTCTTTTTATGTCTTTTTTATGTTTCTATGAGTTTGAAGGCAAACCCAAATTCTTTAGGTCATACATGTCTTATCCTGGGGCAACGCAGTGGCGCAGTAGGTAGTGCTGTTGCCTCACAGCAAGAACGTCGCTGGGTCGCAGGTTCGAACCTCGGCTGGGCTGGGTCAGTTGGCGTTTCTGTGTGGAGTTTGCATGTTCTCCCTGCGTTTGCGTGGGTTTCCTCCGGGTGCTCCGGTTTCCCCCACAGTCCAAAGACATGCAGTACAGGTGAATTGGGTAAGCTAAATTGTCCATAGTGTATGAGTGTGAATGTGTGTGTGGAAGTTCCCAGAGATGGGTTGCGGCTGGAAGGGCATCCGCTGCGTAAAATCGTGCTGGATAAGTTGGCGGTTCATTCCGCTGTGGCGACCGCGCAAGGGACAAAGCCGACAAGAAAATGAATGAATGAATGAATGTCTTATCCTGATCTTGCTACAGTGACACAGAGACTTGTTCTTAGTTTCATTAGTTGTATCGGTCTTCAGACACTACACCGTGGTTATTTTTATTTTATTTATTTACAATTGTTTTATTTAAACAATTTACATGCTTTTTATTATTGTATAATCATCATTGTATTGTATTATTGCATATTTGTTGCTCTGCGATATATGGTGCATATCAGCACTGTTCTGATTACCAACAGCACTCGGTCTGCATCCTTGTGATACACATGATATATCATATATAAGCTTATATGTGTGTATATATATATTTTTATATATATATATATATATATATATATATATATATATATATATATATATATATATATATATATATATATATATATATACATTAAAAGCAATATCACTCAAGTGTCAGCACTGTGAAATGCCTGTATCAGCATATATATATTTTCAAGAAGTTTTTTAAAGAGCAGTTTTTGAACCATTCAGATTGATATGGACTGAAAATTCCCAACCTACTAAGCTGCTGTCATTAGCAGTAAAGCCGCATGGGATGAAGTGATTTCATGGAGAGTGAAGCACACTCTCAGAGAGATCTCAATGCTCCCCTGCGGGAAAAGCACAGATACCACTTGCAGTTATTTTGCCACCCTGCTGACTCACTTGTGTTGATCAATAGCTAATTCGCTTACATAATTAAGAGGCACAGCAATCAGAACCTTCTAGAGAATGTGATAATTAATCAATGTTGTTGAGCATTTCCTGTCTGGTGCTCTGTCATTTTCACCCGTCCATCCCGCATACAGAGCAGTGCAGAGCAGCAAACAAGCAGTGGAAATTTAGACTCTCTGGATGTCTTTGTTTGCCCATCACTGTGGCTGTTGTCTGCATGCTTCTGAAATGCACTGGAGTTTAACAGTAATCTGAATAATTTGTTGATTTCCCTGCATTTTGTACCACTCACTCACTCACTCACTCACTCACTCACTCACTCACTCACTCACTCACTTTCCTTCGGCTTAGTCCCTGATTTATCAGCGATCACCACAGCAGAATGAACTGCCTTATATCAGTCAATGAACATTATTTTTGCAGATAGATGGATGGACATTGATAGATTGGAAGGTAGACAGATGTATGAACAGAACAATGATAAAATGTACAAAAAGTCAGACAAACAAAATAATAAAACAATAGATAGATAAACAGTAGAGGTGTGAATCTTGAGGGACTTCACAATCTGATCCAATTTTAATTCTGGGGTTCAAGATCTGATTTTAAATTTATTCTTAATAATCATTTGGGCTACTTTGTACTTTTACAGAGTCTCAAAGGTAATGCCTAAGCAACTTAAATGTATTCTTTACTCCAGTACGTTTGTTATGAGTACTACATTTATTGCAGTTTGAATTAGATTCAAATAGAAATTAGAATTAGAAATAATAGATTTATTTCAGATTTGTGACAATTTTGATTGATTTAAAAGCCGCAGACGAAGTTTGCACTTCCAAATATTTGAAATGAGACTTTCTAAAACATTTACTCAAATCGTAAAAATAAAAAAAACTTGTAATGTAGTAGTACGTATATATCTTATTTTTGCTGTAATGTGCCTGTATTTTTGTGCATGGTTTTCAGATACTCTGACACTTTGTGTGGGGGCTCCTGTGGGGCTCTGTTCTCTTCCCTTTTTTTTATTAGTCAACTATTTAGATAATTTGGCCTTACAACTTCTATACTAAACTATACATATTTATATCTAATGTGAAAACGGTATTTTGACTCAGAAATGTTGTGTTCATGTCCTTTTGTATCATTTTCTTTTGCTGAAAGACTGATTAACTTTATCTTTCTTTGAATTTCTATTGCTATGGGGTCCTTGCTGGAGATGATGAAATGTAATTCCCTTTTCTTTTATGCTATACAAACAGTGATAATTTAAAAATGTCATTAACAGTTGTAATAAACATATTTTGTCCATATTTTACCCAAATTGTAGTTGGAATAACCATCCATTTTTAAAAGTGTAAATGCAAAACATATTTGCATATCATTGTTGCATTTAATTAGTTGCAGTTAAATTACTAATAATAATGTAAGTCCTAAAAAATGGATTGCTTTAGTATCTGTGATTGATGTTAACCTTCACAATGAATTACATTTCCCATGAGCAGCAGAAAGAAGAGCATGCTGGGATGGTGGATCTGCTGCGAGCCGTCTGTGTTTGCAATACTTTTTTTGTCATTTTATTTTCCAAAGCTTGTCCAGTAAACGTTACCGCAAAGCTGAAAGGTCCACATCTGCGCATCTTGTTTTCACTCCAAACTATTATAATCATGTTTTTTTCCAACATATTATTCTGCATTGTTTTCATTCAATCAGTCTAAATTAATTTATTGTCCAAAATTGCAGCTGATGTAAATCCTAATGTATTATTGTGTCGATATACAGTACAAAAAGACTGCCCAGTGAAAGACTGCCCAGTTACTTTGAGGTCTTAGCAATATAAAAAAAATATCAACTGTTAATAATAATCTAATTAGATACTAGAATTACAATCATACAATAAATAAATAAATACATAAATAAAATCATTGCATATTCACTCACTTTACCAGAGTATTATTGAATTGATATCTTATTGATGCACTCTTAAATCACCAAAAACATGTTTCACCCTTGCACACCTGTGTAGAGAATTTCAAATCAATCGTTTAGCCATGTGATGATTAGGATGTTGCCTTAGCAGACAGCTGTCTGTGTAGGGAGCACTGTAAACCCAAAGACAGCTCACTGAGTTTTACAGCAGAGCTAGTGAGTTTCTGCTGACATTATGTGTTTTGACATGCCATGCCATTACCTAAAGAAATATTAGACCACTGCCAAGCAAACAGACCGCTGAGCTATTACACATGATAACAATCATAAATCATACTAGTCATGCAACAATTGCTTGACGCCTAGTGAAATACCAAAAGGCATTGCTGTGTAGTTAAACATGAACGAGCCTCAAGTGTCAATTTAATACTCGCCCATTTTGACTCAGGCTGCTATTTTTTGAATTTTTAATCTGTCCGTCTCATCCATCCATCCAACCATGAAATTCTCTTAGCCTGTCTGGTTCCATTAACCAGACAGGATAAAACCCACAACTCCAGCACATTAGCATATGTATTTACTGTTCTCTCTTGACATATCAGTTACCATAGCAACATGGGCCAACAGGTGAGAAAGCATCCATGTGAGTGTTTGCTGTATGGCTTCGAGCTCCTCATTAGCGCTGCTGTTTATCCTGTTGCATTCACTCCCACTGCATTAAGGGCCAGGAAACAGCCCAAATGTGACGCCCATATGGCTTACTTACAAATATAGATGCCAAAACATAAAATGGGCAAAACAAAACCTTTGCAATATTTAAAAAATTGCCATCCCATTACTTCTCTATTCTACTTTTTTTTTTTTTTAAGTATATCTACCTCTTAAATTATCATTAATTATCAGTATATGAAAAGTTTTGCTGATAAACATTAAACATTGTTGCAAAATAAACATTTATCAATAAGTACTTTTTACATTTAGGGATATTTTAATGATCTAGGTGCAAAGGAGTGCATGCCACAAAAGCATTAAGGGCGTGTCCAAATCCAATTTTGCTATTTTAAGGGCCCTATATCATACACCCGGCGCAATAAAGCGCAAGACGTGTTTGCCGTGACGTGTTGCTATTTTCAGCGCAACCCTAATTTTCCTGTTTTCCTCCACATTGTTTAAATAGCAAATCCATTTGCGCCACTTTGTGGATTTATGGGTGTCCTGGTCTAGAAAAAATGTGTATTAAGGCGCATTGTTGGTGCAATGCTATTTTGAGGGACTAAAATAGATTGTGCAATAGACCAGCTGAAAGCAGGTCTAAAGTCCAGCGCAGAGCACGTTATTGTGCACCTCACTTACACATTGCTTAAAACACGCAGGATGTACAGCAATATGCAAATATCTTTACAAATGAAAAATAATTAAAGGATTAAAATATTACAAAAAAAATTACTTTCTTCAAAAATATAAAAACCACTGCCTCCATGCCTTCTTCATCTCGGGGGGCTTTATTCAGTTTATTCACGACAACTTGCTTTTGTATAATGTTATTATTATCATTAGTATTATTTATTCTATGCATATTTATATTTGTTTGAATAAAAACAAGCTTAGATTTGTCCACCTGTCAGTTTTTGGACCATATGGGGCATAGCACTTGTGTTTGAATATAACTCAGTTTTTTGACCACACTTTATTATTATTGTTCATTTATTTTCTCGAAACAATAATAATAACAAAGTGTGGTCAAAAAACATAGTTAATTTCAAACACACGTCCTATTCTTATGCTCCATATGGTGATGCATGCGTCTCCAAAACCAGACAGGTGGACAAATCTAAACTCGTTTTTATTAAAACAAATATAAATATTCATATAATAAATATTACTGCAAATAATAATAACATTAGACAAATGCAAATTGTCATGAATAAACTGAAAAAAAAAAAAAACCAGACACGAAGAAGGCAGGGAGGTAGTGTTTTTTGTATCTATGTAGAAAATAATAATTTTTGTAACATTTTAGTCCTTTATTTTTTTTTCATATGTAAAGGTATTTGTGTATTGCTGTACATCCTGTGTGTATTAAGCATTTGAACCTGCATAGGTGCATAACTAATGCACTCTGCGCTGGATTTTAGACCAGCTTTTACTTGGTCAATGATGCAGTCTATTTCAGTTCCTCAAAATAGCAACGCGCCAACAATGCACCTTAACACCCAATTCACACGGGGCTTCAGTGTCAATGCTTAACAGAGTGCGTGTCTGAAGTTCAGACTGACGCGATCGTCATAGCAGCGTCAGCCAATGAAATTAGTCACGCAAAACTAGGATGAAAATTAGGGTTGCGCTGGTCTGAAAATAGCAACAAATCACGCAAAAATTGCTCCGGGTGTATGATGGGACCCTTAATAATGCATTAAGCATCAAGTTCATTTGTACTTTAACTTAAGTGAAATTGAAAAAGACAGCTTTACTAAGTAATAACATTTTATTATGGTATCTGCATTTTTAATCAAGTGCTTGATTTGTGTCCTTTGTGCACCAGTGGTTGTCTTAGCAAATGGTGTTGTTTTGTAGCCACACGATAATTGTATTTCCAACTAATAAAAAAAGCAGTTACTCAATAACATTTCAGCAAGAAATATATCTGCATTTAAGGGTCATTTAAACACCGGAATAGTTGCAAATATAGTGAAAACAGCTGACTCTTGCTGTTTTGTTTCTGCCCTTTTCACCTGCTATTTAAGCATTATTTTTTGTGCTTGTGTCAACAGTATTGATAGCAATTATGAGAACCCACAGTGGTTTTTAAGCTTGAAAGTGGAATCAAAATGTCAGTTGAGTGCTCCTGAGAGTTAATGTTCACTTGAATATCTCATTCATCATTTAGAGCCCATATTAAAGAGGACAGTATGCCATGTAAAAGTGTGAATTGACTGACCTGTGATGTAAAAAAAACAAACTTTTGACTGAACTGTCAAGTGTAGCATATTCTTTGCCTCATTCAGCTACATTGTTTAAAATGTACGCAGATCTTATTAAAAAGAAAGCTTTTCTAAATTGTAGTGTGTAATTCGAGAGTGAAAACAAGTAAATGTCTTGAGTGAATGTTTAAATGTCAGACTGACAGACTGATAGTGTTATAATCTACCCTTTCTGTAACAGCTCAAGTAGATGTTAAATTCATTCATTCATTTTCCTTCGGCTTTGTCCCTTATTTCTCAGGGGTCGCCACAGCAGAATGAACAGCAGCATCTTTTCCAGCATATGTTTTACATAGCGGATGCCTTTCCAGCCGTAACCCAGTACTGAGAAACACCCATACATGCTCACATTCACATAATCATACACTATGGGCAATTTAGTTAATCCAATTCACCTATAGAGCATGCCTTTGGACTGTGCGGGAAACCAGAGCACCTGGAGAAAACCCATGCGAACATGGGGAGAACATGAACTCGACTCGAACCAGCAACCTTCTTGCTGTGAGGTGACAATGCTAACCACTAAGCCACTGTGATGCCTAGATGTTAAATATATACTTACTCCCAGGGCCATTTATATCAAAGTTGATATTTATATAGCTGCACCATGTTGGTGTTTTGTAACTTCTAATTTTTACAAGGTGGGTCATTAGCCCAAAACTCAACCCAGGACATTTACACATACACTACAGACAATTTAGCTTACCCAATTCACCTACAGTGTATGTTTTTGGACTTGTGGGGGACACCTGAGCACCCGGAAAAAACCCACGTGAACATAGGGAGAAAATGCAAACTCCACACAGAAATGAAACACTACCCCACTCCGTCACCGTGCTGCCATGTTAAATATATATACAGTTGAAGTCAGAATTATTAGCCCCTTTTTAATTTTTTTTCTTTTTTAAATATTTCCCAAATGATGTTTAACAGAGCAGGGACATTTTCACAGTATGTCTGTTAATGTTTTTTTCTTCTGAAGAAAGGCTTATTTGTTTTATTTCGGCTAGAATAGAAGCAGTTTTTAATTTTTTAAAAGCCATTTTAAGGAGAAAATTATTAGCCCCTTTAAGCAAATTTTTTTTCGATAGTCTACAGAACAAACCATCATTATACAATAACTTTCCTAATTACCCTAACCTGCCTAGTTTACCTAATTAACCTAGTTCAGCCTTTAAATGTCACTTTAAGCTGTATAGAAGTGTCTTGAAAAAGATCTAGTAAAATTTTATTTACTGTCATCATGGCAAAGATAAAATAAATCAGTTATTAGAAATGAGTTATTAAAACTATTATGTATAGAAATGTGTTAAAAAAATGATCTCTGTTAAACAGAAATTGGGGAAAAAAAATAAACAGGGGGTCTAATAATTCAGGGGGGCTAATAATTCTGACCTCAACTGTATATATACTGTAAATCACAACATCACACGAATGCTTCTATCTTTTTGAAAGGAGACAACAAGTAACTTAAAGTGATGTCAATGCTAAATGCCAAACTATCAAACAATGTTGACAGGGAAAACGGCAGTTGATACTCACTAAATTGTATTTTTTACTGTAATCCTATATAGATATAAAATGATTCATGGCTCTTCCTGTGTAAATACACAAGATATTTTTAATGGTTATTTTATGTATAACACCATGCAATAAAATGGACCTTATAAGTTCTGAAATGAGCAATAGAAAAAAAATCATATGGTGTTTAATTTTAGGGTGAAACTTTAAAACTGAGACTTTTTGATTTTGCATGTTGCACGTCATATTCTCTGTTTTTGTGTTTTTGCCCTGATCGCCTCCCTCTTGTGTCATTCCGTCATTTGTTTCCATGGTTCCTGATTATTCACACCCTCTTGTTACCCTGTTAGCCCCTGTATAAATAGCCATTTGTTTAAATCCGTGGTTATTGTTTGTTGTTTTGTAGCATTTTTAGTGTTATTATCATGTTTTTTATGTGTTTCTTACAACAGCTTGCCTTATTTTTATATCTTGTTCATTTTATGAATGTACTAGCAGCTCATGGATCTGCCTTATGATTCCTGTATCTGTCTCTACAGCATATAAGTTGAAATGTACTGCTGGCTTTTCTCCATCAAAGACTGCCAGCAGTCATTTAATAAACAAATTGATCTCTGTGATGTAAAATCCTTGTAGAGCCTTAGGTGAGAAATGCAATGCTCCGCAGATCCTCAAGACAGGAAGTAATAACTTGAAATGCGATATACGTACGAAAGCAGTCTGCGCAACAGGTTCTGAGAGTTTAAAGCATGTTCCTGCTGCTGGCATCAACAAAGGATTATAATGTGTCTCTTCGACTGGCAATTGCTTATTGTAGTCAGTTTGACTTAACAGGCTTTAAAAGTACAGATGCTGGATTTCAAAAGCTCTCTTTATATGTTTAAGGATATTAGGATTTATGTCTGATTCAGGTTGCTCCAGATTGTCGTATGGTTGGTGTGTGTGTGTGTGTGTGTGTGTGTGAGAGACCGAGGCAGAGAAAAAGAGAGAGAGAGGACTATGGTTTTCAAGTATGTACTCATCAAATCAACCGAAAGATATCATTTAAATGATAATTTGTTACCCATCTGCCAGGTGCTAAAAAAAGCATTCTTGTAATAACCAAGACATGGCATTTAGCACAGTACATAAGAATTTGCTATGTTTATGTATTCATATTTGCTGAAATCCAGCTTTTCTCACACATGCTCAAACAACACAATTAAACCGACACCAACAACTCTCCCCACCAGCTAATTTCAGGGTTGTCACAGTAAATTTTAACTTTTAAAATTAGCATGCTTTGTACCTATTAAAAAAAGCTCCTACAGTTATTAAACAAAATGGTAAAAGCCATTTTTAGATTTATTTGATAATATACACATGGGACTCATTAGGTTGTAAAAACCTTTTCCTCCATATAAAAGGATATTAAAATGTTTTGAAGCTTTTTTTCAGGTTGTAATATTAGCTAGAGACCCTTTTGCGGTGAGTCCGTATGATGTTAGCATTAGTTAATACTAATTAGTAGTTGTTGACAGCATGGTACCTAGCATGTTCATTTTTGTACCCTTTAAAGGTGCTATAAATGAATAAATCTGCTGCTAACTTCTGTCACTGATTCAGACCACCACATTATTTCAACAGAGTTATGCCATGATAGTTTTACCGAATGCCTTTCAAATTACAATTTAAAGAGCCCCTATTATGCATTAAAAAGGGTCATATTTTGGTTTTTGGGGTCTCCAACAACAGTCTGATATGCATGCAAGGTTAAAAAACACTTTCATTGTCTTATAATATGCATTTATTTTTACCTAATTATCCCAACGACTCCCATATGATTTATGATTTACACCCTCCTTAGTGCGATGCCAATCTGCGCTCATTGGCCCGATGACCCAGTCTGTTGTGATTGGTCAACTGCGTTCAGTGCGAGACAGAGAGAAATGTCCACCACTGCTTATCAACAGTTTTGAAATAGTCAGAGTGCAGAGTGTATGTGCGAGCATACCTGCCAACACTCCCGTATTTCCTTGGAGTCTACAGTATTTTAGACCCATCTTCCCACCACCTTCCCGTTTTGTTATTTCTGCCAAAAAAAAACTCCCGTAATTTCACCCCCTCTCCATCCCCCCAGGTCCTCAGCATTTTGGTATGGTCTGTGAAACCACCAACTTGGTATAAGATCCGATTGCAGTGGCCGCCTTAAACATGCTCCATAGTACAGTTACTAACACCACAGTGCACAGTACTTGGTTCTCAACAGTGTCATTCAGACACCTCACCCCCAAACCTATTCGTAAACAAAGCAGCACACATCGTGTTTTTAAAGTGGCTTTAGGAATGATATGTAAATATAAAGAGTTAACCTGATACAGTACAAGCGGTTACAAGTAACAAAACACAATTAAATATATCATTTGCAAGCTAGAGAAAACAAGGAGGCAACTATTTTAAATCACACTTATGGCCCTTTCCACTGAGTGGTACGGTACGGTACGGTTCGGTTCGGTACGCTTTTATGGCCGTTTCCACTGTCAAAAGCAAACCGAACCGTACCGTACCACTTTTTCGGCACCCTTTCGAAAGGGTACCAAACACGAGAAAAGGTACCAAAAGGTGGAGCTACACGCGCAGCTGAACAATGATTGGTTTACAGAGATTCGTCACGATCTAGTGGAGCTATCCAGAATGAAAACAAAAGGAACCGCCATGTTTTTTAAACACACAGCCGAGACAACTATATGCATATAATAACAATCCATGGATGACCCGGGCTCAAAACAAATTTAGTCATTGTCTTGATGAACAGCCACAAAGCCAAGAATCTGCCGTGTCATGTTGTTGTTTTACGAGGCCGTCTAAAAGTGCGAGCGGTTTTCGCTTTCTCCAGGTAGCTCGCGATCGCGTCTAGATTTGATATAATGAACTTCTTGAGCTGATGATAATAACGTGTGTGTGATTATTGAAGCGTCTTCGACATCTGATCCATTCAGAAAGAAAAGGACAAACGCGAGAGTGAAGCGCGAAAAAAAGGAGAAGCCTAACAAAACACAGGAGCAAAGTTTCAGCAACCTGAATCATGAACAAATTGCCATGTTTATCATCGCCTTCAGGCTATTATGAACTCGGAATGACGGAATTACTCTCTAACAGAGGCTACATGGGCTGGTGAAGGTTAAAGATACAGATGAGAGGTTTGCTCTGACTGTGGGCTACTGTATATGTTTCGTGTTGTTTTTTAACTCAAATAAGGATTTAATGTAAGCTGTGTGTAGTTTTTCTGTAAGTGGTAACATATCGGAGACTGTAAGAGGCTGTGTGTGTTCATATATGTAGCATTAATTTATTTTTTTTATATAATTGCAGACGTTACAGTAGGCTATTTCACACTGTCATTGATCTGCAGTTATAATCAAATCATGTTCATAGAAATGTTAGTAATAAACATTTATAAACAAGTATTAATATGTTTAAAGCATCTGTTTTGTGAGAAGAGCTTCTCATATAATGTGAACGACCTGTACAGTTTTACTGTAGACATTTATTCGAGCGAGAATGACGTTGACTTAAACTTTCTGTCGTACACCACGCCCACCAAAAGGGTACACTTTGTAGTGGAAACGCAAGCCTAATAAAGGTGACCCGTACCGACCCGTACCGTACCGTATCGTACTTTACTGTACCACTCAGTGGAAACGAGACATTACTTACACTTGTGAAATAAAGGAAGGAACTGATCCATGAACTGTGTACTGTAAAGTTCCTGTTAAGCTCTGACAAAGTCCCATATAGTCTTTTTCGATCCTTCCTTTAACAAACGGCCGATGCATCCCTCGTTGTAAGTGTGTAGATTGCTGAAGCGCTCATCAGAAAAATGACGAGAACACAGCACAAGGCTGGGGCTATAATGCTGAGGTATTTTTGCAAAAATAAACTTTAACCACTGACTCTTCACAGTCTCATCTATGGGTAGATAAAATAACACTAACTTTCCCTCACACTTCAGAGCACAGCGTCTATGCAACTTGATTCAACTGGGATCTGCTACAGTGTTTGTCTTCCTCTTTCTACAGTGTTTGTAAGCGGGGCCAGGGGTTTAAATTTTACCGGGTCTGCGTCCGCAACAATTGGGCGGGGCTTGAGTTCTGTATCGACGCTGGCTAAAGTATCGTTACAGCGGCGAATCATTCCAACCACTATGAGTCGACTCTTTTATGGATGAATCAATAGTTTTAAACATGGTGCACTTTCAGATTTAAGCCTTAGCTGGATATTTCACTTCACTTAGTGCTGTGTTACACACTGCATGCAAGATCATTTTCAAAAACCCATAATAGGGGCTCTTTAATTTCTAAATTTTAATTGATTATAGAAACAAATATAAATACAAAGATAATAAAAATGTATGTATGTGATTAATTGTAACTACGCTTGAAAATGCTAATAAATATAATTTCGTGTTAAATATGGACAAAACCAATTGCTGGGTTATCAATTAAATTTAAATAATTAAGCCAACCGTTGGGTTTGTATATGAATAGATGGATGGACAGATGTGTATGTCCTTTCGAGAGGCCAAACATGTTGATTTTTGGGCTTGCTCAGTGATTCACAGGCAGAGAGCGTTTGCAGCTGGCTAAAAAAGGATGGGCTGCTCCCTTGACTCTTCTTTTGGAGACTTGGGCTTACACAGAGACAGGCGTGATTTCTCAGGACACCTATTTCACTGATATCTTTCAGACAGGGGAGACATTTTATGGATGGTATTCCCAAAAAAAAAAAGAAAGAAAACACAGACACAATGAGTCTTTAAAACCTTTTTAGTCAAATATTATAGATTAAACACAATTTGATTATCAACGCCAGTGTTGGCCACGTTATTTAAAAAAGCCCCAAGTTATAGTTACTAGTTACTTCTCACAAATAGTAACTGAATTACATCATTATAAAACTCAAAAATAGTTTTTAGAGTATAATTTTTTTATTTAAAATATGAAAATAACATTGACTTTGCATCTTTGCATGGTTCATTACTGCGTGTTTCTTTCAACAAAACTTTTAATGTCCATTCATGTTTTAATCTTGGTATAATTTAAGTGAATCACTTTCACGTCCACTGTGATTATGGCCATATGATTAAGTCCCTTTATTTATCTGGGGTCACCACAGCGGAAAGAACCGCCCACTTATCCAGCATATGTTTTACGCAGCGGATGCCCTTCCAGCTGCAACCCATCACTGGGAAACATCCAAACACACTCATTCACACACATACACTACGGACAATTTAGCCTACCCAATTCACCTATAGTGCATGTCTTTGGACTGTGCGGGAAACCGGAGCACCCGGAGGAAACTCACAACGGAGCAACGCTGCTTTACTAAGGTAAGTCACATTTGTACATTTTTGAACAATGACAACCTGTCCCTATATTGTTTACCTTGCTACTTTGAATGTTCAGTCTGAAATGACATGAAAGTATTGCTTAGTAATAAGTGTAAATCCTGCACACTGCTGGCCAACCACTAAGCATACAGTAGTCGATTTAGGATAAAGTGCGTAAAAGAGTGAGAGCAGCGATCATTGTATGCATGAAATATTGCACATTATGGCAAGTTTTGCTTGCTACACAACTGAAAACATGCTAGATATAATACAGTTTTTCATTTAGACTTGTAGCATTATAAAGTACTGTAAAGTTTTCTAACTGGCAAATGACATGATCTAGTGGGTCTCATTCATCTTAAATGTGGACGCTCGTGATTTCAGGAGGCGTGACTTTGGACCTCAGGGGAGGGACAGGGGTGTTTCAAAGATATTATGCTAACCAGTTAGCATTTTGGCAGATCACCTACTGCGTCTTTAAGGCTGTAGGACTGATATTTACACACACAGCTTCTAGTATGATGCCTGTTACACTCAGTCCCCTGAAAGTAACTTTCATACTGGTCAAATCTCAATTACATCACCCTTCCACCTATATTTGCATAGCTAACAAGCATAGAAATAAACATACAAAACCTGTTACTAGGGTTTTTTTTTAAAGGTACACCTTTATACCTTACAGATTGAATGTGCAATTTTGCTAAACACTTGCTATAGCTTTGATACAAGTTTTATTTAAGGGAGACATTAAACAGTACTGTAGTGATTGGGTGCTCTGCATTTGTCTAAGGTAACTAGTCCATCGTTGTTACTGCAATCCTTGCAAAGTGTGAAGCTGATTGGTTGGTTCTTGTTGCATGATTAGCAACGTGCTTGTGGCATCCTGAGGTGTTGAGTTGTTTTAAACTCTGAGTTTAAAGCTGCGGGCAAACTGCACTTTTCTCCCCATAGACTTCCATTCATACACACGCGAATGCGGCAGACCGGAAACACAAGCTTGTGTGATAAGTTTTGGCAGTTGGCTGCGTTGGAAAGTTCAAGCTTGGTGAACTCTGACCTGCGAAATCGCATCACATGATTGCGTGAGACTAATTGAAGATCAAAACATGACCTCTCTGGATAGAAAATTTTAAACATGGACCGATCGCTCGCTTTTTTAAATGTCTAAACATTTTGATTAATCCCACCTCTTTTTCGCAGCACTGTATGACAGAATTTTGCAAGCTCAAACTCTAGTGTGACTGCAATTTTAATCTGAGTTGTAGGCGTGCCTAAACAACATGAGCATGTTGTGCAAATCCTTATTTGTGTGCGCAAGTTGCCCATATTGAATTGAAATAACAAACATGCGCGCAAAAAAAAAAGGCGATCGGCCCTTAAAGTATAAATTTGGATGTGTTACAAAAGTGTACCTTTGAAAAAGGTACTACCCCAGTGACTGTCACAGTCATGCCAAGTTCTCCCCTTCCGCAATCGCCTCATTCATCTTGATCAATGTCACCTGCCTTCTGAGATGTCCCGCACCTGCATGTCATCATGCCCATAACCACTGTACCAAAAAGTCTTACCCCAGTCTGCACTCAGTGGCTGACCTCGTTACACCCACCAAACAGTCAGTGTCAATCTATTTAGAAAGAGTTACTTACCTCTCTCCTTGTGATCTCCAGTGTCTGTGCCCTTTCTTCTGGTCCCTGTGTCTCCTCGTTCCTCTAGCATTTGCTTCTGGTCATTGCTACAAACCATCTGCCATGCATATCACATCCATTCAGTCTTACTGCTATTCTGTAAATAAACTATTTACATCTACTTGAAATCTGTGCCCCGGTCCTTCTGTGACAGTGACAGGTTTTGTACCTTTATTTTTGTGAGTGCACAGTCAGTCTCCAGTGCACCTCTTGATGCCAAGGGAATTCAATTGTTCTGGCCAGGATTCAGATCAGAGGGGGGCATGTTAACAAGGATGTTAAAGACCTCTTTTTGTTGTATGTGGAATACATACAAGTATACCTGGACCTTAATTATTTTATATCCCAGCTTCTGAACTCTACTGCACACCAAATTTGCCCACTATTTGCTCAATCTGATTATATATGTATTCACTTGTAAAAAAAACATTTAAGCATGCCATGCCATACTTATAACACGGGATAATAAAAAGAAATGCTATCTTTTCCACTAACTTTTCTTGAGAAGATTCTGTAAAATTCCTTAGTCACACATACCAAAATAAAGTCATTCTGCTGGTGACATTCATGGCTGAAGTGACTGGTCTGAGCTGGTCTTACAGAATTACATTGTTTGGTGGAACTGCACAGAGAAAGACCAATGAACCACATCTTAACAGCTCAAGGGAATTAACCCATCTGACATTTGATTGCCCATTCACATCACTGGTCAACTGATGGTCTACCAGTGAACAGTAAAGCAGCAATGTTTACCTGCAGAAATAGAGCATCATACTCTGCACCTATCTCTTAAATTGGAAATTATTGAATGAATTTGGTAAAAAGTTTTTTTTTTTTATCTTAAAATTGTCAATAGCTAAATTCACATTGTGTAGAGTGTTTAGACTTAAGTAAGGTGGAATACTGAATGATGTTTACTGTTCTTGGCAGCTGTCCCATTAGGGTTTCTACTGGTGCTGTGAGTACTAAAAATAGCTTGAACCACAGCTTCAGGCAATGGCAACTAATATGACATACAGACACTTATGCAACAGACTTATTTGCTGTTCTTTAAACCATTGTGTAGGTAGGCTTGTGGCTGTAACTGTGCACCACAGGGAAATGATCCAAATTCAATTATTCATGAGGAGTCTATGTAACACAGGTCATTTGGGATTTTTTTACACACCTGACACTGCAAGTACTAATCTCTCACCTCCACAGCAAGAAGCTCAGAAATGAAAGCAATATTCTAATAAGTTCTCTTGAGTATTTCACCTGAGATTTTGAAAGCTTAAAGAAAAATAAGTAATCATAAAGTGGGTGATACTCTATAGATTGATCTATGTTCTCCAGACAGTGTGTGCTTTTATATTACAATTATAGACAAATGTTAAAATATAGATAATGTAATAACAGTCATCTTGAACTATGACAGATGTATTTTACAAACAGTTTGCAGCATACTGCTATAGTCTAGCCACATAAGTTGTAATACTTTACAGTCAGCATTTTTTAAAGACTTTGCATTTATAGTACTGATATTAAAAATGTCATTGTCATATAAAAATTGTTGATAATGATTATGAAGGAAGTCTGTTTTGCTCATCAAAGCTGCATTTATTTGATCAAAAATAGAATACAAATCTGTCACATTGTAAAATATTATTTAAATAAAAAATGTTTTCTATGTGAATATTTAACTATTTAAATATTATAACTCCTAACATTTTTTGTGAATTAAGTCAAGGGGAAATTTTAATAATTAATCATAATTTGTTTTAATATTTTTTTAATATTGTTTTAATTTGCTTTTACCTGACATCTTTGGGTCAAATGTTTATTCGTTCAAAGAGCGTTCTGGGTTATATGAATTAACCTTGTTAAAATACAAAACTACACAGAGCTTGTAGCAAAAATCGGCATTATTAGTGACTCCAGTTATGAGAAAATAAGGCTTTAATAAGTACTCTAAACACCTAAAATAATCTAGCATACATTCATTTGGTATCAAAAAAGGCAGTAAAGAGTGTAGAATCATGATGTTATATCAGAAATTGATATTCAGCAGATCTATAGCTTGAAAGAAACATCAATTTGTCAACAGAAACAACAGTCAACACCTTTGTGAAAGGTTTAGATGGTATTTAATGTATCTGTTACAGAGACAACACAAGTCTAAAGCGGAGGGCGCAAAAGCATTAAAGGAGTGTCCAAATCCACTTTTGCTATTTTAAGGACAGAAAAATATGCTCTGCGCCGCGGTGCATGGTCTAACATGGTTGTGCTTATTCTCTTGATAAGTTATGAGTGTGTTTTGAGCATAACGTGTATTAAACCAATCAGTGTCATTTGCCATTCCCTTTAAGAGTCAGTTGCATCTCGCCATGGGGCATTTTGCTATTAATATGGTGGACTTTGTAAGTGGAAAAACTGAATGCTTCACTAATGAGAAAACAGTTAAACAGACCATCTGCAGCATGAGGATAAAGAATGAGCCCCCTCCAATCTGCCTTTACTTTCTCTTTCTCTCTTTCGTGGATAAGAAAACAGTGTTGTACACTTCTCTGAAGACATCCATTATCCTACATATTTAATTGTGTTTGTAAAGATTTGTTTCAAAACTATTTCTGAATTCAGTTCTAATTTCCAGCAAACGAAAAAAATGAGCAATAATAATAATGAAGTGTGGTCAAAAACTTTTGTTATATCCAAACACACGTCCTATGCCCCATATGGTCCAAAAGCTGACACATCTAAGCTTGTTTTTAATAAAACAAATACAAATATGCATATAATAAATAATACTGGCTTCAAGGTGGAACAGTGGGTAGCACGTTCGCTTCACAGCAAGAAGGTCGCTGGTTCGAGCCTCAGCTAGGTCAGTTGACATTTCTGTGTGGAGTTTGCATGTTCTCCCCATGTTTGTGTGGGTTTCCTCCGGATGCTCCTGTTTCCCCCCCAAGTCCAAAGACGTGTGGTATAGGTTAATTGGGTAGGCTAAATTGTCCTTGGTGTATGTGTGTGACTGAGTGGGTATGGATGTTTCCCTATGATATGGCGGCAGGCAGGTGTGGAGTGTTAATCATGCTGCTCAGCTTCTCTTTGTTATATACTCTTTTTATTCGATTGATAGAAGTGGACGATGATTTTTCTTTTAATGTTGAGAGTGAGGAAAATCAAATACGACGTGGATGTAAACACTTCGGATTTGGGAAGGGCGTTGTTTTTTCGCTATTTTATCGGCCGTGGCTTCATTGTCCAAAGAAACAACGTCGCATCAGACAAATGCGAAGGAATTCAAGTGACTGGGTGATTATAATGATGTGTCTGCTGCTATCAGGAGATATCCATCAGTGTCCTGGGCCTGCTTCATCGGATTTTGAAGGAAATCTTTCCTGTGATTCTTATGTGAAACTCCGAGATTCGAATGATGTGCGCTACCGGCATTCGGAAATTGCCGCGGAATGGAGCTCTATATCTGATCGGTGGAGAGGTTTGCTTCCCTGTTTTGAAACAAGAGAAGTAAAATGTATGGATAAAGGGTCGGTGGATATGTTTTGTACTTCTATGGAAGGAGGTGGAGCGCTGAGGACACCGAGGGCTGAAGTTGGGTCAGCAGAAGACGTCTTATTACGGGATCTAACGAATGCAAAGATAAGTGATTTAAGAGACATTGGTACCTTGAAGGGGTTGCATATGGTTCATCTTAACGTGAGAAGTCTGCTTCCAAAGATAAGTGAAGTGAGACATTTGTGCCAGGAATCCAATGTATCTCTGTTTGGCTGCAGTGAAACATGGCTGGATGATTCAATATCAGGTGCAGAGATTCATATACCAAACTATAATTTGATTCGAAGGGACAGAAATCGTAAAGGTGGAGGAGTATGTGTATATATTAGATCGGACATTATGTTTAAAGAGAGACATGACTTGGATAGCGCCACGGTGGAAGCTGTTTGGTTGGATATTATGTTACCGAGTAGCAAAGCGATTTTAGTGGGGTTTTGTTATCGCCCACCTGATCAGAATGATTTTTATGAAACTCTGGATGGGATTTTAAGTAAGTCAAATTTTAAGATTGGACAAGAGTTAATAATTATTGGTGACTTGAATACGGACATGTTAAAACAAGATTCATCAGTGTATAAACATTTTAAATTATTTTGTGAATCATATGTGCTTAAACAGATTATCATGGATCCGACAAGAATTACCCCTTTAACGAAAACTATCATAGATATTGTATTGGTCTCTGATAATTCTAAAATTTGGAGAAGTGGGGTTATAGATGCTGGTCTCAGTGATCATTGTATTGTATATGTAACTAGGAAAGCTAGGAAAGAGGTTATAAAACACCATAATACAGTGAAACTGAGATCTCTTAAGAAATATAGTCCACAGGTTTTAATGACTGAACTTAGCAAGGTTGACTGGTCTAAGGTTTTACAGTGTGATGATGTAGATAGGGCCTGGGCTAGGTTCAAGACAAATTTTTTAAAAGTTTTGGATAAAGTTGCACCTTTTAAAAAAATAAGAATTAAGCAAAGGACGGAACCTTGGATGACGGATAGTATTTTAAAAGCAATTAAGGAGCGTAATGATAGTTTTAAAAGGTTTAAAAAAGATAGTAAAAATTTACTTTATTATGAACAATTTAAAAGGAAAAGGAATGAAGTAAAAGATGAGGTAAAAAAGGCTAAAAAGAATTTTTTTGTGGATAAAATTAAAGAAACTAAGCAAGATTCACAAAAATTATGGAGATTATTAAATGATTTAGGGCCTCAAAAAAAGTCTAAAACTAATTGTTCAAAAATTAGCCTTATGGTCGATGGTAAATTGATGTCTGATCAGTTAAAGGTTGCTAATTATTTTAATAGATTTTTTATAACTGTGGCAGAGAAATTGGTTAATAAGCTTCCAGTACATAATGATATTTTTAATGATAAAGTAGTTATGGAGTATTATGCTAAATGTGGTTTAAGTTAGGTAGTTTTTGGGTTTAATAAAGTAGATGAGGGGAATATATTTAAGAAATTAATAACACTTAAAAATACTAGAGCAACAGGTTTAGATAATATTCAAGTGCAGTTCCTCAAAGACTCTGCAAAATTTATCTCTCCAATGGTTACACATATTATTAATCTTTCTATTTGTCAAGGTAAAGTTCCTGATGAGCTGAAACAAGCAAGAGTTATTCCTCTCTTTAAGAAAGGTAGTAGGTTTGATGTTAATAATTATAGGCCAGTATCAATTTTGAGTTCTTTGTCTAAAGTGATGGAGAAAATTATTTATGAGCAGATTGAACAATATTTCTTAAAATATGACATATTGTATGAGTTTCAATCGGGTTTTAGGAAAAATCATTCTACTGATTCAACAATTTTATATTTAACAGATTATATAAAGAGAGATATGGATAAAGGGAAGTTAAGTGGAATGGTGTTGTTAGACCTACAAAAAGCTTTCGATACAGTTGACCACAGGATATTGCTTTTAAAAGTAAAAGCAATGGGTTTTGGTACTATGGCCTGTAAATGGATAAAATCTTACCTTGAAAACAGATGTCAAATTGTAGATTTAAATGGAGTGTTATCAGATAATTCGCCCGTCGCTTATGGGGTTCCACAAGGCAGTGTTTTAGGTCCGTTGCTTTTTTTAATATACATCAATGATTTAAAAATGGCTTGTTCTAATAAGCTTTTATTATATGCGGATGATGCAGCAATAATTGTGTCTCATGAGAGTAAGGAATTTATTGAAAATGAAATTAGTAAACAAATTGAGGAAGTCTCTAAATGGTTTTGCCTTAATAAATTGTCCTTACATTTGGGTAAAACTGAATTTATTTTATTTGGTTCAGTTGCGAAACTAAGAAAATGTGTTGGGTCAGAGGTAAAAGTAGGGGATCAAATTATTACTCCAAAACATGAAGTTAAATATTTAGGTTGTATTTTAGATAGTAATTTGACAGGTGAAAAGATGGCTGTTATAGTCCATTCTAAAATCTGTTCTAAAATTAAGTTTTTAGCAAGACAGGCAGAGTTCCTAGATACCCAAACTTTAAAAATATTAGCTAGTGCATTAGTGCAGCCATACTTTGACTATGCTGCAGCTTTTTGGTACAGTGGTAGTTCTAATAAAATGAAAAATAAATTGCAGACGGCCCAAAATAAGTTGTGTAGAATTGTTTTGAAATTACCACCACTGACACATTTAAATAATGAACACTATTGTCAAAGTAATTTTTTAAAAGTTGATAAAAGGGTAACATTTTTAAAATTAGTGATGGTGTTTAAGATTTTAAAGAAAATGGTTCCAAAATATTTTCTTAATTATTATGTTTTAGTTAGTGAGGTACACTGTCATTCTACAAGAGCGAGTAATAGGGATATTTATCCATATAGATTTAAGAGTGAATCAGGCAGAAATTCTTTTTTGTGTACTAGCTCTGTTGCTTGGAATGTTTTACCTACGATTTTTAAAGAGATTCAAATTGAGAGTGTTTTTAGAAGGGAAATTAAAAAGTGGTTGTTTTACAGTTGAAATTGAGGATTTTGTGGTGCCGAGTTGCTGAGCTGATGATGTTTGCACTCCATTTATGATTTGCTCGTTCATTTTTAAGAATATCGAGGACCACAATGGAAATAAGCCTGTGGCTTTCTTGTGTATTTTATCCTCGACAGTTTTTAAATATGTATGAATTAGTCTAATTGGACTTGTTTGTATATTTTTTGTTAAAATTGTCAAATAAAATCAATCAATCAATCAATGATGGGTTGCAGCTGGAAGGGTATCTGCTGCGTAAAACATATGCTAAATAAGTTGGCAGTTCATTCCACTGTGGCGACCCCTGATAAATAGGGACTTAGCCAAAAAGAAAATGAATGAATGAATGAATAAATACTACTACTACTAATAATAACATTATACAAAAGCAAGTTGTCATGAATAAACTGAAAAAAAAACATGGAGGCAGTGCTTTTATATTTATTAATAATTTTTTGTAATATTTTAATCCTTTACGTCTTTAAATTAACGTGCTCTGCACTGGACTTTAGACTTGCTTTCAGCTGGTCTATTGTCTATTTTAGATCCTCAAAATAGCAATGTGCCAACAATGCGCCTTAACACACCTCTTTTCTAGACAGGAACACCCACGAGTCCACAAAGTGGCGCAAATGGATTTGCTATTTAAACAACGTGGCGGAAAAGGGGAAAATTAGGGTTGTGCTGGTCTGAAAATAGCAACACATAGCGGCAAACACGTCTTGCGCCTTATTGCGCTGGGTGTTTGATAGGGCCCTAAGTTTGATCTTTGCAGAATTTTAAAAAGAGTGCTAATGCAGTTTGTTGAGACACCAGTTGATCTTTGCTGAAGTTAGTATAAGAGAGAACCAGTTTGAGTCCAAGGGTCTTCAAGAAATGGAAAGAACAAGGCCAGAGCCTAGGTGTGGTTGGAGAAGATTGTTAGCTTAGCATCTTCTCCTGTGATGTCTGGTGCAAAAAATGGAAGAAGAAACAGTAAGCTGCCTTGGTCACCAACTTTTATAAGGATGGTGATGCAAAACCTTTATGATCTGAGATACAAGGGAAGATAGTATGACTCTTTGTCCCTAATTTAGTGGTTTGCATACAGTATGCATCCTGATTCAATGCAGATGAATAAACCTCTATAGTTTCCCAAAATGTTAATATGCTACACAAGTATCAACAAAAAAACAACCGATGATTCACCTCACCAAACCAGAACTGCAGGGACATCAAGCATTTTGCTGTCATTTTATTACAAATCATTATTGGTTCTCAGTCAATAATAATAGTTATAATTATCAATGTTCACTACGAACCCCGTGTTCACGTGGGTTTCCCCCACAGTCCAAAGACATGCGCTATAGGTGAATTGGGTATGCTAAAATTGTTCGTAGTGTATGAGTGTGAATGAGTGTGTTTCCCAGAGATGGGTTGCAGCTGGAAGGGCATCCGCTGCGTAAAACATATGCTGGATAAGTTGGCGGTTCATTCCGCTGTGGCGACCCCAGATTAAAAAAGGGACTACGCCGAAAAGAAAATGAATGAATGGATGAATTTTGTTCTCAGTTTCTTTGCTACTCCTATCTTGTATTGCCTCATTCAAAAACCGAGTGCTGACTAAGAACATGATAATACTGTATGTACCTGTCAATCAGTGGGGATAACCACACGACTATGTCACAGCATGGGTAGTTTGAATATCGCTCATCTTTAGAACCTGGCTTAGTGTGTTTATACCACTTTAATATGGCTAAACATCATTCATATACACATTTCTGATCAACCAGCTTCCAAAATATTTTGCATGAAAAGTGCCCTTAAATGAATTACTCAAGGACCATGGTTTAAGCAAAAAAAAAAAAAAAAAACTTTGCTAATGAAAAACTTACTTCTTGGCTTGCCTGAGAGTGAGTAAATTACCAGCAGTTGAACTATGCCTTTAAGCTGCCATTAAATTTTGTGAATTTGTTATAAATCTGCAAGGAAACTAAAACAAGATTTTCAGATTTTATATGAATGATTAGTTAATTTTGGGACACTCTAATCTGATCACAAAATAATGAGAAAAAAAACATGATTCGTAATTTGTAACTTGTCTGACGGAGACTGAGGTCCAGACCCCATGAGTGGTTCAAATGTTGCCTGACCTAATTATGCAGTTCAAGATCACTCAAATGCATCCAGGCAAAAGAAGATGGTACATTAATTAACAGTAGATGCAAAGATAGCAAAACTAAACATATACTCACACAGAAAGAGATAGATAGATAGAGAGAGAGAGAGAGAGAGAGAGAGAGAGAGAGAGAGAGAGAGAGAGAGAGAGAGAGAGAGAGAGAGAGAGAGAGAGAGAGAGAGAGAGAGAGATGGAAATACCTCATAATGAGTTCTGGCTTTGGGCAATTGAGAATTAGTGATATTTAATAACCTTTATATTCAGTGATAAACGAAGTGTGGACATCTAGGCAGTCATGTGTAAGACTATAACTGCTCTTTGATTGTTTAAATGTCCAATAAATGACCTTTGTTTGTCTAAAAGAGCAAATTCAGCTGCTTGGGGCCACATAAATTTGCTTTAAATAAAATTAACTTTAAATTAATTAAAGAAAATGCTAATTATAAAAGAAAGAAAACACAAACAGTTTTTCTTCATCCAGCACTTTATTAGAACCTGCAACTACATGTAGATTTATGGATTAAACCACGAGTTACATTAATTACTTATGCACATGCACAGAATTACATGTAATTCCATGCGTTTCTGCATTAATTAAACCATTACAAACTTCATTGGATCATAATATGCTACAGTTCCTTTACAAACATGGATGACATACTAATTGCGTAGCGTGTACTGCTGTGCGTTGCAGCAGTGATTTAAAGCAAGTAAGTCACAATTCTATTGTAAGATTTGATATTATTTATATCAAGAAAGCACTAAAGAATGAAATACAATCTACGTATAATTACATTAATCACTTTCAAACAAAGTGAGCAATTTCTTGAGTTGCATTTTGATAATAAATACATGCATTTCAACATTAACTAAATACGATCTTGAGTGGATTATTATAAACTATTTATTGTTTTATAGAACAGGAATGGGAGGCAAATACTGTTATATGTACTGCTGTATAGAGTAAATAACAAAATAATTTAGTAAATAATTTAAGACATGGTATACGTGGCATATAATTTTAGTTAAATAAATGAAGAAAGAAAGAGAAAACCCATGTCAGCATTACTGTGCCACGTGTGATTTTAGGACTACATATTTTTTTTCCTAGTAATATTAAATTAGATTTTAAAACATGAAAGGAGAAAATAGATACTCCAGTAACATTGTTTCATTTGCAACTTTGAAAATCATTTTGTGTGCATTAAGAAATTAACATTACCCAATATTAATAAATTCTGTAAAATATTGTTTGCTGTCCAATAATTTATATATATATATATATATATATATATATATATATATATATATATATATATATATATATATATATATATATATATATATATATATATATAATTTATAATGCATTAAGCAATGTTAGCAAACTGAACATATTGTAAAGTATAGCTAAGAATTATTATAAAACTATAGAGTGGAATAGATCCTGAATGTTCAGATCAAGGAATTCACTCTAATTTTGAAAAACAACAACATGTGCCTACAAGTATCGGAGCACTACATCCAGCTCCAAAAGTATAGACTGGCACAGATATGGCAAGAAAAATGAATGCCAGCTTTTCATTTGTCCCCAATTTTACACTTCCATCACACCGCATGTCCTATCTGGCAGACACACCTGGGAAGAAATATCTCTCAATGCCCGATCCATCTTTGACAATAATCTGAAGATTTATCCTTACACCGAATCCAGCAGGGACACATTATATTATATATATTACGTTTATATGTTGTAGCTGCATTGAAAATCTCTTCGGTTTAACCTGAAATCTCTTTGAAATCATGCCAAGCAAGATTTGTCAATATACATATCAAAACTCAGCAAACTTTGAGATATGCCTCATGCTTTTTTTTAAATTTAAACTCAAGTATTTATTGGTAAAATATTCTGACTTAAAAAAATGGACTGTGGTATGAACTACTACATGTGCATCAAAGGCTGTGTGAGTTGTTTTGAATAATGTGGCTCCTCTGGGTTGTTGATTAAAGAGAAGTATATGCTTTCTATGGTTGTTTCTCTATGATAATTTCACAATGCACCAGGGCAGCATGGGCACACAGCAGGGAGCTTTAATGAGCAAAACAGCTTTCGGCTGTAGGCATGAACACCAATCCAGCATCAACAGGGTCGTATGGAGAGATTCTGCTTTCAGAACGGTCAAAAGTTGAATGTTTTTGTGTATATGAAGGGCTCTGAATTAATGGAGATTGAAAAAGAAAAAACAATTGGCAAGTCAGATTTCTTCTCCAACCACAAAATCAAAAGTACTAACCTCAAACCTTTCAGACAAGTTCACTTTTTTGAAATTCAAACATTTGCCATTTAAAGTTTAAGATGGTTCCTGAAATTATTCAAATGCACAGTTACACTGAACATTACACTCTGTGAGTGATATTTACCAAACGTTTGCGAAGTAGTAAAAATGTGAACATGCAAACAATAATAAAGTTAATATTACTATATTTACATTCATTTCATTGAGTGTACACATAAAAGAAAATTCTATTCAGAAGTTTGTAGCATTTTTGTAGCATTTTTCTAATGAAGTAGGTATCATGAACCAACAATAAGCAACATTGTACAGCGTTATACATTTTGAAGCATGACATTTTTTTATAAACCCAACTGCAGAGTTAGGATTTATTATTTTTATCTGTCTATAGTTTACCCAAATTGGTGTGTAAACAACTGGCAATTTTCTGAGTGCAGTAAAAACATACTTCAATAATTTATTTTGAACTTTATTTTAAAAATCCAGAGTAGTTTATTCTCTAACGGAGCAGCTAAGCAAAATATGATAAATAAGGGGTCATATAAAGCAGGAAATATAGTGATACACAAAGAGATTAAGCACAGTCACTGAAATATTGTACATTCATCTGTAGGGGTGTGACAAGATCTTGGGCTACGAGATCTCATGACACTAAATCGCGACGAGATTTCTCGTCAAGGTGAAAAGTTGTTGAGCATGAGGGTGAATTTAGTACTGCAGATTGGAGGCAGGATTTGAACCGCACACCAAGTGCTTTGCACGCACCTGGCAATCCAGGCTGCCTCGATGTTGCACGTCACTTGTTTGCTTGGGCGTGTGTGACATAACTGCCTTTTTCTGTTCAAAGGCTGCCGTGTCCAAAAGCAGAGGCTGCTACAACTGCTGTTTCACAAATTAACCATGGTTCATAACCATGCGATGAAATACCACTTTAAATATGCTTAAAGTCATATATGTCGTAAACACAAATCAAATTCAAACATGTGGACTATTCCCATTTTAGTCCCATTATTGAACTGCAGTTTACAGACATGTAAATGGCACACCGTCGTGTAGGACTTTTAGCCGAATTTTGCCACAGGATAAGCCATACACACACACACACACACACACACACACACACACACACACACACACACACACACACACACACACACACACACACACACACACACACACACACACACACAGCTGTTTGACACTATTCTCTGCACCTGCCGAGTCAGTAAGGGACCAGAGACACACACATCTCCTCTAAGTGCGCACACACACAGTGCACTCCAGCAGACTCAACACACCAGTCGTCTTCATCATCATCATCATCATCAACGAACACACATTCATGATTTTTGAAAAAAAAAAAATGAAGTTTTCTTTTCATTTGGCATGCGGTGTTAAACTCCATTAAAACAACTTTCTCCTGTCAGTCCTTACTTCATACTCGCATTCAGTAGCTCGGAGTTTGTCCCAGAGGCATAAAATGTTGCTGAATGAAAGTGAAACTGCTTAAAAAATAAAAATTAAATACCAACAATGACATGATTACATACATTTTTTAAAAAGTTACATTTGTGGAAAGGAGTTTGGTTTCTCATGTGAAATTGTACCAGGGAGAAGCCAGTCAGTAGAGTTTATAGCAAAATATGTTGCAGTGTTCGCATGGCCTTTATTCTAATAATTCATTAAAATAGAAGTAAAATAACTTTTATTACTAGTTGATTTAAAAAACACCTAAATTGTTTTGCATTTTGTGATTTATTTTTTCAGTTGAATCAAAATATATTTTTAAATTATATCAAACATTTTGCTAATAATTAAAAAACAATATATAAACAATATTTTCCATTCATATATTAGCATAATATTTTGCAGTGCTTGCATATTCTTTACAGCATAGAATCAATTAAATTAAAAGTAAAATAACTATCATTACAAGTTGATTTCAAAAAACACTTACGTAAATAGTTGTTTGCATTTTGTGACCCCCCCCCCCTCCCAGTTGAATAAAAGTTTATTTTTCATTAATATATTTAATCACTGAGGTTTTATTAAAATAGTGTAAAAATTTCATCTCGTCTCGTTCTTGTGAACCCAATCCCGTGTCTCATCTCGTGGAGTAAGCGTCTCATCCCACCCCTATTCATTTGTCTTGTAGGTAATCAAAAGAAGAGAAAACAATAAGAGAATATGAAGTTAGATGGGATACAAAGATGAAGCAAAATACAGGTGAGTAACAACACATGTAATTATTGATATGCATGTATTAGTAGCCTTTGTGTTGACAAGAAGGGAATGTGATGCTACGTTCACACCAGACACGGAAGCGCCGTCAAGCGTGAGTGATTTACATGTTAAGTCAATGCAATGACGCAAATTGACATCCTGCCAGACAGAAGCCCTGCCCATGACGCGAATCTGCATCTGTTCTGAAGTGAATTTGACGTGCAAATGAAGTGAGTAAACTCAAAATGTGCACGCGTCTATTTACACGCGATTTATCCACGCATTCCGTGTCTGGTGTGAACATAGCATAAGAGTTTTGCTTTTAGTGTGGTGCTGGTGATTGGAGTTAAGTGATGATTAGTTGTTCAGGGAAAATGTTCCTTGGTGTTATGTTAGGTGAAGTCTGGTTATTCTGTAAAGAATATCAAATTTAACATTATCCAAATTTAATTAATTGCTAGATCATGATATTTAGTGCATTAAGTAATGGCAACACATGTGGAAAAATACTAAAATGTAGTTTTTGATGTTACAGTTTATGTTCACGAGTATCTTGTTTATTTCCTCAGTTAGCCTTGTATACCTGACATATTTTCTGTTGTTCTTTGTTTAATATTATCTTTATATTGATGTGAAACTCCATCAAAACACAACAGATACTAGACTACAGATCTTTCTGAGGATAATCTTTCAATTCCCCTGGTTTACTTTATTATATTAGCTGCATCACTTCATTCCACACACCTCACATGCCCCTTTGTATCAAAATACGTAAATATACTATTTGGTGCTAACAATGGCTAATTTTCTTAAATCTTTGCATGTAAATTAACTTGTAGTTGACAAAATGTCATAAACTACCACAATGCACCATCAAAACCAAGAGTTTGTTTAAAGAATGTTTCCTTTTAGAGAACCACATTATGGTTTAATGAATATTTGTCTCATAGAACAGGCTGTAGCATTTAAGCAAATTATGAACCCTACAAATGAAGTGAAAGCACTTAAGCAGTAAGCTTAGAGAGGGTAAAGTGTGTCCTGTCAAGTATAAACAGCAGAATAATGTAACAATGTAGGTAAAATGCTAGACGCCATTGGACTCCAATTTGTTTTGTTGTCACTTGCTTTTATTTGCTTTCACTTTCACAGTCTTGCCAAGCTACAAGAGCAAATATTCCTTCTATGTAGAAAACATGTCTTGTGTTGTACCTCTGCAAACAGTAACTTAAGCTGTTCTGATGCCTGGTGTTTTGTTATTACTAAACCATCCTGAATTACGTGTCTTGTTAAGTGCTCATTATGATGCATCTACTGGGAGAATGTGTTTTAGGGATGTGAGCATTCTGGAACACACTGTACGCTTGTGGTTCATCTCACAAGGATCTCTAGGGAAATCACCACTAGTGTACTCCTTTTCCACATCTCTGTTTAGGATCACCAAGAGAAATAACAGTCATTTGCATGATAATGTCTAACTAATTGGTTTAGGGAGAACTGTTTGTAATCCGTCTTAAACAGACAAGGTCAGAGTTGGCCAAATCACCCCCTCGGGTTTGGAGCAGAATACCGGTACTATAATTGCATCATATCCATGCAGACTGTCTTCCATTTAGTTAAAGCTAAAAGCACAAGCCATTACATTTACTTTGCTGGGGCCATCCAACAAAACACAAAGGTGTGGTGACATCATCATTGAAAATGAAGGGTATATTGTTGAAGGCAGATGTACACTGAGCATTTGCTGTCTGAGCTTTTTTTCTTTAATAGTCATTTACACAGATAAATTCTGCAATTATTACAAATGACAAGGAATAATTTTTACTAATTCTGTATGACTATGGCTTTATTTGACAATGATCAGTTTATGTAGCTCTCTGCTAACCAGTTGTTAATCTTAATCTGATGTGTTAAAGGTGCATGCGTGTTGTTAGCATGTTTCCAGTATGACAACATGTTGTTAGCATGTTTACAATATGAATTAGTATGTTGTTTGTATGTTTCTAATATGGATAAACATGTTACTGTATGCTTCCAGTATGAATTAGCATGTTGTTAACATGTTTTCAGTAGGAATTAACATGTTGTTAACATGTTTCTAATATGGATTAACACATTGTTAGCATGTTTCCCTTTATAAATTAGCTAGCTGGCTAGAAAGTTAAAAGGACATCAATGATTGGCATCAATGATGATCCTTAACTCTAAACTTACAAACTCTAACCTTAGTACAAACTCTAACCTTAGTCTTAACCCTAACCCTAGCCATAACCCAAACCGTAGCCGTAGCCTAAGCCTAGTTCTATCCCAAGCCCTAAACCTAACCCTAGTCATAAACCTAATACTAAACCTAGCCCTAATCCTAACCCTGGTCCTAACCCTAAGCCTGGCCCTAATCCTAGCTCTAACCCTAGTCCTTAGCTTAGCCCTAACATTTATCCTGGTCATAACACTAAGTCTAACCATAGATCTAGCCCTAACTTGAACCTGAACATGAAGCATAACCCTAGCACTATCCCTAATCCTTACCCTTGTCCAAATCAAAATCCTGGCCCTAGCCCTAACCCATAATCTAACTTTAACCCTACCCTAACCTGAACCCTATCCTAATCCTAAGGCTAAGCCTTACCTTATCCTACCCTATCCTATCCCTAAGCCAATGCCTAAAACTAATCCTAAACCTAGCTTCAACCATAACCCTAGCCCTAAACCTAGCCCTAACACTAGTCCTAATCCTAAACCTACCCCAGCCCAAAGCCTAGCACTAACCCAAGTCCTAATCTAAATCCTAGCCTTAGCCCTAACCATAACCATAACCTAACCCTAGCCCTAACCTGAACCCTAAACTAAACCTTACCCTATCCCCAGCCCTAAGCATTCCTATCCTTGGAGGACCGCTGAGATAGGATGTCGCCTACCCCGACATCAGTAACGTAAAGTGCATTTATTTAGCACATTTATTGTATAATGCCACACACTAAAATGCTTTCCAATCATATAAGTGGGTCTCTCAACATCATCACCAGTGTGCAGCATTCACCTGGATGACGGAACGACAGCCATAGTACAACAGCACCAGTGTGCTTACCACAAATTAGCTGCAGGTGAAGAGGAGATACTGTCTCCTACCTTGAGGCATCTACCTTGACAACAAATTGTTGTTCAGGGTTTGGCATAGAGATGACATGAGCAGAGAGCAGATTTAAAAGCATCAAAGTATGTATCAAATGTATTCCATTTGAACATTACCTTGGTGAAAGTGAGTGCCATCAAGGGCGCAGCAATGCAGGATCAGCTCGGATTCCCTCAGCTGAGATGACTCATGGCAAAAATGTAACAACCTAGTGTGGAACTTGCACTTCTCTGCATTAACAAAATGTTAGTTTTCAAGTAGCCATTGAAGAACTTGACACACATGCTGAGGGAGATTGAAAAGATGAGAATATCATCCAGGTACACAAAGACAAACTTGTTTAGCATGTCTCTCAACATATTTTAACCAGTGCCTAGACAACAGTTAGGAGATTGGTCAGGCCAAAGTGTAAGTGTTCTGTATGTGTATTTAAGGCTGTCTTCACCTCATGTCTTTAATGAAATCATATCAAGTGTTAAGTGTTGTGGAGATGTTTGGTAAATATCACTCACAGAGTGTAATGTTCAGTGTAACTGTGCATTTGAATAATTTTAGGAACCATCTTAAACTTTAAATGGCAAATGTTTGAATTTCAAAAAAAGTGAACTTGTCTGAAAAGTTTGAGGTTAGTACTTTTGATTTTGTGATTGTAGAAGAAAGCTGACTTGCCAATTGTTTTTTTCTTTTTCAATCTCCATTAATTCAGAGCCCTTCATATACACAAAAACATTCAACTTTTGACCGTTCTGAAAGCAGAATCTCTCCATATGACCCTGTTGATGCTGGATTGGTGTTCATGCCTACAGCCGAAAGCTGTTTTGCTCATTAAAGCTCCCTGCTGTGTGCCTAATCTGGTGAAAAGCTGAGCTCCCTGCAACAACTCAAAGGCAGATGTCATAAGAGGTAAGGTGTACCTGTTCTTGACTGTGATGACATTCAACCATCTGTAGTCCATGCAAGAACACAGGGAGCAATCCCTCTATACAAAGCAGAATCGTGCACCCTCAGGTGAAAATGAGAGATAGATTAGTCTAATAGTAAATTATTTTCTAATATGCCTGTCCATAACCTCTCTTTTTTGGGCCTGGAAGGCAATACAAATTATTTTCAGATGAAGACGTGCCTGGGAGGAACTCAATGGCACAGGGAAGAGAGACCCAGCCCAAGACTTGCTGAAGACCTGATGAAGATCATGATACTCAACTGAGACCCCGGTAAAATTGACTGTCTCCTCCTGCAAGGTACGGGACAAGGGGAAATCAAGAGGGTGATGTGTCCACCAGGATCTGCTGGTTTACTGATGGGCATTGGCTTATAAAAGGGCACTCGATGGTGAAATGCCCTAGTTTACTGCAGTAAAGAGATAAGCCACGGGTAAGATGGTCTGCCTGCTCCTGAGGCACCTTATGCATACATTAAGCTCAGCCACTTTGGCTGTGAGATGCCTTGGCTTGGCATCTCAACCTCTCTGGAGGTGGTGGTGAGCTGGGTGGCATGCTGACCCAGATGTGCACACTGCTGGATGAGTGAGGATTGCATCATCAGGACCTGCTCAATCCATAATGGCCTTGATTGTTCTGTCAGGGAAATCAAAGGGAGATTCAGGTGCAGGTTAACGGAATTTAAAACTTGCAGACAGGGCAAAAAATAATAAACAAAACCTCCAGCACATACATAGTACATATAATACAAGGTTAGATTGTCACTGGGAAACATTGTGGTCAATCAAATGCTGCATAGGCTGTGGTTATTAATCATTCTGTGTGTATTACCACAGGATTGTTCAAATTAACCTTTTTTTTTTTTTAGGAATTTTGCATTTTAAAAATTAAGAGATGGAGGAAACCATTAAAGGTTTTTGTGTTTCATTGTGTGAAGCTTATTTAAATTGATAAACTATATGATGTTTTCCAAATTTCCCATTAAAAGATGTAAAAGTGCAGACTGTTGTAATTTGTTAATTTACTTTTTTAATTTAATATAACTTTTGTGCTATGGTACCACAGCAAGTACCACTGCTGGAGGGTCTCATACGTGAAGAGGTGTAGGGAAAGGTGCACTTACCTTGAGCTCTAGGACTTATAGCCTATGTGAACAGATGAGAAGGGAAGGCGGAGAACTGGATTTATGGCACAATAAGCATCAGGTGTTCTTCCTTCTGCACTGTCAGCAGGGCTCCTTTATCATTCCCCTCCTTCATCATTCTGCTTTTTACCCCTCTGCTCTGGGTGTGAGCAGTAACTGGGGCCTGTGGTGACAAATGATTTGCAATAGGGCTACAATTACACTCAATCAATTAATTTGTCAGTTATTTCTGCAATTACTCCGTCAAATGATGTGCCATTGGCTTCACTATAAAGTATGCTATGCACTGTGGGCAAAAGGGGATTAAAATAAAAAAAAAATATTAATAAACTTATTTTACATTAAAGTTATAAACAGAAGTTTTCTGTTAAAACAGCTTTAAACAGAAATGTAGATTTCTTTTTTTTTATGTGAGCTCAGCACATATAATTACATTCTTGTGTAAATTATTAGATGTTTATTATAATCAGTTTATTAGAGCAAAGGTATTTTTAACTTGCCAAAGCAGTGGCAAGTAGAACGCTAAAACCCATTCTGAAGTAGAAAGAACAAAAATACACTTCGGAAATAATGCAGCTTGATCGTTAAAATACAAATAAAATAAATAAAAACAACAACAACAAAAAAACAAATTTAAAATATGCTGTTAGTAAAGTGATTTTTCTCAGTGTCTCACAATGGCAAAAACAAAAGAAATGAACTATTAGCTAAAATAGTTATTAAAGTTATCATGAAGTTATCATGAAGAAACACTCTGTTAAACAACACTTTGAAAATATTTGAAAAATAATTAATATTTAATTGGAAATACAAATAATTAAAAATATTTAATTGGAAATACAGTATATACTTACAGAATATGAATTATTCAGATAAAAATGAATTTCACCAGTATAAAAATTGATATTATAATAATAATTTATTATTAGCCTTTCTGGAAATTTATTTATTTATTTATAAATATTTCCCAAATGATTTTTTAACAAAGCAAGGACAATTTTGCAGCATTTCCGATAATATTTGTTTCTTCTGGATAAAGACTTTTTTAATCTTTTAAAAAACATTTTATGGTAAATACTAATAGCACCCTTAAGCAATTTTTTTTTTTTTGTCTACAGAACAAACCATTGTTATACAATGACTTGCCTGATTATCCCAACTTACCCTATTGTAACAAGGATTAGACACTTCAACAGAGTGAGGATCCTATGCAGGTCTTTATTAGTAGAGTGGTCATACAAGCAGTGGTCAAAACAGGAACAAATAGATGTATATGGGCAATCCAGAGTCGTAGTCATATATTTATAAAAATTTGTCCTGTTAGCAAAAGTTAATCATATCAATTGAAATAATGCGGCAGAGGAAAGTGTAACAAACACATGAGTGTATGGTGTGCATTTAAACTTGCCTTGGTGTGGAGGTCAACAGTGGCCTCAGTGCTGTCATGGTAGTTTATTAAAATCACCCATTGCATGGAGGCAGAATTCTCTCTACTGTCCCAAAGCAGCAACCGAATATCCCTGCCATCATTGAGATGCATGCTCCTCTACTAAATGAGTTGCCCCTGGCAGCTATAGCAAACCAGCCAGAGCTAATATTTCACCTCTTTGTCAAACTGCTGCTATTAAACTATGGAGGGTGGAATAATTTCATGTGATGAAGTACTCTATGGGATTCTTGAAACTTTTATCTTTGAACCTGCAAACTTTTAGGATGGCACATTTTCAATTGCGTTGTGGTTTGTTATAGTTCTCAATGGCCCAATTCTGCTAACTATTTTACAATTTATGGGAGCTATTAATGTAAATACTGCATGTTGCATGCACACAATGACTTGTTTTTCAAAAAATATATATTTTTTGATTGTTGCATAGATGAGAGAAGTTTAGGGGTGTGTTCACATTTATTATTTATTTATTTATTTTGATCTGGCTATATCATCCAGCTGGCATGACACAAGCATTTATTTTTTATTCCCTGCAGTTATTATTTTCACATCCTGCACCATGTTGTTTAAACAGCATATGCATGTGCACTAATTTGTGCACTCAAGGGCATGCTGGTCTGAAAAGGAGGTGTGTTTAGAGGCCATTGCTGGTGTGTAGCCATTTTGACCCAACTGAAATAGGCCACGCCATTGACCAACTAAAAGCTTATATACAGTTAGGTCCATTAATATTTGGACATTGACACAATTCTAACATATGAATTTAAATGAAACAAACAAGATGTGCTTTAACTGCAGACTGTCAGCTTTAATTTGAGGGTATTTACAAATCAGATGAACGCTGTAGTAATTTCAACATTTTGCATATGTGCCTTCCACTTGTTAAGGGTCCAAAAGTAATTGGACAATTGGCTTCTAAGCTGTTCCATGGCCAGGTGTGTGTTATTCCCTCATTTTCCCAATTACAATGAGCAGATAAAAGGTCCAGAGTTCATTTTAAGTGTGCTATTCACATTTGAAGTCTGTTACTGTCAACTCTCAAGATGAGATCCAAAGAGCTGTCACTATCAGTCAACCAAGCCATCATTAAGCTGAAAAAACAAAACAAACCCATCAGAGAGATAGCAAAAACATTAGGCGTGGCCAAAACAACTGTTTGGAACATTCTTAAAACGAAAGAACACACCAGTGAACTCTGCAACACCAAAAGACCTGGAAGACCCCGGAAAATAACTGTGGGGGATGGCCAATGAATGTTTTCCCTGGAAAACACCCTTCACAACTGTTAGCCAGATCAAGAACACTCTCCAAGAGGTAGGTGTATGTGTGACAAAGTCAACAATCAAGAAAAGACAACACCAGAGTGAATACAGAGGGTTCACCACAAGATGTAAACCATTGGTGAACCTCAAAAACAGAAAGGCCAGATTAAAGTTCTAAAAAAGCCTTCACAGTGCTGGAACAACATCCTATGTACAGATGAGATCAAGATCAACTTGTACCAGAGTGATGGGAAGAGAAGAGTATGTAGAAGGAAAGGAACTGCTCATGATCCAAAGCAGTGATGCATGGCGGTAGTACAGTAGTAACATGGCTTGGGCATGTATGGCTGTCAATGGAACTGGTTCTTTTGTATCTATTGATGATGTGACTGCTGACAAAAGCTCATATTCTGCTCATATTAAGCCACATGCTTCAGAACTCAGCAGATAGAGAATGACCCAAAGCAGATTGCAAAAGTAACAAAGAGTTTTTGGAGAGAAAGAAGTGGAATGCAATGCAAAGGCCTAGTCAATCACCTAACCTGAATCCGATTTAGCTTGCATTTCACTTGCTGAAGACAAAACTGAAGGGAAAATGCCCTAAAAAAGAGCAGGAACTGAAGACAGTTGCTGTAGAGGCCTGGAAGAGCACCACCAGGAATGAAACCCAGCATCTGGGGATGTCTATGTCTAGTGATAATTAGATTTATAACACATATTAACATCAGTATTTTGGTATTGATATTAATATTGATATTTTAGCCTCTCGTGGGCACAAAATAATGTAGAAATAACAGATAAATAACTCCTTTTATCCCCCTGGGGTCTGAGGTGATTTTGGGGCCCCTGAGATGTTTTGACATGCCCTAACATTTGTGCATATTTCAGCTGCTTATTACATAGTACTAGCCAACGCGTAATTATTTTTGAATTCAGCACAAACTGTGCTACATTAATATGTGAGAAATATTGACCTACATGCTTGCATTTTTTAGAAAAAAATTTCATGTGTGGTTAGTACGTTTTGGAGAAAACAAATTAGCTAAAATAAGGTCCAGAAAAACACACTGAATGTGCCTGAACAAGACTTTTGAGTAACCAGTCTTGTAGGCTAGAATATTTACTTCCCAATTATGTGAAAATGATTCTGTTCTCTCATTCAAAGAAAACATTACAATGAATTACAATTTGTTAAGATTGATTTGGGTGATCTCAGCTGTATGCATGAGTGAAAATGGTCATGAATAATTCACACCTTGAGAGACAAAAGACACTGTAAAGCAATGTCCATCTGCAAAAGCTAGCCCAAACTAAATGCTTGTATGACCATGTAAAAATAAGTACACCCCTCACAAATCTATCTTTTAAATTCATATTTTTTATAGGAAGCTCTACAATATTATATTTGTGCATATGCATTAGATTAGTCAGTACTGAAGCCAAATCTGGAGCTCATCTAACAAAATAACATACGATAATGGTCCAAAAACTAGCACACCTAAATTTATGTTATAGAAAGAATATTAAATACAAATTTAAAAAAGGGGAAAATTAAGAGAAGCAAAAAAAAAAATAAATAAAAATTAGCAGTTTGTAATATTTTTTTGCAATATTTAGCTTGATTGCAATTGTATTATCTTTCAATTTCTCAATATGTTTGCTGACTAAACTATTATTTTCATAAATATATCTGTTTAGGAAATCCGTTTTGTTTAAATGGACCAAAACACATTGCCTATATTCACTGAGAAATGGATAAAAATATTCATTTTCAAAATGGGCTGTATACAGCATGTACAATACAAAAAAATATATATTTGAAATGGTATAAAACGTGTTTGCAAAACTGTTGTAATAAAAACTCTCCTGTGCTTTAATCCAGCATTTAATAATAATTTCTGAATGACTCTGAGACACTGAAGTAGTGTAATGACAAAAGCTTTAAACATAAGAATCAATAATATTTTAAACATGAAAAACAATTACTTTAAATCATAATAATATTTTAAGACCTTTTATATATATATTTGCCCAAGTACCCGATAATGATCCCATGAGGTTAAATGTGTCATAATTTCAATTTATTCCTGGAAATAAAAATGAAATCACCTTTTTAGCGTGCTATGTTTGCTTGTGGGGGCATGCACTTTCTAGCCAGCATGCTGTCTTTGTCTTGTCTTTTGTTTTGGGGGGCAGCTTTTGTCATTGTTTTTAATAATGGCGGAAGGGAAGAGCCGGCGTGATGTGACCTCTGCTGAGAGAATTCTATGGGTTACCTAGCGAGACAACATTTGTTTTCAAAATGAGTTGGAAAGTTCACCTTCCATGCTTAATGCAGGTATGTCTCTCTCTCATGTATTAATTTATTCAAGCAATGCATAGACTCGTGGGCGTGGTCGCATTAAAACTAATGAACTCAGACTGAGAAACTAGACATAGTGTTGGTTTCATACTGTCACGCTGGTATACAAAGAAGTCAGAGATGGTTATCTTTTCATTTAGTTTATTCAACGTAAATCATAAAAGGCATCACACAGTGCTGGGCAAAGGAAGATCATCCGAGGAACACCTCATACATCTTCGCCAGGTAAACCTGGCAAAAGTCAAGACGGGGTTAACACTCCTCACACCTCCGTTGGTGGCAGTGTGCACAAAGTGCAGGCAGGTGAATATAGATCTTCAGATGAGGTAAGACAATAAAGACACTTCCCTTTATCAGTGCGATGATTACGAAGACTAAGGAGGAACATCCGTGGAAGAAGAGAAGACGAGGGAGCTTGGGTGAAGACAACCATACGACTTCAATACCGGACGATGAGTGAACGGAGGAGGTGAGATTATATAGTGTCCGGGCTAATAGTGAACAGGTGCGGGTAATTAATAATCAGGGGAAGGTTCTCGGGATTGGATGGGACTGGTGTGAAGTGGTGAAGCTGGATTGGGTGAGTGAGGACGAGCCGGGGATGTTACAGTACCCCCCCCTCCACGGGTGACTCCTGGCACCCTAGATCGACGGCGGGGACGGCCACGCCCTCGTGGAGCTGGACGATCGGGATATCTCTGATGGAATTCTTCGAGGAGAGATGGATCTAAGATGTCATCGCGGGGGATCCAGGATCTCTCCTCAGGGCCAAAGCCCTCCCAGTCTACAAGGTACTGGAGCTGACCGTCCCGCCGCCGGGAGTTGAGGATTTCCTTGACCTGGTAGATGTTATCACCGATGACTTCCGTTTGGTCGGGAGGGGGGGGGTGGTTCGGGTTCTGCAGAGGGAGGAGATACAGGATTAGTGTAGGGTTTGAGGAGGGAAACATGAAAGGATGATGCTATACGGTACTGTGGTGGAAGGTTCAGACGGTAGGTGACAGGATTGATCTGGGAGTGAATAGTGAATGGTCCCAGGTAGCGGGGACTCAGCTTTCTGCAGGGCAGCCGGAGGCGAATGTCTCGGGTAGAGAGCCATACCTTATCTCCTGGTTGGTATATGGGATTAGGTAGTCGGTGACGGTTGGCTTGCTCAGTGTACCTCCGGACTGCCCGCTGAAGATGGACGTGCGCTGAGTCCCAGACCCTCTCGCTTTCCTGGAACCAGTGATCAACCGCGGGCACTTCTGATGCTTCCCCATTCCAGGGGAACAAGGATGGTTGGTAGCCTAGGACACATTGAAAAGGGGTTAGTCCAGTAGAGGATTGACGAAGAGAATTTTGTGCATACTCAGCCCACGGAAGATACTGGCTCCAGGTGTTTTGATGAGCATGGCAGTAGGAGCGTAAAAACCGGGAAATCTCTTGGATTTTACGCTCGGTCTGACCGTTGGTTTGGGGATGATAGCCAGAAGATAGACTGATGGTGGTGCCCAAAAGGTGGAAGAACGCCCGCCAGACCCTGGAGATAAACTGTGGACCTCTATCCGACACGATGTCTTCGGGGAGACCATAGTTTCTGAAGACGTGATGGAACAGGGCCTCAGCTGTTTCAAGGGCTGTGGGAAGACCTTTGAGAGGTATTAGTTTGCAGGATTTGGAAAACCGATCTACAACCACCAAGATCGTGGTGTATCCTTGAGAGGGGGGTAGATCGGTGGCAAAATCCACACCAAGGTGTGTCCAGGGTCGGCGGGGAGTGGGCAACGGCAGCAGTTTCCCTTCAGGTAGATGGCGTGGAGTGGTAGTGATGGCACAGACCGAGCAACCCTTAACGTACTGGGTGACATCATGGGCCATTTTAGGCCACCAATACCTTTCTCGGAGAAGCGAGAGGGTTCGCCTGCTACCTGGGTGTCCTGAGCCGAGGGAGGTATGTGTGCTAGTGAGGAGTGGTATGCGCAATCTCGTGGGTACATAGCACAAGCCTGGAGGGAGACCAGGGGGAACTGGTTCTTCTAAGGTGGCTAATCGGATCTCTTCATCGATTTGCCATAATATGGGGGCCACAGAGATGGAAGGAGGAAGAATAGTTTCAGGGGAATCGTTACGAGGCTCAGATGAGTAAAGTCTGGATAGGGCATCGGCTTTGACATTCTTGTGCCCAGGTTGGTAGGTGATGGTAAAATGGAAACGAGCGAAGAAGAGAGACCAACGAGCTTGGCGAGCATTCAGACGTTTAGCATCTCGGATGTATTGGAGATTTTTATGGTCAGTGATGACGGTGAAGGGGTGTTGGGCTCCTTCAAGCCAGTGACGCCACTCTTCGAGTGCCAGTTTGATGGCTAATAGCTCGCGGTCACCGATCCCATAGTTTTGTTCTGCAGTAGACAATTTCCGCGAGTAGTACGCACAAGGATGGAGGGCTTTGGGTTCACCAGACCATTGTGAGAGTATAGCACCTACTCCAGTGTCTGCGGCGTCCACTTCAACGACGAATGGGAGGTTGGGATTCGGATGACGTAAAACGGGTGCTGTGGCAAACTTTGACTTAAGGTGATCGAAGGCTCGGTACGTCTCAGGGGTCCAGGTGAGTACTTTCTTTCCTCCTCGGAGCAAGGAAGTGAGAGGAGCTGATAAGACACTGTAGTTCTTAATGAACCGTCGATAGAAGTTGGCGAATCCCAGAAAACGCTGAAGTTCTTTTATGGTTTTCGGGTATTCCCAATTCGATACTGCGTCTACCTTGCACCGTTCCATACTCACTCCTTGTGGGGTGATGACATACCCGAGGAAGGATATCGTGGTCTGATGGAATTCACACTTTTCGGGTTTGAGGAATAGGTGGTTTTGACGCAAACGTTGAAGTACTTGGGACACATGGGCTTGATGCTCTTCAAGATTACGGGAGTAAATAAGGATGTCATCAATATAGACAATAGTGAAACGATGAAGGAAGTCTCTGAAGATCTCGTTCATGAAACTTTGGAAGATTGAGGGACTATTTGCCAGTCCGTAGGGCATGACGAGGTACTCGTAGTGGCCGGAAGGTGTAACAAAGGCCGTTTTCCACTCGTCCCCCTGGCGGATGCGGATGAGATTGTATGCACTCCGGAGGTCTAGTTTGCTGAATACCTTAGCCTCTCTCAGTTCTTCCAAAGCAGCAGGGACTAGAGGCAGAGGGTAGGCAAACTTGACGGTAGCAGCATTAAGTACTCGGTAATCTATGCATGGTCTGAGTCCTCCATCTTTCTTGGCGACAAAGAAGAAGCTGGAGGCGGCAGGAGACGTAGATGGTCGGATAAACCCATTCTGGAGAGCTTCACTGATGTAGTTGTGCATAGCTTCATGCTCAGGACGGGACAAAGGATAAATCCTTCCGTGTGGCAACTTGGCATCGGGCAACAGATCAATACAGCAATCCCAGGACCGATGAGGGGGTAATTGGGTGGCTCGTTCTTTGCTGAAGACGTCAAGGTACTCATGATATGCTGTGGGAATGGGATGGCTGGAAGGAGAAGTGGCTTGTATGCTGGTACTCTGCAGGGGTAATGACGTGGAGTGACCAGTAGAGGGGGTAATATGACCATTACTGTTGCAGCTGGATCCCCACTCGAGGATATCGCCAGTTTCCCAGTTAATACTGGGTTGGTGCTGAATAAGCCACGGTCGTCCCAAGATGACATCCACATTAGCACGAGGAAGAATAAGGAGGGTAAGTTTCTCTTGATGATTCTGATTCAGACGAAGGGTGAGAGGCTTGGTACGGCGATTGATTTTTCCTTCTCCTAGTGGTGAGCTCTGGATGGTGGTGATGCGGTACTGGACTTCATTCCTCACTGAAGGAATGTTATAGCGGGTGATGAAGGTGGAGGATATGAAGTTCCCAGCGGCTCCGGAGTCCAGCAACACATGTACGGGAAAAATTTGATCGTGGATTACCAACTCTGCAGAAATATGAGGTATGGTGGATACTGTGGGTGTGAGGATGACTTTACTCACCACTAGTCGAGGTGGGCGGATGGGACAGGTGGCTATCCGGTGAGTTGATTCTCCACAGTAAAGGCAGAGCTGATGTTGAATACGTCGCTGACGTTCCGTGGCATCAAGCCGGTAGGAGTCCGTAACCATAGGTTCTTCTGGGTCCTGCATAATCGTGGGAGATTTGAGCGGTGATGGAGAATCATCAAAGAGAGAAGAACAAGCAGATAAGTGCTGGCACACACTAATAGTCTTCTTGATAAAGGATTCAAGGTTCGCATTGTCATCATAAATGACCATCTGTTTACGGAGGGAGGGTTTCAACCCTTTACGGTAAGCAGCCAGAAGCGCCACTGGGTTCCACCCACTGCTGGCGGCAAGTGTCCGAAACTGCAACGTATATTCGTGAATAGACATCCTCCCTTGTGATAAATTCATGAGTTCGTCGTGCACTGATAAAGGGGTAAGTGGAACTGAAAATACCTCCTTAAAGTGAGTGACGAAGGATTGGATGGTGGTTATCACTGGGCTACGAGTACTCCACAACGCATCTGCCCATTGTAACGCTCGACCTGAGAGAAGGGAGATAACAAATGCAACTTTGGAAAGTTCGTTAGGGAATAGCACAAGGTTGGCTTCAATATATAAAGAACATTGCAGTAGAAACCCATTGCAGGTGCTCGGATCCCCAGAGTAACTCATTGGTCGGGCTAGTGGAGTACTCGGTGTCACCACCAGGTTGGAGCTAGCGCTCATGGATGCGGAAGGCAACTCACTTCCGGTTAACGTAGCGTTAGCTTCCATGTTGTTGTTGTTGTTGTTTGGGTCCGGTATTCTGTCACGCTGGTATACAAAGAAGTCAGAGATGGTTATCTTTTCATTTAGTTTATTCAACGTAAATCATAAAAGGCATCACACAGTGCTGGGCAAAGGAAGATCATCCGAGGAACACCTCATACATCTTCGCCAGGTAAACCTGGCAAAAGTCAAGACGGGGTTAACACTCCTCACACCTCCGTTGGTGGCAGTGTGCACAAAGTGCAGGCAGGTGAATATAGATCTTCAGATGAGGTAAGACAATAAAGACACTTCCCTTTATCAGTGCGATGATTACGAAGACTCAGGAGGAACATCCGTGGAAGAAGAGAAGACGAGGGAGCTTGGGTGAAGACAACCATACGACTTCAATACCGGACGATGAGTGAACGGAGGAGGTGAGATTATATAGTGTCCGGGCTAATAGTGAACAGGTGCGGGTAATTAATAATCAGGGGAAGGTTCTCGGGATTGGATGGGACTGGTGTGAAGTGGTGAAGCTGGATTGGGTGAGTGAGGACGAGCCGGGGATGTTACACATACTGATTAATTCATCAAGCTATGTTTGTTTTCAACATGGACTCACTGCATTTAAAACACTTCAAAAAAGACAAAAGACATTTCAAGCTTTCTATAGATATATGTCTCATGTCTGTGTGTTTTGTTTTTGCGGAGTTTCAGTGCATTTTACTGACGCATTTCTAAAAACAGTTTGCGGAGAGAGAAAGGAAAGAATGTTACATTCTACACTGTTAATTATCCTTATTTTGCAAAAGCACACACTTTTGTTGTTATTGTGGGTGTACACAAAAAAGTAGACACCTAACAGATTCGATTGATCTATTGCTCTTATCTGTAGGATAAAAACTGAAAGTGTAATTTAAGTTCTTTACAGCGTTAGCAGGAGAAGACGCCTCAAAAAGCGTATACGCGGTCTTCGACCTCTGGGGGTTAAACGGGACACCAGACAGCTTTGACTGTCAAAATAATTAACAATTTAAATATTGTTAATTGAAATATACAAATGTAAAGGTGTTTATTATCTGGCCAAATCCGAAGGATAATGAGATTATTTGACTTGTAGACCTTTTACTGTATTATCAACACAACGAAGACACAATTGTAATAAATGTGTATTCAATAACAAAGAGTAAACAAGGGTAACTAAAATTACTAAATGTTCAATAAATGAAGTGCATAGGCGAGTCATGAAGGTGATTAAGTTAAGGATTGTGATTAATAACTCTGTTGTCTTTTCTAAAGACAAACTAGAGTCTGATAAGGTAAACCTTATTCTAAAATAACAAAGAACTGAGGAAGTTTTTGTTATTAATGAATATCAGTTATTAACAAATCATTATTTAGAATATTTTATACTGAAATACACTATGCCAAGGTCTCTCTTAGAAGGTTGGAAAGTTATTTATGTAAGGAATCAGCTCTTTGGTTTAAATCACATTTAAACTCTGGGGATTTGAATCTAAAGATTCGAACATGATTTACATAGAATTATTTAAAGCTTACACTTAACCTAGTCATTTGTCCAGCAAATAGAACGGTCAGTGTAAGCAATCCTGTATTATATTATTTTATTATTTTGTCAACAACCATATAAAAACAGTATCTAATTATTTAATAAGCAAGGTAACAGTATCTGAAGCTGAGACATTAACTTATAAAGCACAGAATACACCAACACGGATCTTTTAAAACGAAACACAAGTTTATTGCTACTCTATAACATAACATACTAATCTACATAAAACAAACAAACTCACATACATACACACAAGCAGTTTGGGGAGAGTTATGATGGAGAGCGAGTAAGGATTCAACTTCTAGCATTTGCTAATTCTTAGCATTGCAACCTGAGAGAAACGATAAAAGCAGAGAATTTCGCTATTCTTTACTACTTAAATATTATTCACACCAGTTCAGCAATGGATAGAAACATTGTTTGTGTTACTTGCGATTCTGATGGAATTTCGGTTTCCTCGGCTGGTCCAAAGGGAGATCCCGGCAGAGCTGATTGGTCAGCGTGGCAACTTCAGTGACATGCTGGAATTCTCTCGTCGGTGGCGAGGGGTTTCCTTACTTTCAGGGAAGTTTGGAGTCGGTTGCTAGGGATACAGATGTTGGCCGAGGCGGTTTCAAGTTTCAGTCTCGTGGAGTCCTTCCTGAAGTTTCGGCTCTCTGCGGAATTCTGTAGTTATGACAGAGTTTCAGAGATCTGATGAGTTGACCCGATGGCTTGTTGTTGAAAGCGGTTGCGCAAGCAGATTGGGGGTCAGCGGGCAGCGAGTGAACGTCGCGGTTGAGAAGAGCGACGACGGTGATGAGAGGCAAAGAGAGTTTCCTGGTTCAAAGTTTATAGGCTTGGGTATAGGTGTGGCCTACACAGGGATTGTCCAATAAGAGAAGCTGAGGGGTGGGATCACACCCCCATTCTCTCCTCTAGGAGGTTGTGTTAGCCCTTCCTGTGAGAATGATGCATTACCTGCCTTTAATCGGAAGCTATTAAAATAAAGTTTTATAACATGGACAATTTTACTAGCATGGTTTCTTCATATAAACCAATGCATTTAAAACATTTCACGCTTTCAATTAACACTAAATATGATACGTTTCACAAACATTCTGTAGATTTCATGCAGCAGTAAAGGCTATAACTCATTACCTATCCATAACGGTTACGTTAAACACATGGAACATGTACACACAAAAACCTACAGAAACATAAGACAAACATACATTACTCAAATAAACACAGTTTAATTGAAAGTCCATTTAAACTCTGGAAGATTCGGAACGTTTGTGTGTCCACATTTCTAAGGATGTTTATTCCCTCGCAGACGCAGGTCGCGGTGTGAACCAAAAGGTAAAGTTAATTAGCACGTGTTTGTGATCGCAACTGGCAAGTGGTCCTGTAGATTGCCTTGCTGCGTGCCTGTGGGTTGCTTTGAAATTGAAATCATAGCTCAGACACGTAGGCACCGTTCAATCTTCTAAGAATAATGTGGTGTGTGATTTGTTCAGTTCTTGAAAGATCCGTTGACTCGCCACATTTATTTACATTTTTGCCATTGACGCAGTGGTTAGAAGAAGCTGGATCTTCTTGCAGGTCTTGAGGCATGGAACGAACAGACTTTCTCTTGAGCTTTGAGAAGAAGAAATCTGTAGATTCTGGAACATACAGAACTGGAGATTTCTGGAGGTGGTGGTTCTGATGTCTGTGACGCGCCAACGTCTTTATCCTTGAAGATAGAGTTCCTGAAAATCTGGGACACAGATTTCTGGATGTGGTAGTCCTTAAGCGATGGTTACAGATGCCTTGGGAAAAGCACTGTGGATCCAATTACCAAATCCTTGCTGGAACACGCTGAAAAGTTCTGAAGTCTTTGAGCAATTCGGATAGCCTTGTGTGTCACCACCACGCACAATATATCACCACCACGTGTGTTATTCTCTTCTTTCTGTTACCACCACTCACTTCTTTCTGATACCACTCCCACCTCCACTTTGAGAGAATGTTTTTATCCTTTCTCTGGAAGGCAGGATTGAAAATATGTCACCTTTCAAATCCAGCATTGTGATTGGATGATCCTGTAAGTTGGTCACTGGAAGGTATAGTCCATAGTTACAGTTAAACTGTTATTATACTTAAGAGTCTTAATTTTCCTGTGCATGATTCACTTTCCAAACCACATATAATTTACCCAAGGCATTGTTTTCAATATATACTGTAGAGTCTAAACATCACTATGTAATGTTGATCTTTACCTAAGCATTCATATATAAACATTAATAAGCAAAGTTTATACAGTGGAGTGTTTCAAGCAGTGTATATTAAATATATACATGATCATTTGAATCTAAAGGTATATGAAGTGAAATATTCCTTTTTGTGTCCCTTTTGTGAAATAGAAGATTGTGACTCATGTGTCTCTCTGTGTCTGAGACGATGTAGAATGTTGATTAGATCAAGAAGCCATTTTGCAAGTTCTGGGCTCTTTACAACTTTGTCCTTCAGAAAAACAAAGGACAGATGGTTCTCCAATGTCTCTATTGCCATTGATAAGCTTAACAAAAGGGCCAGAGTTAAGTGTTAACTCTGCAACATTTATTTATATTAAAAGTTAATTTCCACAAGTTAATTTCTACAAGTTCCTGACTTTACCGCTGATCACTAGTTCCAGACTTCAGGCTGTAATTGACTGCAAAGGATTTGCAACCAAGTATTAAAAAGTGAAAGTTTGATTTATGATTATTAGGTCCCACTTTATATTGTCGCTTATACCTGTGAACTTACATGGTAGTTAGATGTGTAAGTAGTATGTAACTACAGTGTATGTACACACTGGTACAGAGTATTTACTTGTGTATACTGGTGTTACTACACTCATGTAACAACCAACTGAATAGTATGTGTAAGTACAAATGTGTAACAGGACATTGGTAACACTAGGAAAGTACACATCTGTAACAAGAATTATGTAAGTGCATTGTGTAACAACAATATGTACTTGCAGATGTTTTCCCACTTCCACACCTGTTTGCAGATCATGTAATTGTGAACACTGTATGGCAGAACTAATGCTGCATTAGAAGGCTTCACCTTGTGATACAAGTGTACTTGCATGGTAAATCCACAGGATCCACTCAATATAAAGTGTAAAATGGTCACAAATTACTGTTCATACATTCATTAATTTTCTTTTCGGCTTAGATGGGTTGCAGCTGGAAGGGCATTCACTGTGTAAAACATATGCTGGATAAGTTGGCGGTTCATTCCGCTGTGGCGACCCCAGATTAATAAAGGGACTAGGACGAAACGAAAATGAATTTTATTTTAAACTTTATATTGTGGACCGTTCCTGTGGAGTTACCATGTAACTACACTGTTATTAAAGTGTTGCATAGAAGATATTTCTACAAGTTACACAGTAATTTGTGACCATTTTACACTTTATATTAAGTGGACAGTTCCTGTGGAGTTACCATGTAAGTACACTGGTATCGCAAGGTGAAACCTTCTAATGCAGCATTAGTTCTGCCATACAGTGTTCACAAGTACATGATCTGCAAACAGGTGTGGAAGTGGGAAAACATCTGCAAGTACATATTGTTGTTACACAATGCACTTACATAATTCTTGTTACAGATGTGCATTTTCCTACTGTTGTTACCAATGTCCTGTTACACATTTGTACTTACACATACTATTCAGTGGGTTGTTACATGAGTGTAGTTACACCAGTAATACACAAGTAAATACTATGTAAACGTGTGTACGTACACTGTAGTTACATACTACTTACACATCTAACTACCATGTAAGTTCACAGGTATAAGCGACAATATAAAGTGGGACCGATTATTATTCTGCCCAATTACTCTTGGAATCTTAACAAGTGGCAAAAATAAATACCCTCAAATTAAAGCTGACATTCTGCAGTTAAAGCACATCTTCATTTCAAATCGATTGTGTTGGTGTATAGAGCTATAAATATTAGAATTGTGTCGATGTCCAAATATTTGATATAATGATATGCTTCAAACATTTTGCTTAAACAAATACGCACACATGGATGTGCAGTAGCACAAACGTCTTTGAATATTAAATATATAATATATGTTACATTACCTCCTTCCATGCCTTCTTCACCCCAGGAGGCTTTGGTGGAATCTAACTCGCTCCATAGATGGTCTGCTTGTAGATCCTGTCTGATTGGTTTAAATGCATATTATGCCTAAAACACAATGATAACTCTATAAGATAATAAGGTCAACCCTTTTATAGCATGTGCCGGGCATTGACATTTTACAAATTATTACAAATTAGCCACTAAATCAAAAAGTTCTGAATTACAGTGATTACAGGTGATAATTAATTATTTATTAATTAATTATTCCTGTTTTATCAGGGGCTGCTACAGCGGAATGAACTGCCAACTAGTTCTTATAGTTCTAGTATTTTGTAGTTCAACTGGTTCTGGGGCCCATGACGGCACTACAGGTGCAACTTCTGTCAGAGATCGAATCATTGCCTTTCATTATCAGTCTCTCTGAACATTGTGCTGTGATCTTGTGCATACGGAGACTGTTTCTTTATTTTATTCCTTCTAGTTTTGCTCTCTGGCATACTTATAATTCACTGGATTTAAGCAGACAACACGAGATAAAGAATACTGTATGTTTATTTTGAGAAGTAAGATAAATCTCTCAGCAAAAACATCATAACTGGCAGGCAATGCATCTCTAAGAACAAGTGCAATGACTGTATAATAAAATCAGAGATGTTAAGGCATTGTTTGTTTCACGTACTGCAAACAAAGCTTTATGCTCACACACTCATACGCTACAGCCAATTTAGTTCATCCAATTCACTTATACCGCATGTCTTTGGACTGTGGGGGAAACCAGAGGCAGGATTCGAACCAGTGACCTTCTTGCCTTACAGTGACAGTGCTAACCTCTGAGCCACCTTGCTGCCCCGTGATACTTAATTAACCTATCCTTAACAAAGGAAGCAATGCTTAACAAACAGGAATCAAAAGAAAACAGGAGTTAAATTATGGCACAAGGAAGTAAATATAAACAAAAATATAGAAAATAAATCATAAATTATCTTCGAACATATCTTAAAAATGCTAAAGGTTTTATTGATTATCACTTTTGAAAATGACACAATCTTACCCTTAACCTAATTTTTATCAAAGCAAAAAGTAAACATGTATGCTGAAGCAATCATGTCATTATATTTTTTATCACAGCTTCATGCTCTTATTTTAACAGGAACACAATGGCACGGTGGTTAGCACTGTCGCCTCACAGGTGGCTGGTTCAAGCCCTGGGTGGGTCAGTTGGCGTTTCTGTGTGGAGTTTGCATGTTCTCCCAGTGTTTGCGTGGGTTGGTTTTGGGTTTTTTTCAAGGTATTTATTTAAAGCTGTATATGTAATTTCTGCGACAAATCCATGTGGCAATAAAGAATCTGTTGTCTTCTGTTGTCTCCCATGATTGAATAAAACAGGACAAATCCCCTGAATAAGTTGCTTTGTTTACACTTGGCTAGCAATGTCATTTGCTGTGGGCACAGAACCATTTCACCCACATAAACACAAATTCCCAGAGAAGAAGCAATAAAACAACTTAGCAAGAATCTTTGTTGAGATAGAGGTGTGAAAATGTATATAGCCAAATGGGCTAACATAGAGCTTACAGCACAACATTTTTTGCAGGACTGTAAGCAAATCTGCCATGCTAGCTAAGCTCTTGCAGTCTGTTGGCAAACTTAGCTAGTTATATAACAACTGTGAAAAAATATTGCCACTTGTCATGTTTCGGTGTAAATTTTAGACACTGCATTTTAGACCAAGCACGTCTTTTATGATTCTACACTGGATGAATCACAGTCTCCGAGACATATCATTTTTGTACATTATACAATTTCAAGCTTTGCCTAGTGTAAGAACATGATACATGATATACGGTGTGAAGCAGCACAGTATTTTTCTTTTTATGTGTGGCCACTTTTAGATTTTGTCTGAATCAGATGGTGTACATCGTTGATGATGAGGCAAATCCGGACATCTTAATAGCTGACAGCTTTCTGGAAATGTCTGAACTGTCTTATTGAATACCCAGAAGTATCCATGCATAAAACATATTTACTGGACAATTTTAAACTTTGCAGTCCATCTTTAAAATGATTTAAAAAGCAGGGAGAAAGACATTTTTGGATATATAATTATTTTTTTCTGTCTCTCTATCAGATCAAACTTTTCAGTTACTATATCTCGTGATCCTTCAAGCTTATGCATTCAATCAGACCAAAACACAGCAATACAAAGTGAATCTGGAATATAAAATAACAGGCCATTCGCACCAACCATAATAACTGTAAACATAACGATGAAGACATTGTTCTAAAAATGTCCTAAGACAACAGCAGAGTTCAGATAACAGCTATAACAATGAAGATAGAGGAACAATATTGTTGGGATCACTTTCAGAATGTTTTTCTTCCAGCTAATAAACAATAAAATACTGATATCTAGTCAAAATGTATTGAAATATGAAGGGCTTTCACAATTTAAAGCTACAGACAACATTAAGGAGGAGCACACTGCTTGATGTTGAGCCATCAATCTTTTCATGTAATCTTTAAAACAATTGGTTGGACCATGCGAGGGAATGATGCAACATATGCACATAAGCTATGCAAGCCAGGCTCACAAATTGAAGTATAAAAATAGAAGTATCTCAGGTATCCAGTATTTTGGTATCATTGTGCTGCTTCTTTTGAAAACAGGTGGAACAATAATTTGTGCTGTTTTAATTCTCCTACACTAGTTGTTTTATTCACCTATATGCACATTTTGGAATAATGTATAAAACATGCTTGATGAAAATAGCAAGAATAAATTTTATAATATAAATATAAATATAATTTTTTTAGTGCTTGCAAAGACATGAGCAGTGTTGGGGAGGTTACTTTGGAAAGTAATACTGTAGATTACAGATTACAAATTACCCTATTTAAAATGTAATAAGTAGTGTACCTTTTCAATTACTTTATAAAACTAAAGTAACTGATTACATCTGATTACTTTTTGATTACTTTTTAGTTTCTAATAGATATTTTCAACTAAATCATTTTCAAGCATTTATATCAAGCAGGTGTGACCTTACAGTAGCACTCTGTTTACTGATAGAATTTTAAAATTCTAGTTAGTTAGTTTTAGTTAGTTGTGCAAGGTGATTTTTGTGGCATTTACAATAAAAAATACATCTAAGCCATTTCTGCAATTTTCATTTTTAAATCGAAGCAACTTAAATTCAAGTCAATCATATCTTAGTGATAAAAAAACAAACTGTCAATGTAACATATGAGGCAGAATTGTTCAATTATTTACTGCAAATAATATGCTGTACTAAACAGAAACAAATTATAGCATATAACAGCAAAAACAAAAAATCCAATAAAACCAGGTGTTACACATTTAAAATACTATAGTAATTTATAGTAAAGGGAAATATTTAGGAATTAGCATTATATTGTATATATATTTACAACTCTTTATTAATAAATTACACTACGTAATGTAGTATCATTAGTAACTATCATGAATTACCATAGTATACTTTAGCCTTTACTACAGTAAACTATATATATAGACCTCCTCTCCCTCAGTCATCTTTCCATCAAGCAAATTTCTTGTGTTAGCCTTGGTTGGCGACATCTATATCATTAATATTATTCAACATATCCCAGATTTTTAAAGAATATTTTTATATGTAACCCTATTAGTAGTCTTTACCTTTTCATAAGTAACTGTATTTTAATTACACATTTCTTCTCAGTAACTGTAACAAATTACTGATACATTTATTATGTTATGAAATTACGTAACGCTGTTACATGTAACTAGTTACTCCCCAACACTAGACATGAGTAGGATAAAGATTTTCCAATAAGAAAAAGTTGCATGAAGTATGATGGAAACACAATTGAACTTTCGCTAAGTCCCGCCCTCCTTAGTTACTGTTGCTACGCCTGTCAAGCATTCGTGTCTGGCTCATCTATTACAATGTGTATGCGCTGGTGTCAGACATTCCCAGTGATATAATTAGTCATTTTTGGCGAACAGGTGAGATATTCGCGAAAGCCAGACAAAAAAGGACTGCAGTATGCATAACAGGGGTATATTCACGACATAATAGGCAACCGGTTAGAAAATAATTCAATCAAAATTTAAGCTAGGTTAGCCTAGCCGCCTCATACGCTGACCATTTAACAGCTTAGTTCATGCTCAGCAGGAGAGGTGAAATTTAAAAACAATCCAATAATAACAGATTAAACCGTGATTTCTCTATTTTAGCCAAAAAAACCTGATAGATTCATTGTTGTGCAATGAAATATAGCGTTACTAACCCACGAGGAAACACGCATGGACAGTGCTTCTACATAATTCATTCACAGAAAGAACAGCCAGAAAGGGGAAATTGATGGATTTGTACCAAATATTAGCATCATTGACCAATAACAATGTACAGTAAGTTAACGTTATCTATAACTGTCAGTATGTTTGTGTGCTCTTTAAAAATTACTGAAAAACAGCGGCGGGGTAACGTTAAAGTATATTGATCGCAAGTGCTCAGTTTGTGATCACATCTCGGTTTTGTTCTGTTGATTTGTAATTTCAAATATTCGTAGCTTGAAACAGATGGAAAATGACTGCTATTAGTAACTACTATGGCGAATGCTTAAATGGAGCAGTGCTCATAATATCGAGCGAAAAAAAAGAAAAAGACAGCTTTGAAACATAACCTGCTTTGTATTTTTGTAGGAAACACAGTTTAGATCGTTTTAGGTTAACGTAAGAGGTGTGTGAGTTATTGCCGTCGGTCTATCACTGAGCGTGTCAGGAATATCAAAACAAAACCAACTTAACTGTGCTCCTTAAGCGCCCCTCACAGAGCTTGATCCACGCTGGCATTTCTCCCCTTGAGTTTTAGGTTTTGAAAAGGGAAAAAAATTCCACCACCCTGTCCAAACTATTACGATACCGGGTGTCAGATTTGCACAATCCATATGCTCAATGCCTTGGCTTGTTTCCCTTGCTCGAAAGCTTGACAGAGCCCCTGCGCGTAGCTACGGTCGCTAAGCCACGATTGGTGCATGGCGGTTTTTGGGTGTGGCTTAGCGAAGGGTCAATTACCGAATAAATTTCAGCATGCACACCAAAATAAAAAATAAATTAATCACTTGATTTGGTTTATCATGTGATAACAAAAATGGGTGTGGTGGGATGACAATATATATATATATATATATATATATATATATATATATATATATATATATATATACATACAGTATGTGTGTGTGTGTGTGTGTGTGTGTGTGTATATATATATATATATATATATATATATATATATATATATATATATATATATATATATATATATATATATATATATATATATATATATGTAAAAACCTTTAGCCAAAGTCCATTAATTTTATTAGCTCCCAGAACTGTCTTGAGCGGCTGCACTCCCAATAAGCAGTCTCAACCATTCATTGCTCTTCGTCTTTGTCTTTTGAAGTGCAATTAATTTATTACATAAGAAAAACGGCCCACAGTGGCTTCTCCTAATGAAGCTATTTCCGTTTTTTCTTTTTGGAAATGGATGGAAATGGTGCTTTATTTGCAATTGTTTTATGCAAAATTCTAGTACATAGCTACTGACTGCTTATTAAATTCCTTGTTTGAGTACATAGATTACACAAGCTGGATTGACTGCAATGATAAGCTTAACCAAAAACAAATTGTTATAATTTGCTTCTGTGGACACAGATATAGTTATTGTTAAAATGTTCATCCTTTTCATAAATGGCCCTTAAATAACTTTTGTGGGAGACTTGAACTTTGTAGATCTTCTATGTTTACAAACAGACCATACACTAAGGGCGTACTCACACTATGTACAGTTGCGGTGAACGCTTGTACCCCCTCCCATCTCCCCCGACGGCCCGCACTCACATTACATTCGGGCCTGGGCACGCTTACATCATCGATGACACGCTGTTCAGTTTAGGAAGAGAAGCGCTCTCGCTCAGCACAGTGGAGATTTCTTTAGGTATATCGTTTAAGTCATTTGATATGCGGTGACACGCAGTCAAATATTTCGCCGAACAGATCAACCACTTTTGACAATCATAAAGTCCTTGTGCTGCAGGAATTAGGAGGTTTGCTGAAGGTGCAGCTGTCGTGCAGTGAGGGGTTTGCGTCTTTAATAAACTACGACAGTTTGCGTTCATTGAACAGCAAGAATGATTAATTAATCCATATGATACAGTCCCTAAAGTCACGTCTCGCTTTCAGTTTTGGGCTTAGGCATGCTTGCACTCATACTGCAAGCGTACCGCGCCTAAACCCAAGTGAACCGCGCTCAGGCCCATCTCTTCCAACCGGGCCAGGGCCGGCCAAGTGAACCGTGCTTGAGAAACAAATTACAAACATATTACAAAGAAGGAACAAATTACATGACCACTTTAGTATCTGTACTCAATTACAGGTGGAACCAACTTTACAAAAACAAACTCAAGTCACTGTAAACCCACAATTGTAACAAGTAGTGTCATCATACACTTTTCGATTTTTTTAATTTATTTTTAATCATGCTACTTATGATTTAGCTAAACTGCAGCAAAGTCAATCTTATGACAATAAACTGTATGCAAATTAAGTTTACTGGTACAAATATGCCAAATACATAAATGTAAATATAATGTGAATTAAATATGATAGTCAATTCATAATTCTAGTATTTTGCAGTTCAACTGGTTCTGGGGCCCATGACGGCACTACAGGTGCAACTTCTGTCAGAAATCGAATCATTGCCTTTCATTATCAGTCTCTCTGAACATTGTGCTGTGATCTTGTGTATACGGAAACTGATTATTTATTCTTTTCTTTCTGGTTATGCTCTCTGGCATAGTTATAATTCACTGGATTTAAGCAGACAACAAGAGATAAAGAATACTGTATGTTTATTTTGAGAAGTAAGATAAATCTCTCAGCAAAAACATCATAACTGGCAGGCAATGCATCTCTAAGAGCAAGTGCAGTTACTGAATAATAAAATCAGAGATGTTAAGGCATCGTTTGTTTCATGTACTGCAAACAAAGCTTTAAGCACACTTGTTCTGTGCAACTGAGTTGCTAGTATGTCTGTAATCCTGATGTTTCCTGCAATCTATGTGCACAAATCCAAAACACCAGATTTCAGGATAAGATTATCCAAAAGATCTATACAAATAAGCATAACAACTTAAAAGCCATTCACTCAAAAAGTAAAATTTGCTGCTAGTTTACTGCTCTACAGCCATCAATGATGTAGGTGAGCTTTTACAGGTATATATGATTTTTTGGTGATTCATAAAAAGCCACAGGCATTTTGAGAGTCAAAAAACATATTTAATACCTGTGACTGCTTAAAATATTAAGGTCTCAAGAAGCAGAATTCTCAAGATTGTTCAATCGTTTATGGCCTTGCGTATCATCCAGAACCATGGGTATAAATTTTGTTTTAAACCCATTCACTTGCATTTTACAAGTAACCAAGGACCAGAGTTGGGCAGAATTTATGATACAAGTATTTCAAATATGTATTTTAAATACAAAAAAAGTATTTTGTATTTTGTATTTGATAAGGTTTATGAAAATGGGTTAATATTTTGTATCAAAATACTTTAGTTTCTTGTATTTTTGTATTTTTAAAATACTGTAAAATACTTTGTAAGGAGTCTACATTGGTGCTTCCTCAATTATTAGGCAAGGCTTAAGATAAGACTAGAAAATTGGATAGAAATGGATGTAAATTATGCATTACATATAAAGAAAGTAACAGACAGATAGTAGGAGTACACTCGGGAGCAAGTCAGAATAAGACAGCAAAATAAGTCAAACAATATAAAAAAGTTCTACAATGGCCATACTTACAATACTTCATTGGCTGTTTCAAATGCCAGTAGCTGATCTGCAGGTGCTCTTTATATTTAATTACATACTGACATAGTTAATCAGTGTGAGACAAAAATATTGAATAATACTCCAGTCTACAGACTGATCAAAACCTTCTAACTCAGGTTTTACGGCAGCAAAAACAGAGAGCTATTTTTTTTTTTGAGATATTAGTAAATATATTAGTTATTCACATATTCATATTAAACTTATTTACATTATGTGATATTTTTTAATAAGTTGTTTACATTTTATTTATTAAAAAAAAAAAAAAGGTTTTATCTACAAAGTCAAACTCTAGCTTGGCTCTATAAGGTTATTTCTGTGAGCCAATCAGCATTTGGGATTCTCGCACGAGGACCAATTAGGATCAGCTTTCTTTGTCCTTTCACCAGATGGCTCCATTGACAATGAGAAAGACCAGAAAGAAACGCAAAATTAGAGTTGACTAAATAATGCTGCACCACACAAAATTGAGCAGAAACCCGAAACTGAAAAGATGTGCGTAAATGTGATGATTTAGAAGCATTTTTTGACATTGAGATGAAATGTTAAATTTTACATTGTTGAAAAAGAAACAGTTATTAAAAAATGTAATATATGGAATGTGAAATTTTTCTGAAAATTTGAAACAAATTCCTTGTGTGTGTAAAGCACACTTGGCAATAAAACTGATTCTGATTTTGATATTTGGTTATTTATAGCTGTATATATATACACAATACACATGTAATTACAAACTTTTATCTTGTGTGAAATTACTGTCATTACATTGTAATTACATCCAAGATAATATTTGTCCACGTTTCTTTGTATATTTTCAGGTACAGTATTTGTGTATTTATATGTAAATATACACAGTACATACGTAATTACAAACTTTTATTTTGGATGTAATTGTCATTACATTAAAATTACTATGTAATAACATTCTATATAAATTGTCATAAGATTGATATTACATTGTTATAACATTGCAATTACATTGTTATAACATAATGTAATTACAATATATTTACTGTTATAACAATGTAATTACACTGTTATTACATAGTAATTCTAATGTTATAGCAGTTTAATTACAATGTTGTACTAATGTAGTTACAATGTTATTACATAGCAATTGCAATGTAATGACATAGTAATTACATTGTTATAAAATTATCATTAATATGTTATTACATTATAATTACTATGTAATGACATTGTAATTGCAAAGATTGTTAATTCATTGTAATTGCATTGTTATAACATTACTATGACATTATGTTAGAATTACTATGTTATAACAATGCAATTACAATGTTTTTACAATGTTAATACATAGTAGTTATAATGCATTGACATAGTAAATACAATGTTTGTACAAAGTTGTTTTATTGTAATTATTATGTTAGAACTGTGTAATTACAATGTTGTAACAATGTAGTTACAGTATTAATACATAGTAATTATAATGTAATAACATAGTAATTACATTGTCATCACACTATAATTGATGTTATTACATTCTAATAACATTGCAATTACATAGTTATAACATAGTATTTATAATGTAATTGCAGTAACGTTGAAACGATGTTTTTACATAGTAATGATAATGTAATGACATAGGGATTATAATGTGATTGCAATGCTATAACAATGTAATTACCATTTTAATTACAATGTTATTACATAGTAGTTATAATATTATGACACGGTAATTACAATGTTACAACAATGTATATTCACATTGTTATAACATTGTAATTACACTGTTATATCATTATAATTACTATGTATTAACATTGTAATTAAAATGGTAATTGCATTGTCATAGCATTGCAATCACATTGTAATCACTGTCATTACATTACCGTTACTATGTAATAACATTGAAATTACATTGTCAAAACATAGTACTTACAATGTAATGACATATTAACTACATTGTTATAACATTGTAATTACTTTCATGCCATTATAATTACTACATATATTAGCATTGTAATTACATTGTAGTTACCATGTCATTACATTATATTTACTATGTAATTACATTGTTATAACTTTTCAATTGCATTGTTATAATATAGTAAGTATAATGTAATGACATATAAACGTTATAACAATGTTATTACATAGTAATTACAATGCCATAACAATGTAATTACAATGTTATAACAATGCAATAACCATGTTATTACAATGTTATTATATAGTATTTATAATGTAATGGCATAGAAATTACAATGTTACAACAGTGTATCTACAATGTTATAACAATGTAATAATATTATTATAACATTGTAATTACTATGTCGTAACATTATAGTTACTATATAATAACATTGTATTTGCATTGTTTTTACATTGTAATTACTTTGTCATTACATTAAAATGACTACATCATTACATTATAATTACTATGTAATAACATTGTATTAGGGTATATGCAGAGTTACAGCATGTCTTTTCCCTACTCAAAATAAACTTCTGGTGAACGGTTAATGTGGCTTTTTTCCATTTTATAAGGTTACTTTCACAGCATTGATGTTCTAATATAATTAACATTTAACCAGTTAAATAGATTTTGGCATTCATTTAGTTGCTCAAGCGTACAATTGGATAAAAAGCCGTTTACACGCATGCGCCCGTCAGGATTAGTAGGCTAGCGCAAAAGCTCCATTGAATATACTGGGGTAAAATAAATGTTCATATTTTAAAGACATGGCAGATAAAATGTAATTTAATCCAGTGCTTCTTGTACATTCAGAGACCCACTTTATATCAGATATCACTCAGCCAGTGGAGATCGCTGATTTTTAAAGAAGACCTTAAACGCGCCGATTTTGTAACTGCATACAGTTCACCGGAAACATTTGACTCAGGTTACTGACAAATTAAAAGTCCTTCCGCATACTTCCACATATACCCTATTACATTGTTATAAAATTATAATTACTATGTAATTACAAAATAATTATAATGTAATGACATAGTAGTTACAATGTTATAGCAATGTATTTACAATGTTCTAACTATGTATTTACAATGTTTATACACAGTAATTATGATGTAATGACATAGCAATTACATTGTTAGAACAGTGTAATTACATATATGATAGTACAGTACTGTCCGTTTTATATTGTGTATTGAAGAGTACAATTGCAAAAAAATATAGAAATGACTAAAACTTGATATTTTAGTATTTTTCAGTAATTATGTTTTTACACTGAGTAATGTAAAATCAAGATTTCAAATGCAATTTTTTTAAATATAAGACTTTTAAGAGATGGTGGCAATTTTTACAATCAAGAAATTTTGTACAAAATCTGTACTAAAATCAAAGAGAAACACAAGTTACATTTTTTGTTTAGTAGAAGTGAATGAGTTGACAGAGAAGCTGACTTAAACTTGCTCAGAGAAATGCTGTGGCTGTCAAACATGGTTTACTTCACTAAGCCAGTTTAATGGTGAAGGGATTGATCCAATAGGCCTATTGATAGAAGGTTTGCGAAGAAATGACATCCTCCCTTGTAAAAGTATTTTGTAGTATTTTCAAAATACAAAATTACAATATTTTATTTTGATACATTTATGGCTGCTGTATTTTGTAGTTTTCTTTTTGATACACTTAAAATTGAGATATTTGTTCATTTATTTTAAAATATATTTCAATGTATTTTCGCCCAACCCTGCCAAGGACCACAATTTTACCCCCTAAAAAAATCATGTTCACTGAATGAAAAAGAGTCACCTACCTGTACCCTAGCCTGTACTTTAATGTAGAAATTATAGTTTGTGAATTTATAACATGTTACCGCAAGTGAGTGGCTGTTTAATTGGTGTATTTGATGTGAGTAGTGCACATTGTCCAATTATATTTTAAAATATCTCCATAAACAAAAGGGTGCATTTTAAAAACCATAAATGTTATGTTTTTCTAGTACTTATGTGTATTTACATGTCTGAAAAACACTGATAAATTGTGATTTATGACATGATGCCTGTGTTTTTCTCTACTTCAGTGCCAGCCATCAAGAAAAAAAAGTAGCTCTTTACATGACATACTTTATGTTCTATACTGATCACACTGGTGTGATCGTAAACATAAAAAATAAATAAATAATTAATTCTCTTCAGGACCTATTGCATGTGATTATTGCTTGTTTAAATTGTTTATTTTTTCAATAATGTACATTTGTTCTGTATTGCATTTTATATTATTTGGTATGGACATTTTATTAGTTTAGTGTTGTGTGCTATCCTGATGGTATCACAAATTTTTCATGGACAGGTCATTTGCAAAAAACATCTTTTTTTCATGATGATTATCATAACATTTAATGATAAAAAAACATTGTCTAGTAAATTAGCAATGTATCATGCATTGAAAGATAGTGTTAATTGTTGTAAAATACATAGACGGCAAATTTGGCATAGTACCAGAAATTATGTCTTTCTTTCTTTCTTTCTTTCTTTCTTTCTTTCTTTCTTTCTTTCTTTCTTTCTTTCTTTTTCTTTTTTACATAAATTAAACATTATATTTTCTAAAAATGTCAGAAAATAAAATTAATCTTTAATTTTATTGTTATTGTAATTAGTAGTTTACCATTGTGACTTAAGCACTTGTATAAGAATATAAGAACCCTTGTGCCTTTGAACATACATTTAACACTTTAGAATGAATACAGATGTTAAAACAGTATTCATTATACCTACCACTATATTTTCAATGCAGATTCTAACTATTCCTAATTCTATGTAGAAATTAAATGTACACTTTAGTCAATTAAACACAATATCTTAAAAAAATAAAAAGTAAATGTTACTACACCATACCTCTGTGAGTGACACCACAAAATGTTCATAATAAAAATATAATACAGTATGATGCTCACAACAGTGAGGCAGTTCAGTGATGTTAGAAAGAGGTACTAAATATGTAAAGGACAGTTGGGGTATAACCTTATCTAGCACAGCATGATAGTTTCTCATTTTCTGCCCTGAGCAAGAGCATTGTTTAGTCATCAAGTGTGGAAACTAAATGAGTGGTGAAATTGAAAGAAAACAGCAATGTTTTAAAACTCAGAGGAATCCTCAGTTTTAACATGAAGCGGAAGCAGCATATGTGTGCCTATAACAATATTCAAATAATACAACTGTATTTGGGACATCAGTACACTAGTGTATTGCATTTAACCTTTTAAAATTACAAATGAGAGTAGGTGACTCAATGTTTTATTTGCAGGAAACTTTGCAGCAGTAGTAACATATATATTTTTTTAAATAACCAACAATTATCACTATACTGTAGAATATGTACATTAATGTGACTTCCTTGCACTTTAAAAAAAACAGCGGCTTTGCAAACATCTTGGTAAATTAGCATAAAGTCACTCAAAAATAAATGACTTAACATCCAAGATCAGAATCAGTTTTATTGCCAAGTGTGCTTCACACACATAAGGAATTTGTTTTGGCAACAGAAGCTTCCAGTGTACATAAAGTGACAAGTGACAACACAAAATTAAATATGAGAAAAGAAAAAGGTGATAAACATTAAACATTAAACAGAGATGCAGTTAGTCAAAAATATCTGGATGTTGAGTTGTATGTACAGATATGTTGTAAATATACAGGTGTTACGTAACGGACGCACCGCGCTATGTACATAAGGTTTAGAATGACCGTCTGTAAAAGAGGTCACCCGGAGTCCCCTTTCCTGCTCCCCAAGCACACACACACAGGCAAGTTGTCGAAAGGGATTAACAAATTTATTAAACAAAAACTTCAAGTATCAAAAGGGAACAAAAGGCCAAAACAACAAACAAAACAAGGTACGCTACCTAATATTAAATTCCTTACCTAAACCAAAAATAAAAGCTCTATAAATCAAATAACAATTCTACCCTCCTTGACTGTCCATTAAACAGGAGAAAACGTAACAAAAGAAAAAGGGCATTCCCTTTTATCATTTAGCAGCAAATTAACAGGTAGCCACAGCTAACACAGAATACCGTCCTAGAACCGGATTTAACAGAGTATCTCACCAGATGACTTTGGAAAAAGGGGTTCAGACAGAAAGATAAACGATTAGCCACCGCTTGTTGTTGTGCTGTTGTTGGTTTGCTTAGTTTTATTGTGTACACTAGAAGTGGTCAATATGGTTTGTGAGCTATTTTTCAAGTTCTCTGAAGTCATGTGATTACATTTTGTATCATTAACAGGCCACAATTTAAAGATAAAGTTTACCAAAATGTTGATGTAAATATAACAGTGTAATTACAACGTTGTAACAATATAATTACAGTGTTATTACATAGTAATTATAATGTAATGACATAGTAGTTACATAGCTATAACACTGTAATTACTACGTCATTACATTATAATTACTATGTAAAAACATTGTTATAACATTGTAACAACATTGTATTTACATTGTTATAACATAGTAATTATAACGCAATGACATAGTAATATTATAACAATGTAATGGCATAGTAATTATAGTTTAATGACATAGTAATTACTAGAGATGCCACAATTCTCAATACAATATTGAACCGTTCGGTACGACATCCACGGTTCAATACGCGCTTGTGAATTGCGGTTTTTCCGGTTTTACGTTTAAATAATTTATGTGCGTTTTATTTCTCTCCGAATAGACTGTGTGTGCCTGAAAATCTACAGGCTGAGATGAGGAAACTCCTCCCCGCGAGTAAATATTCAATCACTTTTCTCTAAAGTTAGGGGGCGCTCTACCATCATTCCACACTTTAACATGGTGAAGTGAGGAGGAAGCGCCGGTGTCTTTCAACTCCGCGGTGTTGGGACATTTCGGGTTTATACTCGACGCGTCCGCAAGTTCGCTTGAGTGCGCGCTGCGAATGTGGCGTTTTGAGACCCAAGCAAACAGTGCGCGTGGCGCCGCGTTTGATTTGAGTTGAATATGAAACACTTTGAAGAGAATTTGTCTGAAACAGTACGACTGTACACATATCTTTATTATCCGTGATCATACAGATAACCTGATGAACAATCATTCTTGCCTAGAAATAGCAACAGCAGTGGGAAAAGAGGAAAGTTTTTGTTAGAAGGTTTGGAAAAACCTGAGGGATTGTTAAAGCCAAAAGAGGCAAAATGGAGACCCAGGTACACAATTACAGAAATATGTTTGTCCACCAGTCATAAGTTTTACACTGATGTATATGTTACAATTTTGAATTTTAAACAATTTAATAGCTACAAAACCAAAATGAAATAGAAATGAATATTTGAACCTTTCGGTTTACACTGATGCCCTGTTTTTCTAGGCTTTATATTGGTGATAATGATCAGTAATGTTGGACCATTATTACCCTTTTAGCATAAGTATAGCACAGAAACTAGCCAGACAGTAATGTGTGAATTGTGGAGCAGGCTAAATCTAAAAATCTAAATCTATTTTTTAGTAAGTGTGCTTTATTTTGCCTTTTATTCTTGCCATAATAAAGAATATATTTGTAGAGCAACCCATGTTCAGTTGTCATTAATATTTTAATAAACTTTAATAGGTAAAACTGTCCGAGATATAAACAAAAGCAAGTGATGCATCAAATTAGATTAAAACAAATCTTGAATTGTTATAAAGATCCCTATAATCATTAAAATAATACTTTATACTTTGTATAAAGTACAAATGTGTTTATTTGGAATGGTCAATTTATGTTTATTAACTTCACATGCATGTTTATTTTTAAAATGTAGGAATTTATGTGTTGCCCAGTTTGTACATAGGCTACCAGCAGCTGTGAGATTTCAGTGTTAATTTTTTATTATTATACAATACACTAGGAACTAGTGTACCGTTCTTGGCTTTGAAGTAAATTAAAGGAGTATTGCAATAAATCGTTTTTATTTTTTTCTCTTTCTTACTGTTCCTATTGCCTAAGCATAGAATAACAATAAAAAAACCACTTATGTGTTAAGCCATCAGAACCGAACCGAACCGAAAACCGTGTTAAAAAACCGAGGTATGTATTGAACCGTAAGCTAACTGTATTGTTGCATCCCTAGTAATTACACAGTTTTATCATTATCGTTACTATGTAAAACCATTGTAATTACAATGCCTTAAGATTACTGTAAATACATTATAATTACATTGTTGTAACATAGTATTTTTAATGTAGTGACATAGTAATTGCATTGTTACAACATTGTATTTACTATGTCATCACATTATAATTACTGCCATTACAGTATAAATACTATGTAATAACAGTGTAATTACATTGTTTTTAACATTGTAATTACTATGTCATTACATTTAAATTACTTTGTCATTACATCATAATTACTATGTAATTACATTAAAATCACTATGTCATTACATTATAATTACTATATAATAACATTGTAATAGGGTATATGCAGAGCTACAGTATGTTTCTTTCCATACTGATAAACATCCGGTGAACGATTAATTAATAGTTACCTAATTGATTTAACAGCTTTTGAATGTACTATTTTTGATTTCATGAATTCCAAATCAAAAGGAATCTGACTTAACAGCTTACATGCTGTAGCAAATCAGCTTTAAGCTTTATTAATGACAGAAAATCTGAAAAAAGAAGGAAAAAAAGAGAAAATATGTCAGCACAAAATACAGTAAAGTGTTTTATGTTAGAATGTTTAGATATTGATTCAATTTTAATGTGTGAGCAGCTTGTTGTTGTACTGTTGTTGGTTTGCTTAGTTTTTTTGTGTACACTAGAAGTGGTCAATATGGTTTGTGAGCTATTTTTCAAGTTCTCTGAAGTCATGTGATTACATTTTGGATCAATAACAGGCCACAATTTAAAGGTAAAGTTTACCAAAAATGTTGATGTAAATATAACAGTGTAACTACAATGTTGTAACAATATATTTACAGTGTTTTTACATAGTAGTTATAATGTAATGACATAGTAATTACATTGTTATAACATTGTAATTACTACGTCAACACAGAATAATTACTATGTAACAACATTGCTATAACATTGTAATAACATTGTTATAACATTGTTATAACATTGTAATTGCATTTTAATCACATAGTAATTATAATGCAATGACGTAGTAATATTATAACAATGTAATGGCATAGTAATTATAATGCAATGACGTAGTAATATTATAACAATGTAATGGCATAGTAATTATAATGTATTGACGTAGGAATTACAATGTTATAACAATGTAATTACAATGTAATGATATTGTAATTACAATGTTATACCATTGTAACTACACTGTTATAACATTATAACTACTATCTAGAAACATTGTAAATACAATGGTTTAACATAACTGTCATTACATTATCAATACTATGTAACAACAGTGTATTTACATTGTTTTAACATTGTAATTACTATGTCATTACAATAAACTTACTATGTCATTACATTGTAACTACTATGTAATAACATTGTAATATGCTATATGCAGAGCTACAGTACGTCTCTTCCCATACTGATAAACATCCATTGAACGGTTAATTAATTGTTATAATGTTATAATGTAATTACAATGTTATAGCAATGCAATTGCAATGTAATGATATAGTAATTACAATGTTACAACAGTACTGTCATTACTTTATAATTACTTTGGTAAAACAGTAGTTAGAATGTAATGACATGGTAATTACATTGTTTTAACATTGTAATTACTACGTCATTACATTTTATTTACTATGTCATTGCATTATAATTACTATGTACTATGTATTTACTATGTACTATGTACTATGTATTTTAGATTTCAGGAAATCCAAATCAAAAGGAATCTGACTTAACAGCTTACATGCTTTAGCAAATCAGCTTTAAGCTTTATCAATGACAGAAAATCTGAAAAAAGAAGGAAAAAAAGAGAAAAATATGTCAGAACAAAATACAGTAAAGTGTTTTATGTTAGAATATTTAGATATTGATTCAATTTAAATGTGTGAGCAAATTGTTGTAGTGCTGTTGTTTGTTTGCTTAGTTTTTTTTGTGTACACTAGAAGTGGTCAATATGGTTTGTGAGCTATTTTTCAAGTTCTCTGAAGTCATGTGATTACATTTTGTATCATTAACAGGCCACAATTTAAAGGTAAAGTTTACCAAAAATGTTGATGTAAATATAAGTGTAATTAGAATGTTATATCAATATAATTACAGTGTTATTACATAGTAGTTATAATGTAATGACATAGTAACATGGTTATAACATTGTAACTACTACGTCATTACAGTTTATTTACTATGTAATAACATCGTTATAACATTGTAATAACAATGTTTTAACATTGTAGTAACATTGTTATAACAGTAATTATAATGCAATGACATAGTAATATTATAACAATGTAATGGCATAGTAATTATAATGTAGTGACGTAGGAATTACAATGTTATAACAATGTAATTACAATGTTATAGCAAAGTAATTTCAATGTAATGGCATAGTAGTTACTTAGTTATAACATTATAATTACTATGTAGTACCATTGTAATTACAATGTCTTACCATTACGGTCATTACATTATAATTATATTGTTATAGCATACAATTATAATGTGATGACATAGTAATCACATTGTTATAACATTGCATTTAGGATGTCATCACATAAACATGACTGTCATTACATTATAAATACTATGTAATAACAGTGTATTTACATTGTTTTTAACATTCTAAATACTGTCATTACATTAAAATCACTATGTCATTACACTATAATTACTATTTAATAACATTGCAATGTGGTACATGCAGAGCTACAGTATCCCTCTTCCCATATTTATAAACATCCAGTGAACGGTTAATTAATTGTTACCTAATTGATTTAACAGCTTTTGAATGTATTATTTTCAATTTCATGAATTCCAAATCAAAACAAATTGGACTTAACAGCTTACATGCTGTAGCAAATCAGCTTTAAGCTTTATCAATGACAGAAAATATGAAAAAAAAGAAGAAAAAAGAAAAGAAAAAATATGTCAGCACAAAATATTGTAAAGTTTTTTAAGTAAGAATGTTAAGATATTGATTCAATTTTAATGTGTGAGCAGATTGTTGTTGTGCTGTTGTTGGTTTGTTTAGTTCTTTTGTTTTGTTTTTTCTGTGTGCACACTAGAAGTGGTCAATAAGGTTTGTGTGCTCTTTTTCAAGTTCTCTGAAGTCATGTGATTACATTTTGTATCAATAACAGGCCACAATTTAAAGATAAAGTTTACCAAAAATGTTGTTTTAAATATAATAGTGTAATTACAATGTTGTAACAATGTAATTACAGTGTTATTACATAGTAGTTATAATGTAATGGTATTACATTATAAATACTATGTAATAACATTGTTATTACATTGTTTTAACATTGTATTTACATTGTTGTAACATAGTATTTATAATGTATTGACATAGTAGTTACAATGTTATAACAATGTATTTACAATGTAATGTATAGTAATTGCACTGTTAAAACATTATAATTACTATGTATTAACATTGTATTTACAATGTTATAACAGTACTGTCATTACATTATAGTTACTGTCATTACATTATTACTATGTAATAACATTGTAATAGGGTATATGGAAAGCTACAGTATGTCTCTTCCCATACTGATAAACATCCGGTGAACAGTTAATTAATTGTTAACTGAATTGTTTTTTACAGTTGTGTGAAAGGGATATTTATCCACAATTGTAATACATTAACCTACATTGTGATTAGGTTCACTTAATTGATTTAACAGCTTTTGAATGTACTATTTTTGATTTCATGAATTCCAAATCAAAAGGAATCTGACTTAACAGCTTACATGCTGTAGCAAATCAGCTTTAAGCTTTATCAATGACAGAAAATCTGAAAAAAAGAAGAAAAAAAAAGAGAAAACATGTCATGTGAGTCATGAAGTCATGTGATTACATTTTGTATCAGTAACAGGCCACAATTTAAAGTAAAGTTTAACAAAAATGTTGCTCTAAATATAACAGTGTACTTACAATGTTGTAACAATATATTTACAGTGATTATACATAGTAATTATAATGTATTGACTTAGTAATTGCATTGTTATAACATTGTAATTACTATGACATCACATTATAATTACTATGTATAAACATTGTTATAACATTGTAATTACAATGTTATAACAAAGTAATTATAATGCAATGACATAGTAATATTATAACAATGTAATGGCATAGTAATTATAATGTAATGACAGTAATTACAATGTTTTGACAATGTATTTACAATGTTATAATGATGTAATTACAACATTATAGCAATGTAAATATAATGTAATGGCATAGTAATTATTACACTGTCATAACATTATAATTACTATGCAAGAACATTGTAATTACAATGTCTTAACATTACTGTCAATACATTATAGTTACATTGTTATAACATAGTAGTTATAATGTAATGACATAGTAATTGCATTGTTATAACATTGTAGCTACTATGTCATCACATAATTATTGTCATTACATTATAAATACTGTGTAATAACAGTGTAAATACATTGTTTTAACATTGTATTTACAATTTCAATACATTTAAATGACTTTGTCATTACATTATATTTACTATGTAATAACATTGTAATAGGGTATGTGCAGAGCTACAGTATGTCTCTTTCCATACTGATAAACATCAGGTGAACGTTTAATTAATTGGTAACCTAATTGATCTAACAGGTTTTGAATGTACTATTTTTGATTTCATGAATTCCAAATCAAAAGGAATCTGACTTAACAGCTTACATGCTGTAGCAAATCAGCTTTAAGCTTTATCAATGACAGAAAATCTAAAAAAAAGAGTAAAAAAAGAGAAAATATGTCAGCACAAAATACAGTAAAGTGTTTTATGTTAGAATGTTTAGATATTGATTCAATTTTAATGTGTGAGCAAATTGTTGTTGTGCTGTTGTTTGTTTGCTTAGTTTTTTTTTTGTGTACACTAGAAGTGGTCAATATGGTTTGTGAGCTATTTTTCAAGTTCTCTGAAGTCATGTGATTACATTTTGTATCATTAACAGGCCACAATTTAAAGGTAAAGTTTACCAAAAATGTTGATGTAAATATAAGTGTAATTAGAATGTTGTATCAATATAACTACAGTGTTATTACATAGTAATTATAATGTATTGACATAGTAGTTACATTGTTATAACATTGTAACTACTACGTCACTACAGTTTATTTACTATGTAATAACATCGTTATAACATTGTAATAACAATGTTTTAACATTGTAATAACATTGTTATAACAGTAATTATAATGCAATGACAGTAATATTATCACAATGTAATGGCATAATGATTATAATGTAGTGATGTAGGAATTACAATGTCATAACAATGTAATTACAATGTTATAGCAAAGTAATTTCAATGTAATGGCATATTAATTACACGGTTTTAACATTATAATTACTATGTAATACCATTGTAATTACAATGTCTTACCATTACGGTCATTACATTATAATTACATTGTTATAACATAAAATTATAATGTGATGACATAGTAATCAGATTGTTATAACATTGCATTTAGGATGTCATCACATTAAAATGACTGTCATTACATTATAAATACTATTTAATAACAGTGCAATTACATTGTTTTTAACATTCTAAATACTGTCATTACATTAAAATCACTATGTCATTACACTATAATTACTATTTAATAACATTGCAATATGGTACATGCAGAGCTACAGTATCCCTCTTCCCATATTTATAAACATCCAGTGAACGGTTAATTAATTGTTACCTAATTGATTTAACAGCTTTTGAATGTATTATTTTCAATTTCATGAATTCCAAATCAAAACAAATTGGACTTAACAGCTTACATGCTGTAGCAAATCAGCTTTAAGCTTTATCAATGACAGAAAATATGAAAAAAGAAGAAAAAAAGAGAAAACATGTCAGCACAAAATATAGTAAAGTGTTTTAAGTAAGAATGTTTAGATATTGATTCAATTTTAATGTGTGAGCAGATTGTTGTTGTGCTGTTGTTGGTTTGTTTAGTTCTTTTGTTTTGTTTTTTCTGTGTGCACACTAGAAGTGGTCAATATGGTTTGTGTGCTCTTTTTCAAGTTCTCTGAAGTCATGTGATTACATTTTGTATCGATAACAGGCCACAATTTAAAGATAAAGTTTACCAGAAAGGGTTTTAAATATAACAGTGTATATACAATGTTGTAACAATGTAATTACAGTGTTATTACATAGTAATTATAATGTAATTGTATTTCATTATAAATACTACGTAATAACATTGTTATTACATTGTTTAACATTGTATTTACATTGTTATAATATAGTAGTTATAATGTATTGACATAGTAAATACAATGTTATAACAATGTAATTACAATGTAATGTATAGTAATTGCACTGTTAAAACATTATAATTACTATGAATTGACATTGTATTTACAGTGTTATAACAGTACTGTCATTACTTTATAATTACATTGTTATAACATTGTAATTATGATGCAATGACATAGTAACTACATTGTTATAACATTGTTATTACTCTGTCATTACATTATAGTTACTATGTCTTTACATTATAATTACTATGTACAAACATTGTAATAGGGTATATGGAAAGCTACAGTATGTCTCTTCCCATACTGATAAACATCCGGTGAACAGTTAATTAATTGTTAACTGAATTGTTTTTTACAGTTGTGTGAAAGGGATATTTATCCACAATTGTTATACATTAACCTACATTGTGATTAGGTTCACTTAATTGATTTAACAGCTTTTGGATGTACTATTTTTGATTTCATGTATTCCAAATCAAAAGGAATCTGACTTAACAGCTTACATGCTGTAGCAAATCAGCTTTAAGCTTTATCAATGACAGAAAATCTGAAAAAAAGAAGAAGAAAAAAGGAGAAAATATGTCAGCACAAAATATAGTAAAGTGTTTTAAGAGTGCTTAGATATTGATTCAATTTTAATGTGTAAGCAAATTGATTTTGTGCTGTTGTTGGTTTGTCTACTTTTGTTTTTTGTTTTGTTTTTTTTTGTGTACACTAGAAGTGGTCAATATGGTTTGTGAGCTATTTTTCAAGTTCTCTGAAGTCATGTGATTACATTTTGGATCAATAACAGGCCACAATTTAAAGGTAAAGTTTACCAAAAAGGTTGATGTAAATATAACAGTGTAACTACAATGTTGTAACATTGTAACTACATTGTTTTTACATAGTAATTATAATGTAATGACATAGTAAATACATTGTTATGAAATTGTAACTACTAAGTCATTACATTATAATTACTGTGTAAAAACATTGTTATTACATTATTATAACATTGTAATTGCATAGCTGTAACATAATAGTTACAATGTAATCACATGGTAATTAAAATGTTATAATGTAATTTACAATGTTATAGCAATGCAATTGCAATGTAATGATATAGTAATTACAATGTTACAACAGTACTGTCATTACTTTACAATTACTTTGGTAAAACAGTAATTATAATGTAATGACATGGTAATTACATTGTTTCAACATTGTAATTACTACGTCATTACATTTTAATTACTATGTCATTGCATTATAATTACTATGTAATACAGTGTAATTAAATAGTTTTAACATTGTAATTACTATGTCATTACATTTAAATTACTATGTAATAGCATTGTAATAGGGTATATGCAACGCTACAGTATGTATATTCCCATACTGATAAACATCCTGTGAACGGTTAATTAATTGTTAACTTAATTGATTTAACAGCTTTTGAATGTACTATTTTTGATTTCATGAATTCCAAATCAAAAGGAATCTGACTTAACAGCTTACATGCTGTAGCAAATCAGCTTTAAGCTTTATTAATGACAGAAAATCTGAAAAAAGAAGGAAAAAAGAGAAAATATGTCAGCACAAAATACAGTAAAGTGTTTTATGTAAGAATGTTTAGATATTGATTCAATTTTAATGTGTGAGCAGCTTGTTGTTGTGCTGTTGTTTGTTTGTCTAGTTCTTTTTTGTGCACACTAGAAGTGGTCAGTGTGGTTTGTGTGTTATTTTTCAAGTTCTCTGAAGTCATGTGATTACATTTTGTATCAGTAACAGGCCACAATTTAAAGTAAAGTTTAACAAAAATGTTGCTGTAAATATAACAGTGTACTTACAATGTTGTAACAATATATTTACAGTGTTTATACATAGTAATTATAATGTATTGACTTAGTAGCTGCATTGTTATAACATTGTAATTACTATGGAATCACATTATAATTACTATGTAATAACTTTGTTATAACATTGTAATAACATTGTTATAACATTGTAATAACATTGTTATAACAAAGTAATTATAATGCAATAACATAGTAATATTGTAACAAGGTAATGGCATAGTAATTATAATGTAATGACAATGTTACAATGTTTTAACAATGTATTTACAATGTTATAATGATGTAATTACAACATTATAGCAATGTAATTATAATGTAATGGCATAGTAATTATTACACTGTCATAACATTATAATTACTATGCAAGAACATTGTAATTACAATGTCTTAACATTACTGTCAATACATTATAGTTACATTGTTATAACATAGTAGTTATAATGTATTGACGAAGTAATTGCATTGTTATAACATTGTAATTACTGTCATCACAGAATTATTGTCTTTACACTATAAATACTATGTAATAACAGTGTAATAGGGTATATGCGGAGCTACAGTATGTCTCTTCCCATACTGATAAACATCAGGTGAACGGTTAATTAATTGTTAACTTAATTGATTTAACAGCTTTTGAATGTACTATTTTTGATTTCATGAATTCCAAATCAAAAGGAATCTGACTTAACAGCTTACATGCTGTAGCAAATCAGCTTTAAGTTTTTATAATCAGCTTTTATAATAGTTACAATGTAATCACATGGTAATTAAAATGTTATAATGTAATTACAATGTTATAGCAATGCAATTGCAATGTAATGATATAGTAATTACAATGTTACAACAGTACTGTCATTACTTTATAATTACTTTGGTAAAACAGTAGTTAGAATGTAATGACATGGTAATTACATTGTTTTAACATTGTAATTACTACGTCATTACATTTTATTTACTATGTCATTGCATTATAATTACTATGTAATACAGTGTAATTAAATTGTTTTAACATTGTAATTACTATGTCATTACATTAAAATTACTATGTAATAACATTGTAATAGGGTATATGCAACGCTACAGTATGTATATTCCGATACTGATAAACATCCTGTGAACGGTTAATTAATTGTTGACTTAATTGATTTAACAGCTTTTAAATGCACTATTTTTGATTTCATGAATTCCAAATCAAAAGGAATCTGACTTAACAGCTTACATGCTTACAACGCTTACAAAAAGAGAAAATATGTCAGCACAAAATACAGTAAAGTGTTTTATGTTAGAATATTTAGATATTGATTCAATTTTAATGTGTGAGCAGCTTGTTGTTGTGCTGTTGTTTGTTTGTTTAGTTCTTTTTTTGTGTGTGTACACTAGAAGTGGTCAATATGGTTTGTGTGCTCTTTTTCAAGTTCTCTGAAGTCATGTGATTACATTTTGTATCATTAACAGGCCACAATCTAAAGGTAAAGTTTACCAAAAAAAATTGATATAAATGTTTTCACACTCAGGCCATCTATTGAGGTGGCAATCTTTTTTTCTTTTTTTGTTTCATCATCCTTTTGTGATTATTTGAGAAGGAAAGTAACTTGAATACAAAGGAGCTTTCTGGTTTTGTATAGTCATCCTCATGTGTGCCTGTTGGCTGTTTTAGTAAAGGACCTTTTTTCCTGGAAAATCAAATACAGTATGTGTTATTTACATACACATGGCCATTACTGTCCATTAAGCAGGTAACAATATTATTGTTAACATAACAGATTAATTGAAAAAAAACTACATGTGTAGATTTATATCTATTTTATTTTATATCTATTAAGATAAAATTATAATTTCTTATATGTTGTAGTGAAAAAATTAGCCTAGCTGGAGTTACATGACTATTAACATTGACCTCATTAAGCCAACATAAAGAATCATCCAACCCAGGCTCATTTTGATTATGTACCCCTAAACACATTTTTGGAGAGCACCAAATACCAAATGTGTACGCTTTTTCAGATCTTAAAGTTTTCTTCCGAGTGCCATTTGTGGCTGTTTTTTTTTTTTTTTTTTGCGTAAATCCACCAGAGGCCGCTGTCCACTGACTGATCTACTGACCCACCCTACTCCTTCCCTAAACCCAACCGATAGTGTTTAAAAAAGCAACAATTGACCCAAACATTCACTTCCCTAAACCCAACTGACAGTGCTTTTCAAAAGCAATCCAGAAAAAGAAAAGCTCTCACCTAATTTTTACCTCATTTTCAGATTTTACCACATTCTCACCCTGTGATTTACTTGTTTATTTATTTTTTTGGTATTTGTTTTGTCTTACTTGTTTTCTGTTACCGTTCTTCACAGACTCAAACCCCATCGTTGCAGTCAACTGCACTCCGCATCACAAGTCTGCTGACGTATACGACAAGCCACTGGACAAACTGGTAACAGTGGAAAAGTCGTCCACAGAGTTAATTGTTCAGCTGGTAAGCGCAAAAAGGAACGATGTCATACTTCCCCGAAGGATTCGTTTTAAAGATGAAAGGTAGCCATACGTATCACTGGCTACATAATTCATGATCTCCAGAAGTGTATATAGGGCTATGTTTTCAGAATTAACCTATGTTAGAAACATCTTTGGAAGAAGGAGGTTCAAAATGTTTCGTAACTGTAAACACATTCTTGTCATATCTTTAAGTTTACTGTTTACATTATGCTGGTAAAGTGTGGCATTTACAAACAAATTCACATTGATCAGAGATGGTTTTTTTTTTCTCTTCTCTCACTGATGTCACTTTTGTTTGAGTTTTGTTTGTTATTGAGAGTAAAACACATAGCACATAATTACATATTAATCTAAATGAAAAAAAAGCATTTAACAGTCAACAGTGTCTCTAATATCACATTTCTGACAGGGCCATACCACTGGATGAAATATATTATAAGAGTGTCATGGTTGTGGATCTATCTGCTCTTCTTGTATGTGTGTGTGTGTGGGAAGGTGTTTGTTTGGGTATATCTTTACAGCGTGGTGTGTGTGTGTTTACATTCATCAGCTGAGTTATCACATGTCTTGTTGCTACTCATCTCACTCAGCTGTTTTCTATCAACCACAGCTGTTGCGCATTACTGCGCGCCTTTATATGTTCAGTGTTTGTAAATAGCGTTTGTCAGTTCGTTGTATGTTCACCTCTGTGTCTGCTTCCTGTTAGGCAACTCTCGCTAATTCCGCTGGTGGTGAATCATCATAGAGTCTGTAACATTTGGACCTTATGCACGTTTCCGTTTCATTGATGTTGTTTCAACTGCCTGCACTGATGACAACAGTGAGAGACTTCACTCCGGATCTGCTGCTCGCATGAACTATTACCGCTGGTAAGCGTGTCGATTTCCTTGAGAGTTGCACCATTGCACTAACCTCCCTTCCCTCGATATCTGGTAAGATATCAGTGAGAGACTTTACTCCGGATCTGTTGCACGGATGAACTATTACCGCTGTTTAGCGTATTGAATTCCTTGTGAGAAGCACCCTTGCTCTACACAATTCTTCTATATCTGGTGAGATCAAGTTGTGAATCTTGTTATCCCTGCTAATAAATCATTTTGCATTCACTTGCATTTGGGTCTCCTGTGTATATTTGTGACAAAGAGAGAGAATGAAGAATATTAACACACAATGTTAAAAGATACTGTCTCAAACTCTTTAGAAATAAAAGTGTTCTGGAATTAACACAGATGGGTAATCATTTTCATTTAACATGTCTAAAGTTGAACAAATGATAAGCCTCAGTCTTTAGGCTGCGGCATTTCTTGCGGACACTGATCCAGCCTTTTAAGATGTACCCAACGGACTTTAGTATTTTGCTTATTTTGCTGAACACTGTAATAGAGGGTAAGTGGAGAGTGCTGACGAGTGGCAATTTCCTGTCCAAACTGAATCCTCAATGGTAATATGCAATTTGTTGGTGACATTTACTTTTAACAGGATTTAGCCTAGTGATTCATTTTTATGTTTCTTCTTCTTCTTCTTTTTCTTCTTCTTTTTCTTCTTCTTCTTATTATTATGAAATTAGTATATATTATTATAAGAATATTTATCTAATTATTTAGTTGGTATCCGATAATAATAAATAGATGCTTTTATTTTATATATACACATATACCAACAATTTGACATGATTATTGTTTGCAAAAGCAGCTATTTATTTTTTTATTTTTTATTTTTTAGAATCTCTGTCCAGTTACAGCAAGGTTGAATTGGTCCTCTTTTCCTGAACAGGAAAAATGTAAAATTTCCAGCAGGTTAATATTCAGGAAGAAGGACAAGGAACTACTCCCTTCTGTGTGTGTTGCACTGACATTTAAAGTTCCTCTGTCACAGGTTTTAGGCACAGACAATAAAGGGCATCGCTCAAAGCAGATGGACCGCAGTTTTGATTTTTGGCCAAAAATGCTGTTTATTCAGTCAAATTCTGTCCTGTGTAATGGAAAAGAATGCAATTTACCAGTCACTACATTGTTTATTTAATTATGGAATAGAGGGGCACAAATTTATACACACAGTTAAACATTTCCACACAGGCTAGCAAAACAACACCGAAACAATGACCATATTTAAAAGTTTCCACATCCAAGCTATATATAGTGAACATGTTGCACAACATCAAAAAATCATTTTTGATATATTAAACATTTATTTAAACATAAAGCAGAAGTAAAATTCTGGTTTAAGTTAAATTGTCTTCCTTGTTTTGAGACAAATATGCTGCTGTTGTTGTTGTTGTTGTTGTTGTTTTATCTCCAGCATTTTAGACATTTCTTTATTGCTTTGCTAATTTGCAGAAGATGCTAAAGTTTTAAATTATGGTAGAAAAGTTAAATGAGAAAGACAATGAGAAATTCCAGAATTAATTATTAATAAAAAAAATAAATAATCTATCTTTGAATTTATTTCAAATAAAAATAAATCTATTAAAATATAGATTTTAAATTCTTCAAAATAATCATCATTATTTTAGTATAGAATTAGATTTAATTGTAACACTTTAACATGGACAAATTACAATACATGTATTACAGTGTTTATTTACCATCGTTAGTGTGTCTTGCACACTTACAGTGCATTAGAAATTCTTAACCACAACTTTAGAATTTAATAATGCATTAATACATTATTAATAGTAAATTATGATTTATTAATGCTGTAAAAAAACACCATTCATTCTTTGTCCATGTTGGTAGGTACATTGCACCGTAAAATAATGTAATGTAATGTGTGTATTTACATAACGCATTTATCGTGGCCATACACACTTATCGTGGCCAAAGTGCTTCACAATCATGAGGGCAGTCTCTCCACACCACCACCAGTGTGCAGCATCCACTTGGATGAAACTAATAGAAACATTGTAAAATGTGACCATATTTATTTGTTTGTTTGTTTGTATTAATAAGTTGTTAATTATAAAACTTTTAGTAAATAATGAAGAAAACAAATATGTACTGTAATTCTCCCCTACAGTAATATACAGCAGACAACACTACACAATCAGAAATATGTATGTACTTGATATATTTTGACATGAGGGTTTTACAATTTTCACTGATAGTCTTTTGTTTAGTTTCATTGATTCACATATCTGTTAAAAATCACAACACATTCAGACTGCATGTAATGCTGCAAGATCAGAGCGATGTCAGCATCTGTCATCACTATAAAAAGACAGTTACGCCACCCAGAAATGAAAGTTCTGTCATCATTTATTCACTCTCATGTCATACCTAAACTGTAAGCCTTTCTTTGTTCTGTGGATTATAAAAGCTGGTACATGAAAGACACATACTGTAGTAGTCAATGTGCTCCAGTGTTGTTTGATTACCAGGATTCTTCAAAATAGTTTCTTATTTCTTTGTTTTCTAATGGCCTGTTAGGAGGATGTTTTTAGTACCTTTCAGGACTTTGATTGAGTCAGGAACCTTGCTGTCTGGAGAATGAGGGAGCTCTCAGATTTCACCTAAAATATTTTAATTTGTTTTTCAAAGATGGACGGGGATTGAAACAACATGAGGGTGACTAATGAACAACATCATTTTCATTGTTGAGTGACCTGACCCTTTTATATACTTTCTATAATAAATTGCTTTTGCATGTTTGATCCGATGCAGACATCAAAAAGGACAAATTTGACCAATAAACTGTTGCAAATATATTTGTAGGCTAAAATTAAATATAAGTAATACCAAAATGAACCATGAAATGTAATTTAAGCATAATATAATTTGGCTCATAAAACAAATAGACATTAATTATAGGTTTTGGTAACACTTAGTGTCCTTGTTTACTTTCCACTTACTATAGAAATTACAATTAATGATGCATAATTACATGCAACCAACCGTATAACCCTATACAGTATAGTGTAGTAAGTACATGTAGTTAATTAATATTACTCAGTAGTTAAACAGGTTGCACTTTATTTTGATGTTCTGTTTGTTGAATTTAAGTTACATTGCATCTACATGCCAACTAATTCTCTTTAGATTATAAGTAGACTGTTAGGTTGGGGTTAGGGTTAGTGTAAGTTGACATGTACTTGCAAAGTTTCTTATAGTAAGTTAAATGTCTGTTGAAGGAGCAGTATCAACAGATATTAAGCAGACAGTCTACTAATACTCATATGGACCATCAAAATAAAGTGTTACCATTAGGTAAACTGTAACAAATACATCTTTAAATAAAATGTAACCCAAGTTTTTCACATGCTTTTTATCCTCGTGGATTTTCAGATCACATTAATTGTAAATTTTGATTGACTTTACAATGAGTTTATCAATTTTTGAAAACTACATTAACATCTGTCAACATCTGCAAATCATCCAAATACACTGGCAAATATTTTAATACAGTTTCAGTCTCTATGAGAAATTTACCTTGTCACTGTACAGTATCTTCTGTGTATAAATTTTGTTTCCACAGAAAATCTAATTGAGCACTTTACCAGGCTTAGTTTGCTTTGAAGAGCTAGGAATACAAAGGTGTCTGTGCCAGTTCACCTCAAAGATGACATTACAGACAGTTTTAAATATTTATTGCAAGCATTCTGTGCTGGCGAACTAGACCTTAGTGAGCTAATGTGCAATCTATCTGGCTTTTCAATTTGATGAAACAAATGGATCACTGCACTGTGTGCAAAGTGGCCGCCTGCATTTTAAATTAGATGTATGCACCACTAGTCATTTGGACAAAGAATTAGACTCAAGGCCAGTTATATCAATAGTGTATAATGAATGCAAAACACAAATATAATGGAAGCAAGTGCCCGGCCAGGTTGAATAACCTTGACTAAACTTTTAATGCACCAATGAGAAGAAGCAAAATACTCATACAGTAGATTAACACTTTTAAAATGTAGCAAAGAAGGGATTCAACAGTACATATTTTTGCATATAATTCTTAGAAACGGGATACTAAATAATAAAATCAGAGGCACTAAAACATTGTATTTAAATGATTGCATCAGACGCAAATAAATTGTTGCATGCAGCCTGCAACGCATTGCAAAAAAGCTTGACAATACAAATGATTTTCAGTGTATTGCATTTCAGTGCTTTGAACAAAAATGTGAAATTAATATATAGAGAATGGCTTCTGTAATCAGTCTCGGGTTTGGTTGTTGTCAGAGTGCATTACCAACAGGAGGCGGAAGGCTGTCAGAAAGCTTCATGCTGGAGCATTTGTGTTCATGCTTTGTGACTGATTACGTCAGATGTCTCATATGACATCCTAGTCACCCACAACAATAAAATATCGTCCAATTCGGGCCTTCATTATGATGACAGAGAGCGCTTGCTTCCCTCTGTCTGACTGTCTCAGTGCAAACGCATTATGCTTGCCATTTCCCAGTAGACCCCCATGTTTGAGAGATATCTGAAATGGAAATCGTGTAAGTGTTATGCTCAGCCTAGTTGCAGTGGAAGTAAACTCACACAGTGTATGTATCAGTGCAGACTCTGACTTGTCACTGATGATTTGTTGGTGTTTTTGGATAAGGATATACTGAAATATTCTGTCATGAATCCATTTCTGTCATTAATTTCCGGATGAATTCTCAGCATTTCAGCATGTTGACTCATATTAGACCATTAATCACTGGCAGTAAATATCACAGCTGTGACTGCTTGCTAAACATTTTCAAATGCATATAAATGACTGGGAAAAATACAGTATTTAAAATTCTCATTTTACTCCTCATTATTTCTCATTATTTTCCTTGGTGTCAATCGGAATCGAACTACAAAATGTAAACGTTAATTAAGAACCGGTGTTCAATAGCGTACTGGTCAAAGAACCTCTTAAAAATGATGTTTACCTCCACTATTCAAGGACTTCATTGTCATTTACATTAGTTAGACCCCTTCTACATCAATGCAGTAGATTTAAAAGAAAAAAAAAATCAATTAGGTATTCAGCTGTTAAATGAACGCAGTTACCTTTCCATTAGTCACTATAAAGCGTCCCATATACACTAAGTACTGCATGTATAATTAGTCTTTGAAAAGTCTGATTTATATATCTGTCTATAGGTTTTTGCAACCCAGTCTCATGTGAAAACATCCACGTGACAAGAAAAATGATTGCTTCTTGCAAGATTTGCAACACCTTAATTGAAAAATGGCCAAAGTATAAAAGGTTATTGGTCTTTCACAGGTGAAAATAGGGGTACTGCCTGCACTAAACCTTAACCAAATCGAAAATAAGAACAAGTCTTTGAACTCTTTTACCTGCACTTCAGTTTCACTGTACTCAGCAATCTGTAAAGTGCAGTACTGTGCCAGGTGAGCTACCATGCATGTTCATATCAGAAAAAGTATATCATAAATATATTGCCTAAATGTGTAGACAATTCTGCTCAAGCTAACATTTCTGAAGGGCATTCAGCAATCAGAAAATTATTAGTACTGTACACGTAGATGTACTTGATTTGAATGATTTAATCACAACTGTGGACTCAAGGACATCACTAGTCTTTCAAAGGACACAACTAGTCTCTCACAAACAGACATCACTAGTCTCTTACAGACATCACTGGTCACACACACATCATTAGTCACACACATCACTATAGTCTTTAAGTCGTAAACATGAACACATCACACCTGTTTTCTATTCCCTCCACTGGCTCCCTGTAAAGTTTAGAACTTATTTTAAAATGTGGTTGTTTATTTTTAATGCAGTCAATGGTTTTGCACTTTCTTATTTATCTGAGATTTTACACAATCTCTAACGCAGCAGAACCTTGCATTATGCTGACCCACTTTTTCCTAGAGGTTCCACAATTAATGTACAAGCAGTAGGCTGGTCACTCTTTTGCAATGGCACGTCATAAACCCTTTCTACTGAGCTCTGCACAATCACTGACCAGCCACTGTTTAAAGCCAAGCTTAAACTATGACACTTTTATCTGTTTTCAATATTTTATTGTTTTCTGTTGACATTCTTGTATTAATTATATAATATGTATTTGTTGTTAAGATTTGTTATGTAAATTAATTTACTGTTGTAAATAATTTTGACCATCCTTGGATGTTGTAAGGTGCTACAAAACAAAAGTTGACTGATTGATTGGTAGTTCATTTATTGCAATAGATGTACGTAAGTTTAATACATGTACTCTGAAATACTCTCACATGGGTCATGAGTAGGGCCAGACAGAATCTGCTGACATTTTTTACTATTTCTGCAGAGAATTATGGGTAACACTTTATTTTGATGGTCCATTTGAGTATTAGTAGACTGTCTGCTTAATATCTTTTGATGCTGCTACTAAACAAACATTTAACTGACTATAAGAAACTTTGCAAGTACATGTCAACTTACACTAACCTTAACCCTAACCCCAACCTAAAGGCCCGTGCACACCGAGACGTTTTTTTCTCACATTTTCCGTCGACGTTTAATGCCTTGTGACTAAATAAAGGGCGTGAATGTGATTGTGCACACCAACGCGCTAAACGGCAGGCACAAAAGTGTCATTTTTAAAAAACGCCTCAAGCTCTCTTTTTTTGGTTTTGACGCGCCACATCAAAACGTTCTCCGCCAATCAGATTAGCACTTTTGTTCAGTAAGTTACAGTAAAAAGCACTTGGAGGCGCTCAAGCGCAAAACTGTCAATGCGAGCGCACATTGAAGAAAATGCCCAGAGGCGATATGAACGTGGAGCTGCTTATTGCACTGGTGAACAATAATTATGTCTTCATTGCTAGAGCTGGAGCTGCTACTTGAACCATCCATAACAACAAGCATGTCAACTTTGTCTTCTTCTTCTGTGTTACAAGCGGGTGTCAGAAGCTTGAAGTCAAGGAGTGATTTTGCATACTCTTCTGCTCGACGCCAGTAAAAATCGCTTGGGTTTGAATCCGGAAAAACGTCTTGAAAAACACTGACGATAAACGAAACGAAACGAAAAGCGTCCCGGTGTGTACGTGCCTACTTATAATCTAATGAGAATTAGTTGGCATGTAGATACAATTTATCTTAAATTCAACAAACGGACCATCAAAGTAGTGTGACCAAATTTTGTAAAAAATCTGCAGATTTATGTGGGATGATTTTAGAAGTATCATAACTAAAAACTTAATATATGAAATAAAAAATAATAGCTTTTTAACTTTTATTTATTGTTTAAAATACAAATCCAATTAGATCCACTTATTTGATAAACAAAGCAAATCTCTCATATATCTACTGAAAGACTGAAAATAATACTTTACAAACTGTATTGTAAATAAATCAAACGGACACTTTCATATTGGTCAATATTATTACTAAAATTAATTAAAAAACTGAATAAATATAAATTTCCACACATCTACACAAGTTAATATATAGACTCATTGATAGACTAAAAATCTGTGGAAATCTGCAGATTTCTGTGCACGCAGATTTCGTATGGGCCTAGTCATGGGCTATGAAATGAGTTCAGAATACTGCAGGTATGCAGGTGGTCATATGAAATATATTTAATGTTTATTTACAAGCAAACGTTGCAATTTACTGGCGAAATAAAATGCTTCCGTCGTTATTTGAAAAGGTCTTTCTTTATAGACCAATAGGGATATTAACCAGCATGTTACCTCTCAGTGATATAAAACGTGCTGAGACAATAACAATTTTTATGTAATGACTGCGAATGTGCCTGCATAGCCTCATACAGTAATCATTTACTGTGTGTTTTTAAAACGTTGTTCTTAAAACTGAACTTTGATATTTGTGGTGTTAAAAGGAAAACATAAAAACACAAACTTGGCCAACTGTGAGAGTTTTGGGTGGGACAAAGTGTTTGACGGGCTAATGGCAGCCTCAATCTGCCAATGAAATCAACAGCCAAAATAGACAATCAGTTTGCTGTTCTGAAAAGCTTTGTTGCATCTGCCCTTGTCAATCAAGCTTTAAAGTCAGACAAGCTTTCAAGAGTTTGCACTTAGCTGATGATTTAATTTAAGCTTGTTTGGCATGCTGTCCCGGGAGAGAGCCCTGAGCTTAAGGGATCCTCGAGCCCAGGGCTTCCTCCCGTTCGTAGAGCGAGAGGGGAGCTTAAGTTTAGGTAGATCTCAAACTCCCCCGGTGCGGTAGCTAAGGAACTCTTAAGGAGGAATAGAGTGAGACAGTTATATTTATTGCTTTGTCTATGGTGATTTAAGTATATCTTTGCGGGTGGGAGGAAACCGGAGGACCCGGGGGAAACCCACGCGGACACGGGGAGAACATACAAACTCCGCACAGAAACGCCCGCCATCCTGGCGAGGACCAGGGCTGACAGTGTTCTTGCTGTGGGGCAACAGTGTTAACCACTGGGCCGCCATGTCGCCCGATCTAAGAAAAGGGGGAGGAAAGGGGGGTTTCTTCCATACGAAGATAGTAGTGGACTGGAACTGTGGTTATTTATAGTAAATGTGGGATCGTATGATTGAAGATCATGATTAGTTAATGCGAGACCAGCTGTGGTAAATCATAAGCACGTGATCCTCTCAAAATTAGTTTATGTATAAACTTCACTTAGTGAAATAATTATCATATGAAAAATAAAAGAAAAAAATATGGCACATGCAATTTGTAATTGAATTCTGCTTATTTTATTAATGAAATATTTGAGTATTCTTAAACAAATGCTTTGGATCAAAGTGTAATTGGTAATGTTATTAAGTTTGATTTGATTCATTTGCATTTTGCAGTCACAAAAATGTAAGGAAAAAGTCTGCCATTGTTTATGAGAGAAGGTCAATAGCAATAGAAATAGTCAAATCAATATAAGCAACACCATAATAAACAAGTACACATACATTCAAACAAAAAACATAAACACATAAATGTACAAGAAGCTAGATGCACTAAGCGCACACTAAGCACAGTCTGAAATGATCTCCAAATCTTTACGATGATGTTGGAGAGACGCAACAATCAATACTGTGCTCAAAACACTCTCTTGCACTTGGTAAGAAATAATTATTCTGTGTGAGTCAGCAAGCACAAAAAAATTCTGGTCCGAAGACCCAAAATCTGGGCTGCTGGGTGAGAGGAAATCATCAGATCCCACACCATGTCAAATACACATTGTCTCAAAATCTCACGTTTGCGATCTGAGCATCAAGAGAGCTTCACTTGACTGCCATTTTCAATATTACACCCTGAGGCAGTCCTAATACAGCGAAATGTGCTGTGAAGGAGATGGAAGAAAATACTTCCACTCTTAAGATACCTGTAGATGACTAAACTGTGCAGAAACTTGAGAAAATAAACTGACAAACAAAAAAAAATCTAAAACTTTGTGGATGTTGAATGTGATATTTCTAATTAATACATTGACACTAAAAAAATCTAAGCAAGCAAGATACACCTAGAGTGCTTCTCAATAATGTTCAATTTTCTCGCTTTTTAAAATCCATCCAAAGATCTGGAAAGTGATCAACTTCAGATATTTTTTAGAACATCTCAGTTCTTTAATTGCACCATGAGGCGGTGAAGATTGAATTAATATGATTTGTGTGATGCTATTGAATGTATTTGTGTTTTGATGTAACATATAGGATGACGTTAAATGTATATATGATGAAACCAAAGACAAATTTTCACTTTAAGAAATAGGATAATAAAAAAGTTCAAGTCAAAGCGAAATTCTTTGTATGTGTTTTTGAAAAGATCTGTTTACAAAAAACTAAAAACAATTATCAATTTGTGTTAGCGTGCTCCAATGTCAGTTTGTGTGTTTATACTGTATATCCTCAGTTTGGTTTTTGGTATAATATTGTGCATACATGCTTTCACATTATAGTGGAGTTTCTGTAATTGCAAGATAGCGACTAGTAAAAAGTCACAACTTGGAGCCCCCATGTCAACAAGTTTGGCCCCCTAAATTTAGACACGTATTTTTATGTCACAGCTAAAACGCCACGGAGAAGCGAGATTAGCCATCGGTGGCTGTCAGAGATACAACTGAGGCCTTTCTCACGCACTCTCTTTGTCACGTGCACTCACTCTCTCTGCTTTCCCTTGACTTTTGTCAGTGACGGTGCTGCACGCATCAGTTTTCCCACATTCGTCAAAAGTTAAGCCCCAAATTGACACAACTAATAAAAAAAATTCAACTTCAGTCATGTTTATGTTGTGAAAAACTATCAAAATGTCCACCGTTAATTATATTAGACTTTGGTTCTCAATAGCGATTTAAAAAAATTTAATATAGGAAGTCCTCGGCTAGGCTATTATTGATCAGAAAATGAGTGTACATATTTTTACGTTAGGAAATGCAGGCTTGAATTTACAAACAGTCGGCAAGTACTAGAGAACAGATGTAACACATTGATAAAATTTGGTTTTCAGTCACGCTCATGTAAAAGTAATATTCAACTCGTTTAGTTTTGCTTTCATTTATTTTTGTTTTCAGTAATGACATAAAGCACCAGTCTTGAAAACACATGATGTTTTTACAGCAGGTTTTTAAACATAATAGTTTACTACTTTTAAAAACCTTTTTGTTTTTTCCATGGTGACAGTTAGTGTATGAGTTAGGCTATTCTGCAAGATTAGTATTTAGATTAAAGTGTAATTTAAAGACTTAACTAGGTTATGTTAACTAGGAAAGTTAGAATATTTAGTCAAGTTATTGTATAACTGGTTTGTTGTGAAGACAATCAAAAAATATACAGTAAATATTTCTGAAGGAGGTTAATAATAATGACCTCAAAATTGTTTTTTAAACATTAAAAACTGCTTTTATTTAAGACAAATTATAAGAAATAAGACTTATTAAGATCACTTGGGAAACATTATTTTAAATGAAAGGGAGGGCAAAAAATTGACTTCAACTGTATTTGTTAAAATTTTACAAGTGCAAAAATGTGCCTTGATGTACTTGCATGTTAAAAGTGTGTTATCCTACTACAATACAAAGTTACATGTCAAATAAATTACATGGAAGATTATTTTAAGTTTAAGTTATGCAGCTTGTTTATGTAGACAGCAGAGTGATGCATGAAAAACATACTTTAAATAATTAAGTAGTTTGTGATGTATGTTAAAGGGTGCCCCCTAAAAGTACAAGTGTCCCCTGCCTCGCCCCCCATTTACTCTGGTCTAGAACCGCCACTGTGTTGCAGATGTTACTAGAATTCAATTCTGATTTGAAAGACTACTGAAACATGCCTTTGACATTGAAACTGACATTGAAACTGAAATGGTTTTGACATTTGAAGATTATAGCTGGACATGTCTGCTTAGGTGTGTTTGCATGGTTGACTTGATCTAACATACATTAAATGATTGTCCCTATTATTCATGGCCAGAAAGATCTGTACCATGGACAAGATCCTTAGCTCTGATAACCTTGTCAGTAACAAATTCATGTTTGTTTTACTTTATTAAAGGGTTAGTCCACCCATTGATGAAAATGTAATTAATTACTCAACGTCATGTTTTTCCAAACACCTGAAATCTTTTTTTGGTCCTCGAAACAGAAATTAAGCTATTTTAGATTTTAGGTGAAATATGAGAGCTCTCTGACCCTCCATAGAGAGCAATGGCTTAACTCAAAGTCCAGAAAGGTACCAAAAAACATCCTCAAAACAGATTAAATGCCTTCAGTGGTCCAATTGGAATATTATCGTTATACGAATACATTTGTACAAACATATTGTACAAAAAAGCAAAAATAATGATTGTTTTTCAACAGTTTATTCTCCTCTATGTTAGTATAGGGTGAGTGTCTGTTTTGAGAAGATGAAGGTATCAGGGTTTTGAAACAACATGAGAGTAAGTAATTAATAACATTTATTTTTGGGTGAACTAACACTTTAAGATGATTTTAAGTTTATTTTTCATAATATTTAGCTTTAGGTAGAGACAAATAAAACCAGTTACCACTAAAGTCATTTAACATTCCAGTTGTGACTACCGTCTTTTAGCAGCTTTGGTGCCTGTGAAAACCTCCAACTTATCTCTTTTCAACAGCTTAATACTGAAGTGACAAAATTGCCCATCAAGGCCACATCAACACATTTGTGTTTTTGCACAGTTTCTGCTTTTTAATTTAATGTGTGAGTAGCTCAAGCTCCTCCAAAAGCCACGCTTGAGGTGTAGCTTTCCAAATGTGAGAAAACATTTATTTTTAAAGCAAATACATTCAGACGCAGCAGGCAATTTACAGAGAAAACCAGTACTCGTTACATTTTTGACAAAATCATGTTGTACATCGACATGTTTCATCAAATCTGATGAAATCGGAGAGATTATCCCCCGCTTTCATCTCCTCTATAACAAAATAGTACCCTGATAAACGGTTGCGAGTAAGAAAAGCTGCTGGACCCCAAGCACTATTTGAACAGCAACAAAAAGAAGATTGAATTTCAATCCTCAGCTCTGCATTTGATGCTTAAAAAAGCAATTCAGTGTAAGCTTACTGGATAATCAGCAAAACAAACAGAAAAAGAGAGAATGAGAGTGGCAGATGCATAAGTGAGGAGGTAATTGCTCCGTTTGCCACTTCTTAGTCTCACAGCAGATGTAATGTGATGGCAGTCGAAGTGGGCAGGAAGGAATTTCAATGTGATATTTAGTAGTCCTACTGGACCCTCATTATAAATCTGAGGGCACAGTTGTCACAATCAGAAACTCCTGATACAGCACATGAATTTAAATAATTCATGTAACAGAAACTATGAATGATTACCAACCTGCACTGGGTTAAACCTTCATGAATCTTTACTTTACTCACTATCTTGACTGGGGACATTTGAGAGACAATAACACATACGGTGATGTATCATTTAATGGTTGATTTAAGGTGGTAACATGTCCATGGGTTTTATTAACATTAAGCTTTTAAGATGGGATGAATTTTTTATCAACGTGTAAGAGAAAGTGTATTATAGATCCTGAGATTCATTAACATTCACCAGTAAAGCTTTAATATTTGATTTGATTTTTTGTTTTGCCTTAACTAAATTATTTTAAATGGCCCTATAGTGTGACAAATTAATTTAAATATTTTACATGGTGCCTTTCAATTAATAAGGTCATAAAAACTGCATATTTAATTAAAAAAGTTTTTTTTTACTTAAATATTTAGTGAACTGGCAACCCAGTGGCGCAGTAGGTAGTGCTGTTGCCTCACAGCAAGAACGTCGCTGGGTCGCAGGTTCGAACCTCGGCTGGGCTGGGTCAGTTGGCGTTTCTGTGTGGAGTTTGCATGTTCTCCCTGGGTTCGCGTGGGTTTCCTCCGGGTGCTCCGGTTTCCCCCACAGTCCAAAGACATGCAGTACAGGTGAATTGGGTAAGCTAAATTGTCCATAGTGTATGAGTGTGAATGTGTGTGTGGAAGTTCCCAGAGATGGGTTGCGGCTGGAAGGGCATCCGCTGCGTAAAATCGTGCTGGATAAGTTGGCGGTTCATTACGCTGTGGCGACCCCGCAAGGGACAAAGCCGACAAGAAAATGAATGAATGAATTTAGTGAACTTGGAAATTAAAATGTGTGTGAGAGAGGAGGTATTTTGGTCACACTTTATTTTGATGGTTACATTGCATCTATATGCCAAGTAATTCTCATTAGATTATAGGAAGACTGTTAGGTTGGAGTTGGGGTTAGTGTAAGTTGACATGTACTTGAAAAGGTTCTTATAGTCAGTTAAATGTCTGTTGAAAGAGCAGTATCAACATATATTAAGCATCCAGTCTACTAATACACAAATGAACCATTAAAATAAAGTGTTACCGGTATTTGTAAAATAAAATAGTTTTTTATATCAAATAAAGTTAATCTACTCAAAAGTTTAGGGTCTGTAAAATGTATGATTTTGATAATAAATAAGTAAATAGTCAAAACCAAATATTTATTTTCTTAAATAATAATTAATTAATTTAACAATTTTTTAATGAATCAATCAATCAAACATTGTAATATTAGTAAAAAATATTAGTAAAAAAACAATTACATTTAAACAGTTATAGAATATTTTAGTTATTATTCCAGGCTTTGGTGTCAATTGATTGTTTAGAAATAATCATAATAAACTTATTATATTGCTTAATATTTTGCTCAATATATATTTTGCTTAATACATTGCTTAATACTGTAATATACACAACAGCTGTATTTGTGGGGGGTTCTGGAAAAAGCAAACCTTTGAAAACTCATTTTTTTTATGTAAAATCATTTGCTTAAAAAGCAAAACGACTATAGCTCTGCCTTTATGACAATATGCAGAGAAGAAGACTAAAAGCCACCATTTGATTGGCTAAGACATGCTTCATGTGATCAAGTTAGTGTTATGAGTTTTACAATGGTAAGCAATACAGGAATATCCATCTTCCCATAATAAGACAATCTCTGTTTAAATGTTTTTTTAATGATTCAATGTGACAAACAAACACACAACTACCAGTATCATCTCACCAAATTATTTATTTTAAACACTAGACTGAAGTCATGAGGTGAGTTTGTAGTGACAACAAAAAGTAAAATAAGGATAATAATAATAATAATAATAATAATAATAATAATAATAATAATAATAATAATAATAATAATAATAATATATTAATAATGTGTGTATGTATATGGTATGTTCATGTGCTTTCAGATGTAGCAGCAAGACAGAGCCATACTTCACTGAGAAGCAATGCAAAAGATGTCAAATCACAGAATGATTATCTTTTGTTTCAGGATTACACCAATTAAATTGTTCATTTATTTATGGTGTATTGTCAGTGAACTATGGCTCTATGTAGTAAATGCTGCTCTAACTGAAAGCAAGTTCTGGAGATTTACAACTGGTTACAGAACTGGCTTACTGACAAAACATGAAAATTATCAATGATTAGTCGTGTAGCCCTAGTGGTTAAAGCATCGACTACATCCAGGAATCACTTTCAGAGAATTATTTTCATCATTCATGTGTAGATTCAATCTCATATGTGGTTCACCACAAAAGTCCCAGATTGAGTCTTTGAAAGTCTTTCCCCTTGACTCCACTGCCTAAATAACGTGAGGAGGGAGGGCTATCATTAATGCATGAGTGTAACTAACTCATCAGATCATCAGCCCTTCGAGAACTGTAATTAAACTGATGGGGTTGTTTTCCCTCCAGCACTCTGTCTTAGAGAGAGACCGTGAGGAAGGATGTGTGCGACGGGCTGAAGGTCTAATGTGACTTGCACACCGTGGGGGTAAACTGCTGTTATCAATCTGGCTTTCAGGGGAATACCGTAAGGGTCAAAGCAGCGAGTCTCCCCCGTGGAGGTGAGAAGCAAACGTTACCTCGGGCAATGTTGACAGACCATTCCTCTAGAGATGTATTATCCCATTGACTCTCTCTGTCTGTGGGCCTAGGGAACAGGACAGTCATGGCACTTTTACAGGACCACCCAAATAGCTTCATAATGGTGACATCATTAATTATTTTCTAATTAATAAATTGTTTATATTATCTTTTTATCATTATTGGTATATGGTAGCTCATTGATTGCATTTAATAGATTTCATTTTCAATACATTTATGTTTTTCTTGCAATTATAGTTTTGACCAGTAGGTTTCAGCAGCATGTGGGGTTTTAAAAATACTAAATAATTTTTCAAACTTGATTCCAATTAAAAAATATATATTTCAAGTCTTTTTTCAAAAGCACAGGTAAAACTATATATATATATATATATATATATATATATATATATATATATATATATATATATATATATATATATATATATATATATATATATATGAGCAATATGAGCAATATCACACTCGTAGCAGTGCGATATGGCTGTATATCAGCACTGATGGGACTGGCTCAAGTGCCTTAGTGCCCCCCACCAGTGCCGATATACTGTACAACCATATCGCACTGCTACGAGTGTGATATTGCACTTATACAACAATTTGAAGGCATAATCGTGTATATAAAAAATAAAATCATCACAGAGTCTCAAAAACCCTTCTGTACAAGGAATTACTTTCCTCCATCACTCATTCACATCTGCAGCTGATCATCAGAACAGCAGAAACCTTTGCTACTTCACCAATGTCACATTAGAGCTGGTATTTGAATAATTCTCTAGATGAATATCTAAAGTGATGACACAACAGGTAATTATTATTATTATTATTAGGTTCATCTTATGTCAGACAATAAATAATATACATAATATACATAATATTGATACATATAAATATATGCACTGATACAATTCACCAAACAAGAAATGATCAGGAAAACATAATTATACACTAAATAAGTATATAAATAAAAGGTAAAATATCACATATATACACAAAGATATATATAAACATAAGATAACAAAAATAAGAATAATAAAAAACAAACAAAAAAATAAAAAAATAAATAATACAAAGAAAAGAAAGGAAAAAAGGCAATTATGATAAAAAAATTTTTTTTAGAAAAGGGCTCTAGACTTTCTGGAACTGTTCTGGCTTTTGTTTTATTGCGAACCAAATATTTTCCATTTGAAGAGCATGTAAGAAATCAAAAACCCATTGCAGATAAGAAGGGGGAGATGCTGCCTTCCAATTAAAACAGGTAATTTTTGCTCACATTTTAAGATTATAAGGCTGCACGGCATGAAATACCATCAATCTATAAAGATTTTCCAGTATTTCTCTGTTGCAATCAGGATTTCACAATAATAATCCATACAAAAGCCAAAGCAAACACTACCAGTTTCTGTGGTAAATACAGTACTGCAAAATACAAAAGAGAGAGATGTCAATTACCTGATTTATAATGATTTGTTTAGCTGTAGTTTGAAACTTACATTGAGAAAACGCTGAATTTTTTTCCTTCTAAGGACTTATTATGCAGTCAAACGTCAATTTCTTTGGTCTGCTCAGACAGGCTGATGGTGGCCAAATCACTAAACCTCCAAAATTATAAATATTTTAAAATTGGCACTATCCTTTAAATAAACTGCATAGTTGCAATCTAAACAACTACATTATCGACTAAAAAAGCCTCAAAAGAACATTATGTTGTCCAGAGTGTCCTCTGCATGTTGCTGTATGTGGGCAGAGTAATACACAAGAGTGAAGGGTGAAGAGGCTGTATGATTGCTGTTATTTGCAGAATATCGCACGGCTATCAGCCAATCAGAATCAAGAACCAGACAGAACTGTTGTATATATATATATATATATATATATATATATATATATATATTAGGGGTGTCAAAATTAATCATTTCTTCGGTGCACCGCAGAGCAGATGGGGACAATTCGATATCGGTTCAGTAATAGATCATAACCGGATATTACGCACTGACGTCATTTATCCCCTATGCGCGATGTCGCGGTAGAATTCTATGGCGAAGGAGGCGAGGGTGAGTAAATAAAACACTCTTACTACTTAAAAAGCAGATCTTTCACTGACACTGAGGTGCGATTTCACTACTAGGGAGAAATGCTGTAAAACTCCATCTATGCCTCTCTCTCTCTCTCTCTCTCTCTCTCTCTCTCTCCCACACACACACGCCTAGGGCATTTGACCCATTGGCATGTCCGTGAGGTAAAATTTCTGTTAAAGCGATACTTGTGGATCCAGACACAAGCGTGCCTGTGGTGCGAGTTTATTGTATTGTATTTATTCTATTACGGATTACCTGATAATCGCATATAGACTGATCCACGGCTGTTTTTCCTGCGTCACTCATGGGTGAACGGCGCTTTCGTTTCTAAAGCCAATCGCAGCCCTTTCTGTTGAGCGGGTGAAGACAATGACCAGTCATAGGGGTGTAAGAACTTGCCAGTGCTCAAAAAGCAAGCGGGATAATATTTACATTATTTGTTATGAATGCTCGTGCTGTCTTCTGTGCATGTATTGGAGTTTTGTCTAAAACATTCACAAAGAGTGTTTTTTTTTTGAGCAGGTAAAATTAAAGGTACAGTTCAAAATTGTATTACAAGTAATATATAAATATAAACATATTTATAGATTTTAATACAATTTTTTTTCTTGTGTTGTAAAGAAAAAAATCTAATTATGTATGGAAAGCATCGTCAATGCACCGTGATGCCCCGAGATATCGAATTGAATCGAATCGATGGCATGATAATCGTAACCGAACCGAACCGTGAGACCAGTGTAGGTTCACACCCCTAATATATATATATATATATATATATATATATATATATATATATATATATATATATATATATATATATATATATATATATATATATAAAAATATAAATATATATACACACACACACATATCCTCAATGCTTCATACTTAGTCAGCCATAAACAATTGGTTATCAAGTCTAAAAGATCTTGATGGAATATACTGTATGTGTTTATAGTCAGCAAGTCAGATTGGAAGTAGACCATTATTGCTGACAAATGGTAACGAAACAGAACACAGTAACAAAACACAGTAGATAGAGGAAGAAATGCATGCATTCAGGTCAAGAATAGGCTCCACAACAAAAGGGTGCAGACTGGAACAAAGAAATAAAGACATTTTGTTGCTTATTAAAACGAATAAAGGATCAAACCACTGAGTCTCCACTGTGAAGGTGAGGAGCAAGCTTTACCTCTGGCAGTTTTGACAGAGCATCCCTCTAGAGATGTATTATCCCATTGACACTGTCTGCAGGTTTCAGGAACAGGACAGTCCTGGCAGTTTTACAGGACCACCCGGACCCGTGCATAAAGGCGCCATCATTAATTATTACTGATGAATAAACAATCGGCTAGTAAGACCAGTCAGACGGGTGCTTGCTGATGTGATATTAACGTGCACATTCACGTTTATTAAATGTTCTCGACGGTCCTCTTAATAGCTGTCAGCATTGGACTTTGATTGAATTACATCCTCCTCTTTCTCACCAAGGAGACAGCTAATTATCTGCTCAAGGTGGTTCTCCACTCACTCAGAGCACATCAACAGCCCAGACCACCTGTCGCTGGATCCTTACCGTCTTGTCAATACATTGACACAGAAGCATTTTATACATAATGACTGAATAATGAATGTTTTACCAGTAAAATCGCAAATTAGGCCCAAACGGCTCATCAAATCATCAAGCGCTGAACATCAATCTTAATAGATTTAGGCTTACTAATAATTAATAGTTCATTATTACGCTGCAGCAAGAGATCTAACAGCATTCGGGTCTTATTTAAAGATTGCAGCCCACAGGTGCTTTAGCTATACCACATGCCTTTCAATCTTTCAGCATTATGTTAGACTCCCTGAGGGGCTGGGAACATTTAGAGGCATAATTGCTTTGTAAATGTTAAGCTCAAGATGCTTAAATGAAATAGAAAACTAAGCTGCCCTACATTGGTCTGGGTGTGTAAACACAATATAGGGGGAAATGTGCACTTATAATCTGTAAAAAAGAACAGGAGAACAACGTTCCACCTCATAGACGAGACTCGTTTGGAAATGTGAATGCAGCTTGTCCATAGATCAAGGCTGGTTTCATGTAAAAAGTATATAATAATAACAAACAGTCTATATTGTAAAAATGAAACAACAGTTGTACTGTATAAGACAGAGGTGTCTAAAAACTGGTCTTAAAGGGGCACTGTCTTGCAGAGTTTAGTTGCAACTACACTAAACACACCTTGTGTATCTGGAATTTTCTAATCAGGCTAGCAATACCTTGTTTATCTGGCTTGATTTTGTTTAATTCGAGTTTTTTCAAGTATATATGACTACAACCCAGAGACCTTCAGGTGGGGAGGACTTACACTAGAAGTAAGTTGGGAGACCTCAAAGTAGGAGGAATTTTGCAGCATGTAGGTTTGGTTAAGAAGAACCTAGAAGGTTTACTGCTGTGGCTACTGAGCACCTTGATATACTGTAGTGTCATTTTTTATGTCATTGTACAACAATACTTACTTTCATTACTGTAAGGTTTAGAATTTGGGTAGTTGTAGATGCTAATAAAGCACAATAGGTTACTGTAAAAGGTAGATTTGGGTTAAGGGTAGGTGCAGACATCAATAAACACAATGGGCCCTATTTTAACGATCTACACTGTAAAAAAATGAGGAGTAGGGTTTACTTGAAAAAAGCTTGGAAATGTTTTTCACTCAGAAAAGGCTAGTAAATCTTCAAAGCTTTGCCAAGTAAAAGACTAACCAAAATTATTAGTACATTTAATTAGAAATGTTAAGTTAAGTTTACTTGGGAAATTCTAAGTAGATTTTATTGACTTTTTGTTTGTAAAATTTACTTAAGTCATACATTAAAATATATTACTATGTTTTATTTATTTATTTTTTATTCATTATTCCCAGTTATCTTTTTTAGTTATCCTGAGAAAATTTTACTTCAAAATATTAAATAAAATTTCATCACCATATTATATTTAACATTTTGAAGCATTTTTCCCTTCCCTGGATGTGATAGCCTGAATACTGCCAGTCTGGGACGCGATGAAAAGCCTTCAAGCTCGCAGGATCGACGCACTTCGCAATGGCTCACAAGGTCTGGGAGGACGGTCTCCTTTCTCTCACACCTCCATCCCTCCCCTCCGGAGTTTGGGTGCGAGGTGAGAATGAATCTCTCGCCTCCAGCTCTTCCACGGGACCCCAGCGCTCCCCGGATTAGCACTCCCACTCCGTGCTGCCCCACTGCTGGTACGTCAGCGATTGTAGCGGTGAGTCCATTAGCGAGGGCTCTGCCTGCCTGAGTAGCGTGGCCCAGCCCTACGCGGTGGCTCATACGCACGATCAGACTCGGCTACACGATTCAATTCGCGAACGGCCTCCCAAGTTCACGGGGGTGTTTCTCACTAGGGTCAGCCCTGTGCCCACCCCTGTCTTGCGAGAGAAGATTGCTGTCCTCCTGGCGAAGGATGCCATCTAACCGATCCCTCCAGCCAAGAGGGAGAGCGGGATTACAGCCTGTACTTCATCGTACCTAAAAGAGCGGTGGGCTATGGCCAATCCTAGATCTGTGCCTTTTGAACCGCTGTCTGCACAAGTCTGCGTTAAGGTCGAGCCTGGCAGTACAAGTCCTCCCTTTCGGGTTCTCTCTGTCTCCGCGGGTCTTCAGCAAGCTCGGTGCCCCTTCGGCTCGCGGGCATCCGCATACTCAATTATCTCAGCGACTGGCTGATTTTTAGCCCTCTCTCGGGAGCAATTGATTATGCACAGAGACAAGATGCTCCAGCACCTCCACCTATTGGGGTTTCAGGTCAACCGAGAAAAGAGCAAACTCGTCCCGGTGTAGAGGATCTCTTTTCTCGGGTTGGAGCTGGACTTGCGCTCTCGCTTGAGTTCCCCACTTGGCGAACCCTGCAATGTCCACTGGCTACACAGCTGGCCCCGGGGCGTGCGTAATACGCATTTCTCCAGTGAGCCTACTCGCACAGATACTGTGTAAAGTCAGGGAGGTCGAGGAACAGCTCTCGTATTGCGCCTCTCTGGCCCAATCGAACCTGCTTTCAACTCTCCTCGTGATGGCCCCTCCCTGGCACATCCCCTAGAATCAAGGGACAGGCATCGTTTGGCACCCGCGCCCAGATCTATGCCTCACGTATGGTTCATAGATGGAGCGCGGAGGTCTTAGGTGACCTACCGATTAGGTGGTTAACACTGTCACTTAGGCTGAGCACCCTCTACGAGGCATGCCCACGCCCTGAGGTGGAGTCTATTCGCTGTGTGGTTACCTTTTTCCCCAAGAAGGAAACCCCGAACATGCCAGATCAGAGTGATGCTATCCTCCTTCAGTTGACTGGAGCTAAGGCTGTCCCCTCCGAACTGAGGGGTTGGCGTTACGATCATCCCCGCTCTGAGGATGCGATGGCGATGGCGGCGTGCTGGGAAGTATCGTCTAATCATCCAGTTCCCAGAGGTGCGAGACATGAATATTAATTCTTCCTGTTTCCCTCTCATACCATCTTGGAGATCTCTCTTAGGAGAGGTCTGCTCGATCACTCGACTCAGTGTCTTTAAGTTTCTGTCCAGGTAGACAGTTCTGCTGGTTACGTTCGCATCGGCCAAATGGGTGGGTATCTGGAGGCATTTTCGGTCAGCAAAATGTGCCAGCGTTTTGGGAGACCCTGGCCCACCTAGGTGCCCTAGGTTCCTACAGCGTTCTTTCAGCTACGTAGTGAACCTGCAAGCGCCAGCTCCTTTATTTGCTGTGTCCTTCGCGCTTTGCTTATTATACGGACCGTACTCAGCTCTTTTATCTGTTACGGTGATCGGCAGAAGGGAAGTGCCATATCCAAACAGAGGTTGGAACATACACTGAACAGTGAATGCCATCTCCCTCGCTCATCTGAGCCAGGGCGAGCTGTGTCCCCCAGAAGTGAGAGCGCTCTCCTCGAAGCTCGCATCCTTTTGGGCGTTAGCACGCGGTGCCTCTCTAACAGACATTGTAGAGCTGGGGGCTGGGCGACACCTATTGCGAGATTTATTAATCTTGAGGGGAGCCGATTTCCTCACGCGGTGAATAGGTGTTATAAAACGCTTGCTGCGCCATTCTCTCTAAGCCACTAGGCAATCCCATATGCTTATACTGCCACGGTGCAGTCCCCCCTCACAGGCGGACCCATGTCTTCCCTCACCGCTAATCATCTTATATTCATATGTGTACTCCCCTTCTCAGGGCTAGTCCATATGCTCTCTCGCCACCAGTCTCCCCACTTGGGTAGCAGGTGGCCTCCGCAGCGTCCTCCCTATCGGGACTGCACGCTTTCCCAACATACTGTCGTATTAAATTCCTAGAAATTATCTAGGCGCATTTGCGACTCCTGAAAAATATATCTAAATCCGTAAATCTTCTGTTGAAGTGGGATAAGTAAGGGCCAGGGAACACGTTGGAAGACCGCGCCTCTGGTGATGTAGGTGCGCTCACGCTCTCTTTTGCCTGGCAAACTTCTCATCGGGGGCGAAGGTAAGGTTCAATCACTATGGCATTTTCCACAGTGGAAGTTTCCACATAGCATTTAAGTTCCCCTCCCAAAGGGGAACGCTCCGGTTACTAAGGTAACCCTCGTTCCCCGAGGTGGGGAACGGAAATGCTATGTTCCTTCGCCATAATGATTGCCCCTTAGCTGTTGAGGTGGCTTTGCTCGCACTGTGCTCGTATAGCCAAATCAATTGCAACGAGCATCAGCTGTGCAAGCTGAAGCTGCCAACTCATTGGCATTTCATTGGTCCGTTTACATACTCTTTCAGATGATTGGCTTTCTGAATAAAATCCCCATAGTGGAAGTTTCCACATAGCATTTCCGTTCCCCCCCTCGGGGAACGAGGATTACCTTAGTAACCGGAACGTTATCCAACTTACCTTGCATGAGCTTGAATGGTGAGAGCAATCTGTTGAACATATTAGAAACGTTAATGTCAGAAAATTGAATGAACATATAATGATATTACTGATTTAAAATTTGATCAGGTAATTTATTTTGGACTCTTCAATTATCAGCAATAAATGTTCACAAGTATAGAGGCTGCCTGAACATACTCAGTAACGTTACTAGAATATATATCACTATAGTTTATTAAGGAGTATATTTGCATATGTTAATGTGGATGAATTAATAAATACATCATTGTACATCATGTTTTAGCAATGCGCCTCAACACACCTCCTTTTTTAGACCAGAACACCTATGGGCGCACATAAGCGCAAATGCATCTGCTATTTAAACAGTGTGGTGCAAAACGTCAAAATGACTCTTGCATCGGGCTAAAACTAGCAAACAACAATTGCGTCGCGCCTTGAGCCGCATTGCGCCAGGTGTATGATAGGGCCCAATATGTTTATGTGTACACCCACTTTACTAACACAATTAAAAGAGTGGCACAATATGAACATAAAGTGGCATTTTGAAATTACAGACAGAACATGTTAAATACACAATACAGACAAACTAAATTAAAGATAAAGTGGTCCATGCAAATCAGCAATATAATATCAAATCAAATATTTATTTATTAATAAATTATATATTTTTTTAATTTATTGGTAATTTTTGGAAATTGCATGGCTTACATACCTAAGTTGCATGCAATTTTGTTTGTTCTTTATAATGCAGTGATGTTTTGTGTGTGATGTGTGCATGCAGTTGAAGAGCACGCTTAGCACAGTATAACAGCTGACAGGTTGGGAACACTGACACGGCATTTCATCTTATCTGATGGCAGACACTGAATTAGGAGAAAGTTTTCCTCTCACATTTGAACAGCATCTGACAGAAGCATAAACGGTTTTAACATACATCTTTCAAAATTAAAATTATGCATCACAAAAACACCCCGTAACCCATGCAAAATGTTATTGCCACCCACTTTTGGATCGAGAGCCACCAGTTGAGAAGCATTGCTCTCACTGATTACAATTCTAAAAGAAAGTTTGACACATCCCACCAGAAGGTGGTCATTGATATGGTGCTCTCCACACAGCAACTAAGAAAAATATCTAGAAATGGAAAAAATAAATAAATACATATTTAAGAGCTCAAGAACTCACTTGGAGCTCCAGTCCCACCAATTTGGAGCTGACATCAATCTCCATTTATAACTCAACTTTTAGGAAGGGCACCCCTGGTTCCTCTCTGAGAAATCCGTTTTGTTGCTGTATGCAAATGTGATTCGTGTGGATCTGGTAGCAGCTTTGAAATCCTATTGTAGACTTGCATATGCAAGATGAGACATGCAGTCTCAGATATGCAATGTCAGACACAATGCACTCAAAGGAGCTAGTTAGGGGTGGGATTAGATGTGCACATTAAAAGCATTGCATGCAGCTCAGCTTGCATCTGCCCTCAGTCTCAGACCCATCTCCAATGTTATGGCTTTATAAAGCTTGGAAATAATTTGCAAGTCATTTGTTACAAACTAGGAGTTCCTGAGAATGTGTCATATTAGTTATAAATGTATGATTGATATGTATACAATAGATCCTCACTGAGAGTGTCATTATAAAGGAGTAAACTCACTAGAAATGACAAACACTTGGGTCAGAGTGCCACAATCCCTAGTCATCAGTCAACTCTCCAGCCCTCATAATAAGACTCTTCCCTGCAACCAAATTAGTCAACTACAATTCCCAGAATCCTGTCTGATAACCTCTGCACTCAGTCAGCAATCAGCACACCTGCCACAGTTCACCTCATTTCCTTCAATATACTGTATAAGCAGACACTTCATCTTTATCTGCGTTTGTGTTTTCCCATGATATGTCATCAACTGCCAAGGTTTAATTCTAAAACTCAAGAATGCAAGTACTAAAGACATGTAAAATTACTCATATGCGTTCTTGACACTGAGGATGCATTGAATTCAGACTTCAGCACAATACTTGATACAGCACAATACAGCACAATACTTAATATATATATACATATAGATTATGCCACTTTAGTTCCACAGAGGGGGTCACAAATGATGAACATTATTAATATTATTATCCTTTTTTTAAATGTTCAATGCATACACACATATATATATTAATAATGTTCATCATTTGTGACCCCCTCTGTGGAACTAAAGTGGCATAATCTATTTCTGAGAAAAAGAGCATCATAGTCTTAGTCTTAATTTTCTTTAAAAATTTGGAGGTTTGGAACCTAAACACTGATTTCAATTATCTCTGGGTTTACTTTCAGTACAGAAACACCTCCTGATTCTCGTATCATTATGTTAATCTGTTTCCTTTCTACCATTAGAGTCAGCAAGCAGACTAAAATAATAATTTATATCTCTCCACAAGAGCGATCAGGTCAGTCCCTTGAATGGAATCAAGCTTGCGACCTTAGCCGGGTAATGCTTTATATGGAGATTTTTTCGCTTCATTACGAAATTTCAACAATGGTTGATTTTGTTTTAAAGCTGAACTTGTGCCAAGGTAACACACTAATTTTAAGATCATTTTATGGCTGATTCATCCCAAAATAATTTGGTTAGAGAGCATACTGATGCTATGGTTTGATGAATTCCCTGTAGGACAGGTCAGCAGTTATGATATTTATTAATGTACTTTAAATCTCTGTGAAATTGCCCAAAATGTTAACATTATGTCTTATAGCAGAATATTTATTGAAGGATGATGAGAAGACACATTGTTGGATGAAGCTGGGGAATTTGAAGGACAGTTTGTCTCATATGCTACTTTGGGCTAAATATGTAAACATGATTGGATTGCCTGTGTATATAGCCAATGTAATGCTAACACATGAAAAATACAGTAGTAATGTATATGTTATATTTACATATTTATTAACATTTTCTACTGAAATTTGATTTTACAATAAAGCTGCTGGACTGCAACCAATAGTTTATATTAGAATGTTATTATGTGCAAAATCACAAAAACAAACAAAATAAACAACAACTTTAGCTTGCAATTTTTTTATTTTACAATTTTTTTATGATCATTTAATTTTTAATTTTTGCAGTGGGTAGCACGATCAGTAGGTGAATAGGTGAATTGGGTAGGCTAAATTGTCCGTAGTGTATATGTGTGTGAATAGGAGTGTATGGGTGTTTGGCAGTGAAGGGAATCCGCTGCGTAAAAAGATATGCTGGATAAGTTGGTGGTTCATTCTGCTGTGGTGACCCCAGATTAATAAAGTGGGCTAAGCCGAAAAGAAAATGAATGAATGAATACAAGAACCAACTGCAATATTGCAGCATAACTGTTACAAGAATGCATTCTTTCCTTGAGAAAGTCATTGAGTCCTGAGTTCTTGAGTCCTTCTGAGCTTGTTCCTACAACATAACCTGGCAAAACTGATCTCCTCTAGAATGCAAGTTCATTTCTCTGCATTCTTGGAAATGTGAAACAGTGCCTGACACCTATCCTATACTGCTTACCTGAGATTACCTACTCCAGCATCCTGTCTTCCAGCTCTTTTGTTCTTCTACACAGTACTTTTATTATATAAAGGTACTGTAAATGATCTGCGTTTTGAATGTGAACTCAGAACTCAACAGATTATACTTTTGAGTTTCTAGACATTATTTAAATAAGCCTGCTATGGGAACTGTTTTTGTTCTGTGGCATATATCCTGATACACAGACTGTTGTCTCAGAGTTTGTTGTTTTAAGTAGAAAATGCTGTTGTTTTGAACAAATATGTGATTTATATAAAACAATAGTACCAAACTAGTGTCTGTGTATTTTACCTTATCCCTGCACAGCTTAAAAAAAAAAAAAAAAAAAAATATATATATATATATATATATATATATATATATATATATATATATATATATATATATATATATATATATATATATTCCCAGAGATGGGTTGCGGCTGGAAGGGCATCCGCTGCGTAAAATCGTGCTGGATAAGTTGGCGGTTCATTCCGCTGTGGCGACCCCGCAAGGGACAAAGCCGACAAGAAAATGAATGAATGAATATATATATAATTTGCATGATAAGATTAAAGGTTAATAAAGTTACATTTAATAAGTTTCTTGAGCAAAATGAAACACATACAGTATAATCACACAGGATAACAAGTAACTCGACCAGTTAATTGCATAATGACTAACTATGGTCATAGTGTCTAAATTGCAGGAAATAAGAAGATAACACAGGAAACACCTTAAAACAAGGTAAAAAAAGTTGAATAAATATAATTTAAAAAAATACTTTAACCCATTTTACAAGATATAAGATAAGTTTTTGGTGTCTCAAGAGTGTGTCTGTAAGTATTTCAGCTCAAAATATCATCAGATTATTTTTTTATGTAACACAATCCAGAATATTTCCATTTTGAGCTCAGAGCAAAGTGTAATTGTTTTTGTAGCCTGTGACGTTAAATTCAAGTGAGCTGGTTCAACTTTCATCATGTCTGCTTCTCATGCATTACGTCAGATAAACAGCAGTCAGTGACAGAGACAGACATGAATAAAGCAGAAATCCAGCTTACTGGTGAAAAATACCAAGTACGTTTATTTGATGTATTTGTTGTGGAGTTTATTCAATCCATTCTGAAAAAAAATGAGTCACACAGAAATGCATATTGTTGTACTGACACTATGCGCCTGTACTGATTCCATTGGTTATGAATAACTTTTTTTTTTTTTTTGTCATGCCTTTATCTGACCCAGGCTTATTGGAAATACATGCCCATGACAACATTTTTGAAAACCATCGAATATCTACCTTGGACTACGTTTTCTTGCAGTTTTTGTTTTCACAACTCAAAACGGCGCAGTGTGCATTTTTGACAATCTCAAATAGATTACTATGGCATGTTTTTTCATACTTGTCATTTCTTGTAAATCCACTACGGTGGACACTACTGTAAATATGAACGTCTTTCTCGTGCGTGTTCGTGAGAGAAGCCAGTTAGCTTGTGCATAATTTATTATCTTGATATTGACTGACCAACACACCCTTTCCCTAAATCTAACCAATAATGTTTTCAAAAGCAAACTAGAAGAGAAAAGCCATCGCAGTCGTGCACTTCTACCACGACCTCATGTTTTTTAATTAATTTTACCAGGTTTAAGGAACCATCATTCGTTGGACTTGTACCCTGGTCTGCTCTGTCCTCCTTCCAAGTCCATCACCATAAGTAGCAAGCTACTGAGCAAACCATTCACACTGGAAAAGCTGGACATATGGAGGTAAGCGGTGACTGGTTTTACACACAAAATGCAGCAATACCTGTGAGCATGTATTTGATGTTTCTCAAAAATGTACACCAGGGTACGTTTTCCCAATTAGCCTGTGTTGACTTCATCACAAAGGTGCACTATTAAAAAAAAAAAAAAAAAAACTCTTGTAAAACATATTTTGAGGTTCAGCTGATCACAGAGAGTTGGAACAGTTTTTTTAATCCCAGTTTCTTTGCAAATCCTGTTCTGTGGACATGTTTATATTTGTTACTACATGTACATAGATATGTTAATACACTCCTGTCAATCAATTCAGTGGGTGGGGAAAACTACAATATGACTGTGTACACATTATACATCCACTTTTGGACAGAACTGTGTGTATTTTGCATCATAGGTGCATAGATCTTATTTTAACTTCAGGGATTTTTTAAAAAGAGCTCATATTACTTACAAAAGGTAATCAAGTGCATTATCAAGTGCTTATATCACTCCAATATGACTGTGGACACAATATACATACATACAGTTCTGTTCAAACAGCTTCCAAAAGTGGATTTTGCATCATAGGTGCCCTTTAAGTGCAAGGTTATCTTGTATGTCATTTGCCATCACTGTAATATTAAGTGCATTTAATATTTATTTGTTTACAAGTGTCTTAGCCAAGATTGCATTATGTGACAAAACACTATCTATAACAATATATTGTTAAATATTACTATTTAAATTAACATATTTCAATTCATATGATCCTTCAAATATTATTCCAAAATGTGTCATTTAAAAAAAAAAAACGATAAAAAGATAAAATAAAGAATGTTTAATATTTTGTGCTACATTTTTTCAGGATTAGTATTCCTTCTTTATTTTATTTTTTAATAATTTTAATTATATTAGAAACAAATGTCTTTACTGTCACTTTGGATCAATTTAATACATTCTTGCTGAATTAAACTTTAATTATAATTGATGTTTAAAAAACTGATTTAAAGATCAAAACTTTTCAGAAAAACAATACTAATCATAAACATTCAGAATCAGTTTGTTGTGACAGAACTAAAGTTTTAAATTGTTTTGTAAAAATCAAATAAATAAATAATTCAATAAGCTTGTGCTGTGCTAATTTGTATCTCTGGAGCGATTGGTCATTCAGCAAAACATGTCATTCAACAACTCCTCACAGGTTACACACTGATGAAAAGAGAAAGTGGCACAATTAAATTATTTTTAAACACAACTGTAAGATAATCATGTTCTGTCTAAATGGATATAATGAGAAATGCATATTGGCATTTAAACTGATGAATTAACCAGAGCACAGATAGTATAGTTTTTCATTTCAGTAATTTTTAATTGCGTATAATTACACCGCATCAGCATATTCTTTAGTTCATTATGCACCAGTCAGCATCTTCAAGTCCCTCTGTGATAAACACACACACACGCACAAGCACAAATGCCATGTTTTCAGCATAAATACAGGTGTGCATCTCTGTGCGTGGTACTCAGCAGAAGAGCAATATCTACAAGGGCACTTTCTTTTATCCACATTTTAATCGTGGTTTGTGACATTGATTAAATAAGGCTCTGAAGTGGTGAATATCTTTTGTGAATTGGGCTCTTGCTTGCTGTCCATCCTAATCTTTGAGAAGTGAGAACAGCTTGCTCATGGGACGGAAAGGCAGCATTAAGAGGTATTATCAGGATTTTAATCGAGGTCCCTGCTGATGGGCCTTCAAAGACAAACAGCTGAAAGGATTTTACATGAGAGCCAAGTCAGGACTGACATCAGACGTGACCATGAAAAATGAACAGGCCATCGCTAAAGGCTTAAAAAATGAGCAGACATGTGCAGCCTAGGCTTTCACAGAGCACTTCTGTGACTAAACACGGCAACATCACCTTTCGCCTTTTGGCAAGGCTTGCTAGAAATGACTGTAGATTGAAAGGAGTACTGCAGATCTGATCTGAATGATGATTTGAAGGACATCTTTGCTTCCTCCTGTTTACAGACCACGGGTGTCGGGTCATATAAAGTCACTGTCTTATCCATTCTTCATTTTATGGACACAGTCTGTCAGAGCTCTTAGCAAAATGCTCTTATGCCACCTCCACATCATACAATGTTTAAAGCACTGCAAAAAAATAAAAATATTTTTTTTTTTGTCTTGTTTGTAATCCAAATATATAAATTAAAAATCTTAAACTAATAAGCATTTTCTAGACAAGTAAATAAATTATTATTTCAAAATGAACACAAGATTATTTTACTTACCCCACTGGAAGATAAGTTGGCTTGTTTTAAGGGGGGAAAAGCACTTAATTTGGACTTATTCCTGAAAATAAAACAATGGTGTACTTTTCTAGAAAATTCTTACTAATTTTAAGAGTATTTTGACAAAACATTTTTTCTTGCTTTTTGTCTAAGCAAGAAAACCTTTCTTTTTATTTTTGCAGATAGATTCAAGTGAAAGAGGTACTATACATATGTTTTTCTTACTAATAGACTGCACTCAAATAAATAAACAAGCATGTTTTGTTTACTTTTTTTCCCCAAATATTCACAGCACTTCACTTTTTCCAAATTTTATCTTCCAAACATGAATGTTTTAGCTAAAAGCAGACTAAATCTGGGATGTCAGTGAAAATCGAATGAGCATCTGACTAGTCATCGAATAGACAGACTTCACATGTGTAGCCATTCATTGTTGCCTATTCATTCATTCATTTTCTTTTTGGCTTAGTCCCTTTATTAATCAGGGACCTATACCTATACACTCTCATTCACACACAAAAACTACGGCCAATTTAGCTTACCCAATTCACCTATACCTCATGTCTTTGCACTTGTGAGGGAAACCGGAGCACACGGAGGAAACCACGCGAGCATGGGGAGAACATGCAAACTCCACACAGAAATGCCAACTGACCCAGCTGAGGCTCAAATCAGCGACCTTCTTGCTGTGAGACGATCGTGGTACCCACTGCGCCACCATGACACCCCATTGTTGCCTATTTGATGACTGTTGTAAGACATCTATTAGATTTTTACCTTGTTTTAGCAAGACATCTTTGTTTGGACTTACATAAAACTTGTACCACAAAAAAGATTGCTTGCTTGATACTTAAGCAATTAGACATTCTGCTGATTATAAATAACCTTATAAGGACGTCAGTACATTTTGACAACTCAAACAACAATAGTGGACAACAGTACTAGATGTACACAAGTATGTGTTGTTTTTTTACAAAGTAACATCACCAGATACTGGCTTACATACATAATTGTTTTTAATCATTTTTGCGTAATATCATGTTTCTAGTGATTTTGCAAATCCATGTTGATCTCTTAATGTGTAAGGATTTACTGAGAACTTACAGTGAAACATTTTATTATGAAGAGGTGTTGACAGTTGTTTGTGTTACCGACCTTTATTGCCTACTCACTTAAAACAGTTGGGTTAATAATAACCCAACAGGTAACCCATAGATGGGTTAATTTGGCACCGACCTTCTGTTGGGTTATTTTAACCCAATCCATTGGGTTATTGGGGTTAACCCAACAGTTTGGGTTACAAAAATAACTAATTTGTTGGGTTATTTATAATAATAATAATAATAATAATAATAATAATAATAATTTCTTCTTCTTCTTCTTCTTCTTCTTCTTATTATTATTATTATTATTATTATTATTATTATAGTAGAAGTCATCTTTATATGTAAAGAAAAACACAGCTTTTAATACATTGGCAATGCTTTATTTAAATCCATGAATTTAGTGCCATTCTTCCAACAAAAACAAACGCCCGAGAGCAGTTTAGTTCATCACCAAGCATCAGGACAAGAGGGTTCTGTGTCTGTTGCTCCTCCTCCTCTAATTACTGAACGAAATACAAGTATACACACATGAATTAAATAAGGTCCAAAATTTATTGCCATAAATAATGCACCTAGAGATGCATTCTTTTTGCCTCCTGGTATGAGGGCCGAACCATCTTGCTGCACAATCTGTATGGCAGTGGAGAAAGGATAGCTCGCAGAGTTGTTAAAGCACCATCTCCAAAGCGGGATCTCCAAGGCTGTCTTTATATCAAACAGAAAAAAACACAATAATTAAACTCAAAGTAAGCCCCTTAAATCAAAGGTGAAATGCTACAAATTGGGATTAAAACAGCTGTTTTGCAGGATTTGCTCACCAGATGAAATGTTTGCTTGAACTGGTAGATCCAAGGCTCTCTTCTCTTTTTTGCAATACGAGAGAATCCACAGTGATGCATCTCCCCAAATCTCAAAATTTTTTATCTTTGGTGTGTGGGTATAAAATACCCGTCCTGAGCAATCTAAAAATAAATAAAAACAGCACTTAAATCCATGTCATACAAACAGTACACTGGATTTATTAAAGGGATATTTTACACAATAATAATAACAAAAATACAAAAATCGGTGAAACACTCATATACTCATTCACACTCATACACTATTTAGTTTATTAAATTTACTGTGAGGGACATGCAAACTCCACACAGCAATGCCAACTGACCCAGCTCCAGGCCTTGATGGATTCGCCTCTGCTGCTCCTACCTCTCCATATACCAAATGGTGTTTGCTCCAACCTTAAAGCAGAAATTTTAAATTTGCACATGTATGCAGGACCAAATAACAACAAAAATCATGTACTTACCCAGTTTAGCAATGGAGAAAAGATAACTGGAATGTTGCAAGTGGTCATCTCCAGGGGTACCCTAAACAGATAGAGAGAGAACAAAAAAAGCTATGAAAATGTGCACTTTTACCTGCAGGATTAGTCTTTTATGCGAGTTCTTAAGGTGCATCACATTTGCATATTTGTTGGGCAAATAAGGTCAATTTTACATGGTCAATTGTGCACTGATGTTCATCAGTGTGTTAATTCTCATGCCCAGAAGCTTGCAAAAGAGTCAAACGCTTGATGACAGATTTCTACTGAAATAACTGGAACCTGTCAGTAAATTGTCATAACGCAATTATTAATATAAACAGTTTAATGTCTGTAATATCTCAATTTATTTGGTCAAATGTTCCAGGAGTGGGGTTCTGAAATCTCTGAAATGTGCTTAGACTCTATATCAGCCATCTGTACTCAAAACACTTTTGAAAAAGGCATTTGTGTCTTTACACACTACCAGTGCTGTTCAGAGATGAATAAATGCATTTACAGAAGAATTACAAATGTATAATTTGATTTTAAGAAATATGGTGACTTAAAGACACATTTACAATTTATAATATTACTTAAGTGTGTGTATCGGTGCATTTTTACATCATGTAAATATTACAAAATACAGAGCTGTTGTTTTCTCACCTTTCTCAACAAGCTTATCAAGGAGGTCCAAAGCTCGCTCTGTCCAGCGCAACCTACAATGAACAAACAAAAAGAAAAAAACACAAATTAGCATAAGCTGACAGGCAACATATATTAGTTCAGTGGTCACAGCATCCCTAAAATCTCACCTGATTTGAAAACTGGGCAAGGACAATGCATGTTTAAGGGCTTTGTATTATTGTTTATTAGCATATATTACTACTATTATTATACAAAGCTAACAGATGTTACAATTCGTGTATATATATATATATATATATATATATATATATATATATATATATATATATATATATATATATATATATATATATATATATATGGCTTATATTTAATTGTTGTATGACATATATAACTGATTAAACATTTCTATTAGCATTTAACATTATCAGGGTGTGGTTTTATCTCTGTAGGTTAGTATAAGATGTAGGGAAAATGCACATTTCAGGGCCTTTAATATAGTACACACACACACACACACACACACACACACACACACACACACACACACACACACACACACACACACACACACACAATAATAATAACATTTAACTTTCAATAGTTCATAATCAAGTACCTTGAAATGGATAATGAATCCTCTTCTGATAAAATATGATATAGCAAGCCTCTGCTCTCTGCTCTCGTCCAGGATTAATTTCTTCATGACTACCGTCTACAGACAGAAATCTTGCGATCCATTCAGCGCCCTCTAGTGGCGAATAATAACCAATAATAATATAATGCTCCGATTCTTTCTTAGGAAAACCAGCAACTTTCCTGAAAAAAAATGTAGCATATATATGTGTCCATATTAGCATTTAGATGTTACAATATTCCTAGCGAAAGGACAGTGTTATTTAAGACAACATACCTCAACAAGAGTCCAAGACTGACGCGACTCCGAGTTGATGTCTCCCCTGGGTCCTAAATGCGATAATGACGGCGGAATATCTCAAATATGTGTTTAATTTCCTCCAAAAAAGCTGTAGAGATAAATTAATGGCTGTATAAAGATGAACACGGAGGTAGAGAAAGCGTTTTTATCCGCATGTACATCGGCTATGAAGCGCGCGCTTGTATCATCAATAATTAAGAGTCCAGGTGAAACGGATATAAAAAACACGACACGGAGAGGCAATTTGATCAAACAAAAAAACATTAACTTACTGCGTTAGAGCTTAAATAAACTTTATAACGCACAAACAACATCACGTACGCATATCAATACAGCTGTTCTGTGTCAGGTAAATCAGTTGACTGATGAAATTAAAAAATTGTAACCCAACTGGTTGAGTTATTAAATAAATAACCCAATAAAGGTTTAAAATAACCCAACAAAGCACCAAATATTTTTAACTCAACCATTGGGTTAAATTAATAACCCAACGTTTTTTAGAGTGTATGCATTTATTTTATTTTCAAACCTAAAAATTGATGTAATGAGAGTACTTGTATGAATCAAACAACATGATCGACTACCATTTGTTAAAGTCAGTTACCATGATTTTTTCCATTATTCAATGTCCATATAAAGCATGTTTTAGAAAATGTAGCTCTTGCCATCCTGTTATAAGATTTTCTTCTGCTAGAAGAAAGAACACAGAGAACATAAAGTGCATGATTAAAGAAGGAAAAAAATAATAATGGTATTGATTTATTTGTAATGCAGAAGTCAACATGATCTGAACATACATTGATTGTGTAGGCACATTTATTTTAACGTGCACTGCCCTTAGTAGATTCTATTCGTCATTACGGAAATGAGCAGCTGTGTCTGTGTTCTTTAATTTGCAAATTGTCAGTAGATCTGCAGAACGTCAGCTCTCATAGCACTTTTATGGGATTGCACTCTCATTCTAACTTGCTTTGTCAAAAGAAAATTTGAGTATATCTACACATAGTCTAAAAATAAGGGATCAGTTGAAATGGACATACCTTGAACTTCAGACACCACTGTATCCTCATTTTCATGTAAATTCCTTGATTGTAAAACTGGTGAACAACGGAGCAATCAGAAGACAAATCAAACTGTGATGAAAATCACGTGCCACGCCCTCCGCATTTGCATGTATGCCTACTTTAGGTTGTTCATCCGGACCTGATGAGCAGTTGACGTTATCAAGAAGACACAGACTCATTGGTAGCTCTGAGATCATTAATATACGATAAGGAAGAATGATTTCTACTAAGAAAACAATGGTTTCACTGCCTTAGTTATTTTAAAGCCTATATTTACCTGAGTAAGCATACTTTGATTTTGTAAGTTTGAACTATGATTTAAAAAATGCAGCTGCAGATTGTTTACTATGTATTACTCGACAACGACCGCACAAGACATGTTTAAACTCACATCAGGATGCAAAATGCAAGATTTACAGATTGTTCATTTAAACTAACACGGTCTCATGGCAATTCGTAACTTTTTGATTTAGTGGCTAATTCGTACGGTCTCATTCGTACAATATAGTACGACGGTTGGGTTTAAGAGTGGGGTTGGGTGCCATTTCTCCTTTTTAAAATTGTACATTTTCGTATGAACTCAAATTCATATGAATTAGCCACTAAACTGACAAAAGAAAAAATAGTTATGTATCCTCATGAGATTAGACTGTTTATTCAGCTCCAATCTAAAGAGGTAAAAGGTGTTTAATTGTATCTTTTGTTAATTTATTATGTTTATTGTGAAATTTGAGGCATATGTATACACGTGTAGACTGCTGAATTATGTCAAATCACTCAGCTCAACTGTCATCTGTTTATAGGGATGATATTATTTATAGTGTTTTCTTTGAGACTATATAGGTTAACATTACTCTAATTATGTTTATATTTGTCCGTGTTCAGCACCGTGTTCTCTCTCTCTCTTTCTTTCAACACATTTCTAAACATGATATTTTTAATAACTCATTTCTAATAACTGATTTATTTTATCTTTGACAGTAAATAATAGTTTACTAGATATTTTTCAAGACACTCCTATACAGCTTAAAGTGACATTTAAAGGCTAAACTAGGTTAATTAGGTTAAAGAGCCCCTATTATGGGTTTTTGAAAATGACCTTCCATGTAGTGTGTAATACAGCTCTAAGTGAAGTGAAATATCCAGCTAAGACTTAAATCTGAAAGTGCACAGTATTTAAAACTATTGATTTATTTATATTAGACTCATAGTGCTTCAAATAAATCATCTTGATAACGGCTCTTTAGCCGTTTTGGCGTGACTTCGATACAAAACTTAAGCCCAGCCCAATTGTTGCACGCGCAAACCCGGGAAAATTGAAACCTGTGGCCCCGCCCACAAACAGACAAACACTGTAGCAGATCCTGGTTGAATCAAGTCATGAAGACGCTGTGCTCAGCTGGACATTATTGGAAGTGTGAGGGAAAAGGTAGTGCTATTTTCTCTACTCAAAGATGAAACTGTGAAAAGTCAGTGGTTGAGGTTTATTTTTGCAAAAATACCTCAGCATTATAGCCCTCATTTTTCTGACGAGTGCTTCAGTAATCTACATGCTTACAACAGGGGATTCGTCGGCCGTTTTGTTAAAGGAAGGATCAGAAAAGACTATTGATGTGTGGGACTTTGTCAGAGTTTAACAGGAACTTTACAGTACACAGTTCATGGATCAGTTCCTTCCGCCATATTTACAAGTGTAAGTAAGTGCGATTAAAATGGTTGACTCCTTATTTTCTCTAGCTTGCAAATTATGTATTTAGTTGTGTTTTGTTACTTGTAACTGCTTTTACTGTATCTGGTTAACTCTTTATATTCTCATATCGTGTCTAAAGCCACGTTGAAAATGCGACGCATGCCGCTTTGTTTACAGATATAAATGCGTTTGTGAGCTCGCATTCTACTGCCATTTGTCGTTGCTATGGCCACCGTCAGCTGTTCCTACACACGTGCGGTGGTCAATATTCCAAATAGTTCAGCTTTTGCCACTGTGTGGATTAATACTGAATGTGTGTCACTTTTTTACTTATGGTTAAGAATAGAGCAATATGCTGGTGTTTAACTGCACTGCTTTAATGCACTCCTGCATTGGGCTCACACACATACCTGCCAACATAATTTGTCCCTGAAAATCCGGGAGACCGGGGGGTTTAGGTTCGGGGGTGATATGTCTATGTGAATAACACTGTTGCGAACCGGGTACTGTGTACTGTTGTGTTAGTAACTACTATGAAGTGTGTTCCGGGCGGTCGCTGCGATCGGATCCTTTTGGGAGGTCGGGAGATGGATCTGAAATACAGGAGACTCCCCAAATGCGTCACTAAACGAATCATATAAGAGTCACTGGGATAATTAGGTAAAAATAAATGCATATTATAAGACAATGAAAGTGTTTTTTGACCTTGCATGCATATCAGCCTGTTGTTGGAGACCCTTAAAACCAAAATATGACCCTTTTTAATGTATAATAGGGGCTCTTTAACTAGGCAGGTTAGGGTAATTAGGTAAGTTATTGTATAACGATGGTTTGCTCTAGAGACTATCAAAAAATATATAGCTTAAAGGGGCTAATAATTGTGGCCCTAAATTTTTTTTTTTTTATTAAAAATTGCATTGATTCTAAAAAAAAAGCACAAATGCACATTTACATAATTCAGAAACCGCTAAATGCATAATCATCATCATCATCATTATTATTAAATAGTTAATTAACAACATTTTCACCAAGCATTTAACAACAAAGATGAATCATTTAAATGTTTAAAAAAGCTCTAATGATGAGCAAAATGTTGAGAGAACAGAGAAAATCAGTTAGCATCCTGTAAATTAATAAACAATATATTTTTATATACTACATCAATGTAACGGAGAAGTGACACTGACCAAGGAGTGAGGATCCAAATGCAGGTTTATTAGAATGGTCAGGCAAGCAATGGTCAACACAGGGGCAAACAGATGTATATACGCAATCCAGAATCATAGTCAATAAGCAGGCAGATGGTCAGAGGCAGGCAGCAGACAGGAATAAACAAATAAATGAGGCGAGGCAAAGCAAAAAACATGGCAAAGCAAGACAAAGGAAAACGCTTTGTAGTGTCACATAAACAATAGACAAGACTCAGCAACAACTGTGTGTTAGTGTGCTGTATTTATAGTGCAGTAATCAGTCCAAAAGCAGCTTCAGCTGGCTGTGAGTGTCTAATCAATAGTGACTGGGAGCAGGTGAGTGTGTGTGTTGCATGACTGGGATCTGTAGTCCATAAACTGGCAGATTTTTAGTTTGTGTGAATGTGAGTGTTTTCCAGCGATCTATGGTGTTAAGAACGCTGATGATTGTGACAATCAATATTTTTTTCTTATGGCAAACTCACAAAACATGGGTAGATAGGCCACTCAACTGGTTTTGTAGTCCAGGGTCACATATGCTAAAAAATGAACAAGAATGTGCAGTCTAGACATTCATAGACCTGATCTGTCTAAATGACATCTCACCTTATGGCCAGGCTTGCTCTAAATATTTTTAGATGGAAAAGAATAGATACTGCAGATCTGATCTGAATGACAGTTTGAAGGACATCTGTCTCATCCCTCTGTTTACAGTCAATGGTCATCGGGTCATGTAAAGTCACTGTCCTCCAATCCGTTCTTCATCTTCTGGATACAGTCAGATACAGTCAGAGCTTCCAGGGGGCACATCAATGACTCTCTTTGATGCAGATGTAGGATCCCATTAAAGTCGAGGGGCAGAAGACAATGACAGAGCTGCCAGATAAAGAACATCACAGAGCAGAAGAAAAACAGTACGGGGTAGAGAGAGGCAGAGTGACACATGCATAGAGAGAGAGGGAGGCAGAGAGAGCGACTTAGGCAGCGGACAAAGAGCATGTTTAATGAAATCTTACAGACGATCGCATACTGAAAGAGCATCAGTGATAAGGCTTCTGTGTCTCCACGGGGGAACTTCTCGGGATTCGTTGAATAGAAGACGTGCATACTGAAATCTAGCCCTGCTCCTCTGCATCCTCGCTTCCTTTGGAGTCTGCCAATCTAAACCTGACACAGATATAATAATACGCTAACATTAGTGGGGAAAAGTACAAGTAGAAGATTAACCAACTAAAAGTAAAAAAGTAGGGCTGAAAACTACAGCTAGCACAATCAATAATGTAGGAATGTATATTTATTTTAATCAAAGATCAATCATTCATTTGAATTTTAAAAAATGTGTTTCACAAAGCCACATTCACAGGATGCTAAATCCTCGAGATGCATTATTATTGTTATTGTTAATAATAATAATATTATTAATTCATTCATTCGTTGATTCATTTTCCTTCGGCTTAGTCCCTTTATTCACCAGGGTTTGCCATAGCAGAATGAACCGTCAACTTATTCAGCATATGCTGTACACCGAGGATGCCCTTCCAGCTGCAAACCAGTACAGGACTGGGAAATATTATCATTATTATTATTATTATTATTATTATTATTGCTGTTGTTGTTATTATTAAAATAGATCATAATAAATTTCACCAATGCATTTTTTTAAAGACTGAATCATTGAAATGTTTAAAAAAATGTACTCATTAGCAAAATTTTAAAACCAGGAACAGGCAAAATCAGGTAACTTCATTTTAAAATTGTGATTGGACCTGAAAACATGCTGTAAATTAATAAAACAAATAATTTAATCATAATCTATATATTTTTGTATGTTGCATACATGTTCTTGTTGTGTCAAGCTTTAAAAAACATGGGTAGACATATCCACGGACGGACGGACGGACGGACGGACGGACGGACGGACGGACAGACAGACAGACAGACAGACAGACAGACAGACAGACAGACAGACAGATAGATAGATAGATAGATAGATAGATAGATAGATAGATAGATAGATAGAACTTTACCTTCTCCTCCAGAGCAGATCACACACATTCCACACAGAATGTCCAAGTTTTAAATATGGTGTATCTTGTAGCTCTATATTCATGTTTGATATCATTTTAAATGTCTTAGTGTGATTGGTAAAATGGTCTCAATTTCACTGTAATATTTCACAATTTCACTTGTATATGTTGATCAGGTTTTCGGCTTTGATAAAATCTTTGCCAGATGTTCTACCCCAGAGCAAATGGTTCACACCTCAAACTCACTACCAGGCAGAGGTCTTTGTGAAGCTTTTATTGTCTTAAATTTGTGGCTGTTTGTTCTGAGTTGAGTATTTAAGGGAAAGGTGCAAAGGTGTCATTGGGATTTTGTAGGCCAGATCCCCCTTTGCCGTGTTTTAGTCTCTGAGCTTTTGCACCTGAGACGTATATGCTGCAATGTACTTCATCTATTCCTAACTCTTGGATTTATCTTTGAGTAATTGATGTAGTACATTTCTGAATTGTCTTTTATACTTTGATTCTGTAATTAACATGATACACTTTCATCTGGAAAATAAAGTGTTAAGTTATGATTCATTCTGAATTCTCCTGAAATCTTTTATATCCAGTAGATGATGTGGAGGCTGGTGCTACCTTGATCTATGTACATGATATCCAAACGAATGGCATAACAAAGTATGGAGCAGTCAGCACTTCAGTGTGGAGACTACTTGATTTCTGGTTGTCGCTGATTTAGCAAGTTGTATGAAAATTACTAAATTAACTACACTTTTAGTATGAGTGAGCAGGAGGCAACCGAACTAATTGGGTATTATTTAACCCTGCATCCTCTGACTAACTTCAGAATGTTGAGATCCTGTTCGTTAGAATGTACACAAATCCCGGAGCGTGAAAACTCTGGGGGTCCCTAATAAACGTATTACTGAAGAGTATGGGATCAGATATGAATCAAAACTCTAAATTGAGTCATAAATGATTAATGTGATCCATTCTTACAATTAGAAACACAGTCTAAAATTGACGATCACTTAAAACTGGTGTCAGATTTAATTAGAAGCTGAACAAAAAATCTGAATAAATTCTAATAAATAACAATTCTTGTAATAATAACATTTACACTGAATGAGAGCCGAAGTAAACAAATGTACAAAATTAAGAGAATGAGCCATGCTTTATCTTTCAGTGTGATATGGTTGTTTATGACACTGAGATATTTGAACGACAGGCACAATTTGCCATTTGAAATCAATTTTACTTCAGTTGTCAGATCTGGGGTTTCTAAGTGTCCCTGAATAATACTTCGTCTGAGGACAACAGCCTGATATTAACATTTATATTGAGAGTAAGGTAAGATTTCAATAGCTGTGCAAGCAGATAAAGGTCAGATTCAGTATCTTCTCTGTCGTGTATTCAACAGATGTGATTTCTCCAAAGAAAACACTTACTGCAGGAACGGTTTTGATTTGAAAAAGAAAAAATAAATAAATGCATAATTCATCCTTCTTAGTATAGAGAGGCTCAGTGCTTCGTCATAAGTCTGCACCCGTAATACCCATACTAACAAGATCAAAGTCTAGTGTGGTGAAATTGCTTTCTACAAGCCACTTTCACACTAACAATGTTGAATGAGAGGAGACTTTGCTGTTTTTCTGACAGTGCAAGGAAAGAAAGGTAATGAAAATGGTGAGATTTCTCCAAGCAGCCTTTAAAATGCAATGAGACAGTTTTATTATCAGTCTGTATTTTCAAGATCCAATTGCAACTGTAAATAATAAAACAAAAAAAAATAGCAAAAAAAAAAAAAATCATCACCTTGCAAAATAAAAATAAATCTTCTCTCTTGTTACTTATGAAGATGGGTAATCTGTCTTTTGTATAAAATGAGAATCCTTCAGGATGGTCTTCTATGTAACCATGTCTAACCTGACTGAATTAAGTCTGAACTCCGTCTGTCCTTCCTTCAGCTCGCACTCTTTTAAATCCCAACTACAGCACTGACATTTATGTTAGGTGCTGATTTATGTGTACAAACCAATGTACACTCACCGGTCACTTTATGTACACCTTGTTAGTACTGCATTGAATCCCTTTTTGCCATCCACCTCAATTCTTGGCAAAGATTCAGCAAGGTGCCTGGAACATTCCTCTGAAATCATGGTCCATTTTGACATGATAAAAGAAAAAGGTGCATTTTCAAGCAGAAATATGTTGGTGTGGAAAATGACTTTAAGGTGCCATATAATACATTGATACAATATATTGAAGTGTCCTCAGACATAGAAAGTATGTGGTTTGGGCAAGTGCAAATATTATGCAGACATTTTTTTACAGGGTCATTTCCAACCCTAGGCCCTAATATAATATAGATGGTTTAACCACATATGAAAGAGACATGAATATTAATGTCAATACCTGCTCACACACACTATAAAATACACACATGCAAAATAATTATACTTCAGTTGTCAAAAAACATTGTCGATTGATTTCTTAAGTGACATGTTTTTTTTAAATGAATCAACTTAAGTAGTAAGGAGATTTATTTAAGCTAGAAGGAGTGAGCTATCTTTATGCCATCAGAGTACACTAGTTTGCTCCTAGGTTGTGTTGTAGATGAAACACAGGCAATAATATAGTTATACTGAAAAAGAGAGTCTGACAGAAATGTAACTTGTATTTTGTGGGATTCATATCAGCTTCTGCATACAGTAAACACATTTTTGAGGTTAACTGACTTTCTTTGACTTTAGAAAAATAGCAGTAATAGCTGAATGATCATAATGCACAAACATGCATTAAGCAATTACTCAGCATTTCAGAATAGATGTGTTTGAACTTGCATTATAAACGTACATGTGTTTGTTGCCTTATTATTTCACAATATATACATGAAACTAAATTCAATTCAATTCATATCATCTTTATTTCTATAGCACTATTACAATGCAGATTGTGTCAAAGCAGCTTAACATAGAAGATTATAGCAAATTGAAACAATGTCAGCCTAGTTTTTAGAGTTTAAGTTCAGCTTAGTTCAGTTCAGTTCAGTGTGGTTTAATTTTCACTGCTGAGAGTCCAAACACTGAAGAGCAAATCCATCGATGCACAGCTCCACAAGTCCTGAACTATGCAAGCCAGTGGCCACAGCTGCTAGGAACAAACTTTACCAATTGGCGAAAGTGGAGGCAAAAAAACCTAGAGAGAAACCAGGCTCAGTTGGACACGACCATTTATCTTATGGCCAAACTTCTTGGGCAGAGCTGCAGTCTAGGCGGCGGAAGCTGGAGAAAACTGGACGTCCATCATGGAGAAGCTGCAGGTGGGAGAGGTCACCAGCTGGGGTACAGGCTGGCCCTTTAGGATCAATGCGAAGACTCGTCTGTCACTGGAGGTCTTACAGGAATCAGTCTCATGCTCTCCACTCCTCCATGACCACCACAGCAGCTGCTCAGGATACGGCCTGGTGCAGGATTATGGAAACCTCGGGAATAATAAAAAAAGACTTATATAAGCAGAGATGCCGTTCAAATTATAATAGTGTTCCCGGCTCCGGCTGTCCTAAATAATGTAGACTAACAATCCTTTAGAGGATTTGGATTTCAAAAGCATTTGTGTTTTATGTCTATGCTATCTTTAATCTAGTTTTAAACTGACACAGTGTGTCTGCTTCCCGAACTGTGCTAGGAAGGCTGTTTCAGAGTTTAGGTGTCAGATATGAAAAAGATCTACCGTCTACAGTTGATTTTGATATTCTGGGAATAATCAATTATCCAGAATTAATTGAGCGTGGTGGACGTGAGGGATTATAATACACCAGCAGCTCCCTCAAATACTGGGGAGCTAAGCCGTTTAGAATTTTGTAGGTGGTCAATAAAATTTTTAAATATATACGATATTTAATAGGGAGCCAATGCAATGATGAAAGAACTGGAGTTATATGATCATATTTTTTTTTGTTTGTTCTAGAAATCACTCTAGCAGCTGCATTTTGAACTAGCTGAAGTTTGTTAATTAGGCCAAAAGGGCAACCGCCTAGTAACGCATTACAATAGTCTAACCGAAAGGTCATGAAAGCATGAACAAGCTAAACAAAATATACATTTAGACAGACCATACAGTATGGCATTGAAGGTTGGGTGGCATCAAATAAATTTATAATCATTATATGTCACATTTTGAGATCTGACAAACTGTGAACACACCATGGTTATGTATGGCTGCCTGCTTCACATAACTGCTCCTTTACTTTCTTAAAGTCTGTCCAGTTTTCAAAAGAAGAGTCATATAAAGTAAGTACAATACAAGCTTAAAAAAACTTAAAAAATAAAGGAGAAAATATATTTTTATAATCTTACTAGGACATGTTGTGACCATTAAACTCTGCCTGGGGTGTGCATAATAATGATACTGTGTGAATCTTCACAGTCTGTATTTTCTAGATTTTAGTCACAGGATTTATGCCATTCCCATTTACTGAACTCTTATTATTCAGCTATGCCATGGTTTATCCAGATGTCCATTCTATGGCACTCTTTAAATTGTAATGTTTACTATTTACTGCTTGGTTTGAATATCAGCATGTTTTGACCACATCTTCATGCCTAAATGCATTGAGTATAGCTGGAATTTGATTGGCAGAATATATTATTTGCATTAATGGGCAGTAAAACAAAAGTACCTGTTAAAGCTGTCAGTGAGTCTAAATCTACTTGTATACAGCCTGTCATGTGTTACCTGATAATTGGTCCATTTGGTACTTGTGAGTGTAAATATATCTTCATTTCACAAGAATTTAATCAAAATGTCTGCCTCTGTCAGGTTTGGCCTAATTAATTCCCTGGTATCTATAGTACAATATATTCTCCCCCAAAGCAGTAGCTCTTGTTCCTGAAGTGTTTTTCACAAAAATGAGATTCAAGTCACACTCTCTGTATGTGTGGATGTGATCTGGATGTTAGATTTCAACAGCCAACCTTTCCTGAAAAAAACAAACAAAAATAAAACAACAACCACTGTTTGTGGACAAGTCTTTTAACGCTCTCCAATAGCTTTAGCAATTCCAAATATACTCATCCACTCTAGTTCTTGAAATTAGATATTAATCTTATATACGATCCCATTAAAGTCTTAATATCCCTCTCAGAATCATCTGAAATAGATGCTAAAAATGTTACAAATCAGCTAAGGTGGGATTTGATCCAATCGGAGTCCAATAAAAAAGCCAGTATTTCATGCCAAAATGAATTTAATAAGAAGGCATTGATTTGGGTTTCTTTTCCAAGACAGAATTTTAAGAGCAGCGCCAGAGATGATGTTTTCGTGCAGTCATTCATCAGGCTGGCATTATCACAGTGGATCTGGATTCATTCACTGACAAGGCAGAAGGCGCTCAGACAAATTCCCATCATGTTGTGCATTGTGTCTGGCACCTCTGTTGATTTGTCTTTTGGCTTTTTGAACACTTTTTCATTAGCAAATAATTTGATTAGAGCAGAGTGGATGCCTGACATTAAAATGTCCCAGATGCTTCAAATTGGAGCATAACAAGGTTACACTTTATTTCAGTGGTGCCCTTTAGAAAATCTGTTAACTGTACACACACAAAAAAAGGTTAAAAAAAATGTAGAAAAATTGTATACATTTTTTTTTTTTATAATTATAACTGACTTAATGACTTATTAATAATGATTCCCAAACAACAACAACAAAAAATGATGGACTGTGGTAATCATAGCTTTATCTTTGTAATATCTTGGGTTAATATTTATATTTAATTGTGCTTAGTCAAGGGGCGACGCGGTGGCGCAGTAGGTAGTGCTGTCGCCTCCCAGCTAGAAGGTCGCTGGTTCGAGCCTTGGCTGGGTCAGTTGGCATTTCTGTGTGGAGTTTGCATGTTCTCCCTGCGTTCGCGTAGGTTTCCTCCGGGTGCTCCGGTTTCCCCCACAGTACAGGTGCACGGTTAAGCTAAAATTGTCCTTAGTGTATGTGTTTGAATGAGAGTGTATGGGTGTTTCCCAGTGATGGGTTGCAGCTGGAAGGGCATCTGCTGCGTAAAACATATGCTGGATAAGTTGGTGGTTCATTCCGCTGTGGCGACCCCAGGGACTGAGGGACTAAGCCAAAAAGAACATGAATGAATGAATGTGCTTAGTCACTGTGCTAATTTGAAGTGAAAAATCTGTGTTGGCTCTAATATTACATCCAGATATTTCAATTGTTTGCGTAGCTATAAAAAAAACATTGGTTTTGCAGATTCAAATGGATGTGCGGAAAAGTATAGAGCTAAATCAGCTGATTGTGAAGAATGAAATAATCATTGCCCAGAGAAAACAGATGTCCAAGTTTCAGAATCGTATGGCGTATTAATAAAGAAACTTATTCTCCAAAACTTGTGTACTTGTGACAGACGGAAGGTGGGCAGGTGCATATTAAAACTCCAATATAATATAAAACTGAATTTACATCAGTTTACTCGTCTATGCTATTATCGGAATTTTGGCCAAAATATTTTGAATGTGCCACCTTAAAGAACATGCACAGGTTCACCCCACCAATTACAACCAGAGACATTGACACAGTACAAAAATGGTTTCTTTATTGACAAATCTTGAATAAAAAGACAGATATTGCAACATTATGGCACACCAGCCTTACAAAGTCTTAAATTGAGGGCCAAGGGCTAGAGCTCACCAGTAAGGGAAGGCGACCAAACCACGCTACCTACAGTATAAGTGTATCCTAGAGGAAATCCTACCACCTATAAGACTAGTCCTAGTCCTGGGTTGCTGGAAACTCAGGCCCTGCCACAAACGAAACACGTCAAAAATCCCTTGGAAGCTGAGCAGCCATTCAATTATTAGAATTATTAGCCACCCCTGAATTTTTTCCCCAATTTCTTTTTAAGAGAGAGAAGATTTTTTCAACACATTTCTAAACATAATAGTTTTAATAACTCATTTCTGATAACTGATTTATTTCATCTTTGCCATGATGACAGTAAATACTATTTTACTAGATATTTTTCAAAACACTTCTATACAGCTTAAAGTGACATTTACAGGCTTATCTAGGGTAATTAGGTTAACCAGGCAGGTTAGGGTAATTAGGCAAGTTATTGTATAATGATGGTTTGTTCTGTAGACTATCGAAAAAAGAAATAGCTTAAAGGGGCTAATAAAAACCCTAAAATGTTTTTAAAAAATTAAAAACTGCTTTTACTCCAGCCAAAATAAAACAAATAAGACTTTCTCCAGAAGAAATATTATCAGACATACTGTGATAATTTCCTTGCTCTGTTAATCATCATTTGGGAATTATCTAAAAAAGAAAAAAAAATCAAAGGGGGGCTAATAATTCTGACTTCAACTGTGTGTGTGTGTATGTATATATATATATACACACACACAGTTGAAGTCAGAATTGAACTGTAGGTAGCGTGGTTGTGGTTTGATATATATATATATATATATATATATATATATATATATATATATATATATATATATATATATATATATATATATATATATATATAAAACCACAATTTCAAAGGAAACGAAAAAATATAAATGTACAAAAAAAAAAAACATACATGCATTTTGTTAGAATAATATGCAATCTAAATACAAGACAAAACAATTAAATCCCACCTTAAAAAATAAACTAGACAAATCATTGAAAACAAAATCAATCACAGAAACAAAATCAAGGAAACAAGCATGAAATTCAATCTTAAGCCAAAGAAATGAACAAAATTGAAAATATCAAACCAAGTACAATAGATTGAAAAATAAAAACAATAAACTAAATATGAAGTATAAAGAAAATACAGAACCTCAAAAAGATTGAGGCATGAACTACATGAAATAGACCAACTGCAAGTCTTTTTACCCTCAATGTCAGACAGCATCTTGTGCCATTTAAAAGGAGCATCGTCATCGTAAATGGAGCATCGTCATCACTAAAGTGAACATTTTTTTTTCTGTTTTTCAAATATGTAACCAACCAAACAAATATTCATCCAAATGTTTGATAAACACGTACTGTTCCACTAACACATTGATTGAAAGAGTGGCACAAAGTGAAAATAAAGTGGCATTTTTTTAAAAGACAGAGAAACAAATACTATGGTAAATACTGCACACTAGTAACTAACTAAATGAAACATAAACTGCTCCCGATTAGAATCAACATTCCAGAATCAGACAGAATAGGATCAGTAACATAATTTGTTGGTAATTCTTGGACATTGCATCGCTTACATACCAGTTAAGTTTCATGCCAGTAATATGGTTTACCCTTTATAATACAGTGATGTATTGCGTGTGATGTGTATGTGCTGTGCAATTAAAGAGCACAGTAAAACAGCTGACAGCTCATAAACATTCACACTTTATTTCAACGTCTTATCTGACGGCAGACTTTGAATTAGGAGAACGTTTTTCTCCCACACTTGAACCGCATCCATAACGGCTTTAACACATGACTTTCAAAATCAAATTTGTTCATCACGAAAACACTCCGTAATCCACTCAAAACGATTTTGATACCGAGTTGAGTAACACTGCTGTCGCTGATGACAATTCTTTACAGAAGTTCTAAGCATCCTACCGGAAGGCGCTGATCATTATGGAGCCCTCCATGCAGCAACAAAGAAAACGATCTATAGTTCAAATAGTGTTTAGCATTAGGGTAAAAAGAAATGGAATAATGAAAATGCTGAAATTGAAATACTATAATTTATAGTTTAGATGTCATTTTATTTTGTTATTTTTGTTATATCTGTTTAATTGTAATTGGTTTGTTACTAAAAGTGAAATGTGCTGCATGTGTTTTATAATTTTTTACGTTTGTAAGTTATATTTTTCTTTCTTTCAGTACAGTGGGAAATAAACAATTGCCAGCATAGGCGGAGAGTGAACAAACTCCAGGGTAAGGCTAAGATATGCGCTGCCCTTTAATGCATTTAAAAAGATTTGCGACCGACCAAGAAAAGGTTTCAACAGAAGCACCGCCTATCAACAAACGTCTGTTATATTCAACACGCACATTAAATTATTTTATTAAACGAACCCACTAAATAATAATCTATATAATAATAATAAAAAAATACAATGCATTGTATATATTATATTCGTTCATTCATTCATTCATTCAATTTTTTTTTCAGCTTAGTCACTTTTTTAAATTAGGGGTCGCCACAGCGGAATGAACCTCCAACTTATCCAGCGTATATTTTACACAGCGGATGCCCTTCCAGCCACAACCCTTCACTGGGAAAGTATATAATATATTATAATTTAGATTAATGGTAGGAAAAATTAAGTTTATGCTTAAGAACGCTCTGGTTACTAAAGTAACCCTCGTTCCCCGAGGGGGGGAACGGAAATGCTATGTGGAAACTTCCACTATGGGGGATTTCATTCAGAAAGCCAATCATCTGAAAGAGTATGTAAACGGGCCAATGAAATGCCAATGAGTTGGCAGCTTCAGCTTGCGCACCTGATGCTCGTTGCAATTAACTTGCTATAAGAGTACATGTGCGAGCAAAGCCAAAGCATCATTTTTTTTAGCGGAAGAGACTTTCACCTCAACAGCTAAGGGGCAATCATTATGGCGAAGGAACATAGCATTTCCGTTCCCCCCCTCGGGGAACGAGGGTTACTTTAGTAACCAGAGCGTTCCCCTTCGGAAGGGGAACTTCAATGCTATGTGGAAACTTCCACTATGGGGAAATGTTTGGAAAACGCCATAATGATTGAACCTTACCTTCGCCCCCGATGAGAGGTTTGCCAGGCAAAGAGCGTGAGCGCACCGGCGTCACTAGAGGCGCGGTCTTCCAACGTGTTCCCTGGCCCTTACTTATCCCACTTCAACAGAAGATTTACGGATTTAGATATATTTTTCGGGAGCCGCAAATGCGTCTAGAATATTTTCTAGGAATTTAATACGACAGTACGTTGGGAATGCGTGCAGTCCCGATAGGGAGGACGCTGCGGAGGCCACCTGCTACCCAAGTGGGGAGACTGAAGCAAATAGCATATGAACTAACCCTGAGAAGGGGGAGTAAGCATATGAAAATTAGATGGTTAGCGGTGAGGGAAGACACGGGTCCGCCTGTGAGGGGGGACTGCACCGTGGCAGTATAAGCATATGGCATCGCCTAGTGGGGATCGCACACAGCAGGCACCTATACCCAGAACGCGGGCTGACCATCGGGCAGACCAGCAACGTAACGGGCCAGTGCCTGACTCCTCCGCTGAGTCAGGTGCTGAGGGCCTCGGAGGAATATCTGCAGGGTTCGCCAGCGGGGAACTTTTCTGACAGAGCGAAAAAGCGCACGTATCTCTGGGTTAGAGAGAATGGCGCAGCAAGCGTTTTACAACACCTAACCGAATTTCTCATTCACCGCGTGAGAAAATCGGCTCCCCTCAAGATTAATAAATCTTCTAATAGGTGTCGCCCAGCCCGCAGCTCTACAGTGTCTGTTAGAGAGGCGCCGCGTGCTAACGCCCAAAAGGATGTCTCACTCTTGGGGGACGCGGCTCGCCCTGGCTCAGATGAGCGAGGGAGATGGCATTCAGAGTTCAGTGGGTATGTTCCAACCTCTGTTTGGATACGGCACTTCCCGTCTGCCGATCACCATAACAGATAAAGAGCTGAGTACGGTCCGTGTAATAGCAAAGTGCGAAGGACCAAATAAAGGGGCTGGGTCTGCCTCCTCCGTGGGCAGCGCTTGCAGGTTCACTACGTGGCTGAAAGAACGCTGTAGGAACCAAGGGCACCTAGGTGGGCCGGTGTCTCAGGTAAACGTGAGAGTGGGCCGACCCAAAACGTTGGCACATTTCGCTGACCGAAAATGCCTCCAGATACCCACCCATTTGGCCGATGCAAACGCGACCAGCAGAGCTGTCTACCTGGACAGAAATCTTAAAGATACTGAGTCGAGTGATCGAGCAGACCTCTCCTAAGAGAGATCTTCAAGTGGGTATGAGAGGGAAACAGGAAAATTAATATTCATGTCTCGCGCCTCTGGGAACTGGATGATGAGAGGATACTTCCCAGCGCGCCGCCATCGCCGCATCCTTAGAGCGGGGATGATCGTAACGCCAACCCCTCAGAGCGGAGGGGACAGCCTTAGCTCCAGTCAACTGAAGGAGGATAGCATCACTCTGATCTGGCATGTTCAGGGTTCCTTCTCGGGGAAAAAGGTAACCACACAGCGAATAGACTCCACTTCAGGCGTGGGCATGCCTCGTAGAGGGTGCTCAGCCTGAGTGACAGTGTTAACCTAATCGGCAAGTCACCTAAGTCCTCCGCGCTCCATCTATGAACCGTACGTGAAGCATAGATCTGGGCGCGGGTGCCAAACGGTGCCTGTCCCCTGTTCCCAGGGGATGTGCCAGGGAGGGGCCATCACGAGGAGAGAGTTGAAAGCAGGTCCGATTGGGCCAGAGAGGCGCAATACGAGAGCTGTTCCTCGACCTCCCTGACTTTACACAGTATCTGTGCGAGTAGGCTCACTGGAGAAATGCGTATTACGCACGCCCCGAGGCCAGCTGTGTAGCCAGTGGACTTTGCAGGGTTCGCCAAGTGGGGAACTCAAGCGAGAGCGCACGAATCTCTGAGTTAGAGAGAGAAAGGCGCAGCACCGAACAGCTGGACAGTCGGGGGTGGAGTCTCCATTTTCCCAGGCGAAACTGCCGTGAGAGCGAATGGGCTGCACGGTTGAGCTCGGTGGGGGAAAAAATGGAATGCAGCGATTGCGCCGCGTATGACTCCGGGGGAGCAGACGGCGAGCGAGCTGAGACATGCTGCGAGAGCGGATACCCCCACACGGTTGATATACGCCCCCGCAGCCGTACTGTTCGTCCTGACCAGTACGTGTTGTCGCTCCAGCACCGGTAAAAAAACGGCGGAGAGCGAGAAACACTGCCAACAGCTCTAGGCGATTGATATGCCAATGCAACTGGGTTTTTTTCAGCTGCATGCCCGCAACACACGGCGCCCCAGCCAGTGCTGGAAGCATCTGTCAAAACGACAATATGTCTGGACGCCTGTCCTAGAGGCACTCAGGCCTGTAGGAACGAGGGGTCGTTCCAGGGGCTGAGGGCGCGGTGACACAGCGCAGTGACAGTCACTCGGTGTGTGTCCGCGTGCCATGCGCGTCTGGGGACTCGATCGTGAAGCCAGTGCCGAAGTGGTCTCATATGGAGTTATCCGAGCGCATACAGCGGCTGCGGATGTCATATGCTCCAGGAGCCTCTGAAAGATTTCAGTGGAACCACTATTTTGCTGTCGAACTCTCACAGACAGTTCAGCATTAGCCGAGCGCGCTCTCCGGAGAGGCGCGCTGTCATGGTGACCGAGTCCAGCTCCAACCCGAGAAAAGAGATCCTCTGCACGGGGGCGAGTTTGCTCTTTTCTCGGTTGACCTGAAACCCTAATAGGTGGAGGTGCTGGAGCACCTTGTCTCTGTACATAGTCAATTACTCCCGCGAGAGGGCTAAAACAGCCAGTCGCCGAGATAATTGAGTATGCGGATGCCCGCGAGCCGAAGGGGCGCTAGGGCACCCTCCGCGAGCTTGGTGAAGACCCGCGGATACAGAGAGAGCCCGAAGGGGAGGACTTGTACTGTCAGGCTCGCTCGACGCAGACCGCAGAAAAAGTGACGGTGGCGTGGAGTATGGAGACATGAAGTACGCGTCCTTCAGGTCTATGCTGCAGACCAATCCCGAGGACGAACGCACAGGAGGATGCGCTTCTGCATAAGCATTTTGAACGGCAGCTTGTGCAGACAGCGGTTCAAAACGCGCAGATCTAGGACTGGCCGTAACCCACCGCTCTTTTGGGTACGATGAAGTACAGGCGTAAACCCGCTCTCCATCTCGGCTGGAGGGATCGGTTTAGATTGCATCCTTCGCCAGGAGGACAGCAACCTTCTCTCACAAGACAGGGGCGGGCACAGGGCTGACCCTGGTGACGTACACCCCGTGAACTTGGGAGGCCGTTTCGCGAATCGAATCGCGTAGCCGAGTCTGATCGTGCGTATGAGCCACCGCAAAGGGCTGGGCTGCGCTAACCAGGCAGGCAGAGCCCTCGCTAATGACTGCATCGCTACAATCGCTGACGTACCAGCAGTGGGGCAGCGCGGAGTGGGAGTGCTGATCCGGGGAGCGCTGGGGTCCCGCGGAAGAGCTGGAGGTGAGAGATTTACTCACCTTGCACTCAGACTCCAGAGGAGAGGGCTGGAGGTGTGAGAGAAAGGAGACCGTCCTCCCAGACCCCGTGAGCCACTGGCGAAGTGCGCCGATCCTGCAAGCTGGAAGGCTTTTCATCGCGTCCCAGACTGGCAGTATTCGGGCTGTCACATCCAGGGAAGGGAAAGATGCTCTCTCTCTGAGGAGCCCGGCCCCCCACCGGGGAGAGAGCAAGTTCCCTCTTCTCCAGATGGCCGTCTCAAGAGCGCTTCGCGGTCCGTTATCCGGACTTAACGGCGCCCTGGGACGGTGAGCGCTGGTTGCCTGCGAGGTGCTCGGCGCTGCCGCTGGCCGGAGGCGCAGGCGGGGGCGGAGCAGCACTCGAAGACGGGCGCTCTCGGCGACAAGCAGTGGATGTGGATGGTTCGGCGGGAGGGGAGCGGTCTTACATCCCCGCCGAAGGATGCCCATCGTATCCGACTGCACCGCCGTGAATTCCTGGGTGAATTCACCAACGGTGTCGCCGAACGGGCCAGACTGGTATATGGGGGAGTCAAGAAAGTGAACTTTGTCGACTCCGTGCATATTTTTGCCAGGTTTAGCCCGAGGGGGCGCTCCTGGACCACTAACGTGGCCATCGTCTTTCCCGGGGCACACGCAGCGGACTTGAGGTCCGTGGAGCTCAGTCGGGTGCGGTGCGGGGCTTGTAACAAGCCTGGGTCAGAACCACCCTCGTGCAGCTGGGCCAGCGCCGCGCGCATGGACCCTGGCGTGCAGGGTTGGAAGCAGTCTGGCCCGCGGCTGTGTGGGCTCTGGCTCGGGAGGCAGAAAACCAACACGCCTTGGACGGGAGATGAGGCTAATTCCAGCAGAAGGATGGCACCACGCGGGCCCGTGATGGCACTCTCAATCTGGGGAATCGACTCGTACTCCCTGGCTGCTCCACCATCAAGAGTGGTGAGGTGGAGGCGCACGCAGATCAGGCAGAGAAAGGTGCCCTCAAGACTGCGTGAGCCCACTGTGCACTTCCGGGAAGAGAGGGATGGGAGGCTAGAAGGTATTGCCTTTTAATCCTCCACATACACCCATCTAGTCGGTCCGGCCGCGGGGCTGGGGGATAAACCATCTCCAGACCCATGACCGAAACAGCCCGGGAAAGCACGGTTATCATGTCTGTTTCAAGATCGGCCGCCGCCGCGCTCGCTCCCGATGGGAGGGAACGGAGGGGGGGGGGGTCCTTCATCAGACCATGACAGCCCAACCTCCGATGCAGCGGTGGACATCTGAGCCTCGGTGTCATCAAGTGAGAGGGCGGCCATCCGAGGATGGAGCGCTTATCTCACTCAAAGCTTGGATGGAGCGCGTGGAGGAGTGAGAGGTCCACAAGCCCGAGGGCGGCAGATTTACTCCCACTGTAACCCTCAGATCTGCCCGAGTGCCCACCGCGGAGCGGGGGACAACTGGGGTGGGTGGCTCTTTTGCAAGAGCGAGCCGCGATCTTAACTGCGCAACAGACATGCCACCGCAGTGATGGCATGCACTGCCCACGAGCACCGCATTAACATGCTGGACCCCCAGACATGAAACGCAGTGCTCGTGCCCATCATCCGAGGACAGGAAACCACCGCATCCAGAAACGCACAGTCGGAGCGACGTCTTGAAAAGACGCGCTGCACGACCGTGTTGCTCTTTTAGGAAATTCGCAACAATACATACCGCTCTGGAGGACCGGACCCAAAGGACGCCAGGCAAGGGAGAAACCCAGCTCGACCATCTGCCGCTGCGTGTCACACACTCTGGACCGGGAGATCGCTCTCGTTCACTCTCTGTCTGAAACTCAGCTGGAGGAACCCTCATCGACTCTCTCAGAAGGCTGTTGAAGTCTCTGAAGTGAAAATGATGCTTTGGCTTTGCTCGCACATGTACTCTTATAGCAAGTTAATTGCAACGAGCATCAGGTGCGCAAGCTGAAGCTGCCAACTCATTGGCATTTCATTGGCCCGTTTACATACTCTTTCAGATGATTGGCTTTCTGAATGAAATCCCCCATAGTGGAAGTTTCCACATAGCATTGAAGTTCCCCTTCCGAAGGGGAACTGCAAATTAGCAGTGTTCTTAATAAGCCTAAAGCTATACTGTAGTTCCATTTTTGTGCGAAGGTGGACTTTAGATTTAATTGACAAACTTACATTAACTAAAGTGTTCTGTTAATCATCAACATTAAATTACATTCATATTCCGCCTTACACCCGTTACATGTTTTCAATGCAGTTTTTTTTTTTTTTTGCTGCTATCTCCGTGGTCTCTGGCCAGGTGGAGGCTAAGACTTCCCCTTGCACACACTCCGCCTATGATTGCCAGTACAATTTAAAATGCTTAATTGAATCAACATCACTTTATGGGAAACTATATTTTTCATGTCTCAGCACATTATTTCTCATTGAACCAGAGTTGTTGCCATAGTTGATACAAATTAAGGCAGTCAACAAGTCACTATTCACTACTTTGATAGATAGGAATTATTGCAATGTAACTTAATGTAATGCTATTACATGTCAGCTAACTCTCATTAAAGTGGTAGTAAAGTTTTACAATTGATCAGTTTGGAATAGCAGTGTAAGGTAAGAGTAAAATTGACTCTTTACAAGCGAACAAAGACTGAACCTGTTGACTTCACAGTGAACCTTTATTTCTGTGGTTAAAATGTGGTTAAAACCCTTTAATAATTAAAGAAGATAGTAAATACATAAAAATACACTGGACACTCTTCTTTAAATGCAAATGTGTCTTTGACTTTTCTGCCCATATTCACATGAGTTGCAGAATAGAAAGAAAGTAAAAAATAAATAAATAAACGCAATGGTGGAAACCCAAAGTTTGTAAGACCTAGCCAAGAGCACCAGCAATAATCAATCTGACCTTTCTGTTGTATCTTAGACATGCTTACATATCATATCCTATCATATTGTATGAACCAGTTCAGCATGAGCCTGAAGGCATTACTTGTGTTCCTTGAGTGTTGTGAAGAATACCTCAAGGACTTCCTTTGTGCTTTGTGGAGAAGAGCTCATATGTGGGTTCACCGGTGGTTTGTTTGTCACTGGTGTGACATCTTGGGAGGTCAATTCAATGGAACAAAGATCGAGGCATATAAACACTATAAACCTGACCGTGGTTTCAGGCCACAACTCATGTTAAAGGTGTCATATACTGCATTGATTTATTAAGTTAAATTGTTCTCTAAAATCTACATATTAAGTATGTGGCTTAGGTGAATTCAAAAATTCTCCATATTATTATATCCTCGTTTATTTTCCATAAAATATCCCTAGAATCAGAAGGTCCATATTGACCTTATTTGGAATGATCATGAATATTAAGGAGCTGTGCTCTGATGATTGCAACGTGCTCTCTCTTTCTCTCTTTGTGTTCAATAATGTGAAGTACTGTATTCCTTTCATGAAGTGTTCCTTTTCAAAACAGTGACTTTGCTAAACTGGGGCTTGGAGTAGCTGTAGCTAGATCAGAATTTTGAATAGCCATGTTTTAATACTCTATCCCCTGGTTTCACAAACAAAGTTTAAGGTTAGTCAAGATTAAATTGCATGTTTGAGGTGTCTCAACTCAAAATAACTTGCAGTGAGATGTCTTAAAATACATCAGTGTCATTTTTTGTCTCCAGGTGCACACCAGTAATGTATTTTTCTAAGGCCCTTTTTATAAATGTGGCTTAAATAGCCTAATTTAACTAAGGTCTAGTCCTGACTTAATCTAAGCCCTGTTTGTGAAACTGGGCCTATAAGTGTGACCAGATGTTCCATTTTATTCCTAGTAGAGTCCATTATTCCGGCTCTACCGTGAGAACCGCCCAGTCAAAGGTAGGTTAACCAAGCTTGGAATTTACATGAGAACAAGAAAATAATGGTGCTTGAGGTTCACACTATGGTAATTTATTTGACTCTTTCTGGGTATACCCAGATTTTCCTTATAGGGCACCTATAAAGTAAAACTGGATTCTCTGTGGAAAGTGAAGAAAAGTAAAGTGAGTTTGAGGCTGTCTATTCTCATCCGAGTCACTGCTTGCTGTCCATCTATGAGACTCAACTGCTGTTTGTAGAACTGCTGGAACTCTGGACCTATAGGAGAGATTGTGTGTAGGGGTATTTACCAATCTGATTGTTTTAGCTCCTAATAAAGCGCTGACCAATGAGGTATTGTTCTTGGTTTAGGGTGTGACTAATCAACTTAAGTCCTAATCATATGCACTATGGCTCTTAACATGGTATTTAGGCGTACAGTTAGTGTGAACATAATTTATTTTACACATTTGATTAATGTCATAATTAAAAAAAAATTAATTAAAGGAAGTGAATAATTTTCACTCATTCATACCAAACAACATACATTTCCTATACAAACCAATCCATATTTTCATGCAATCACATTTCTTCAGTGTAAAATTTAATTCCAGCGTCAGCCTTTATGGCTGGATTTGTCTGTGACTTTCTCTTCTTGCATGGATATTTTAAATAGTTGGATAAAGAAAAATTGTGGCAGACCAAAGGCACAAGGACAACCTTTTTTAACATTATAATTATCTGAATGCACACTGACTCATCAATATTGTGAAATACACACTTTTTTTTGTATTGCAATAAGGACTTTACAGTAGCAATTCCACAACCACGAAATCTCATCAAATGTGACTTCAGGTGAAAAAGAATTATGTATAGGGGATGATTATTTCCATACATCAATCATCTTTGTCAATAATCCATTTCCATGCTGTGTTTCAACTATAAAATCATGCAATATCTGATTGACAAAGCCTGTTTGGTTCAATTGACTATTCTGGCATCAACAAGACAATTCAATCAGCAGAAATACAATAATTGTAATGAAACACCACAGTTGAGCATGTTTTTATCAAAAAGACAATTCATTATTGGGGCCAAAAATAAGGTATATGCAGAAGGACTTTTAATTGGCAGTAACCATGTTAAATCGCTTCCGGTGAACTGTATGCTGTTACAAAATTGTCGTGTTCAAGGTCTATTTAAAAAAAAAAAATCCTCTTCTGTGTCTGATTGATTGGGTCTCAGATGGACAAGAAGCACTGTATTAAATTCCATTTTTCCGTGCCATGTCTTTAAAATGTGATAATTGATTTTCACATTGAAAAATGGTCATTGCCAACAAAGCCTGGTTTCTCTTGAGGTGTTTTTTTCCTTCACTTCGTCAATTGGTGAAGTTTTTTTTTCCCTCGCCACTGGCTTGCTTGGATTGGGACTTGTGGAGCTGTGTCGATGGAATTGCTCTTCAGTGATTGAACTTTCAGGAGTTAAATTTAAACCACACTGAACTGAACTAGTCTGAATTTCAACTCTGAAATCTGAACTTTACTGGAACTTCTATGTTAAGCTGCTTTGACACAATACATACATTGTAAAAGCGCTAAATAAATAAACAAGAACTGAATGGAGTTTCTGTTGAATTTGAGTTCCTGCTGATCCTGACGGCCTGTGCATGTAAACAGCTTTTCATCTTATTTTGCACTTGAACAACTAAATGAATGCTTAAGTCTATTAAACTGATTGTATTGTAATTACATTACAACAGCGATGCTGTAAAAAGAGCCATATAAAATAAAATAAAAAAGTCACAATAACAATTCACCAGAAGTTTATCGGTAGGGTAGGAAACACTAGCTGTGCATATACCCCATTGGGTCATAAGCTACAAGTGTGTTGTCAGACTAAGCTCACATGTACTTGCAAAGATTCTTAAATCAGAAGAATATTTGTTATGACTAAGACATCAAAATAACAACTCAGCAAATGTATGACTATTTCTGAAAAAAATGTCTTGATGTATTAGTTTTTTTTTTTTTGTTGTTTTTTTTTTGTGCACAAAGTATTCTCCTAACTTCATACAGTTATGATCGAACAGTGAACACTGATGATGCAGGGATTATTTCAACGATGTTCTTTGTACCTTTCTGGGCTTTCTATGTTTCATGACCCTTGCTCTCATGTTCATCAAAAATGTTCATGATCTTAATTTGTGTTCGTATGGTGAATGAAGGTCATATGGGTTTGAAACAACACAAGGGTGATAAATTAATGATAACGATTTTGTTTTTGGGTGTACTATAGTGTAATTCACTTTAAACAGACAATCTACTAATTCTATGAGTGCAATAAAGTTGATGTTGTTGAAAAGATACTTTGAGTATTTATAATGAAAATAAAGTGTCTGGCACATGGGCGGAGCGGTGGAGCAGTGGGTAACGATGTTGCCTCACAGCAAGAAGGTCGCTGGTTCGAGTCTTGGCTGGGTCAGTTGGCATTTCTGTGTGAAGTCTGCATGTTCTCCCCATGTTTGCGTGGGTTTCCTCTGGGTGCTCCGGTTTCCCCCACAAGTCCAAAGACATGCACTATAGAATCAGAAATCAGAATCAGAAAGAGCTTTATTGCCAAGAATGTTTACACATACGAATAATTTGTTTTCATGACAGAGCTTACAGTGCAACAGAATTACAGAGACAGGACTAAAAAAACAGATAATAAATATATATTTAAAAAGTAGTGAATGCAAATATACTATAGGTGAATTGGGTAAGCTAAATTGTCCGTAGTGTATGTGTGTGAATGAGAGTGTATGGGTGTTTCCCAGGGATGGGTTGCAGCTGGAAGGGCATCCGCTGCGTAAAACAAACAAAAGTATAAGTTGGTGGTTCATTCCGCTGTGGATTAATGAAGGGACTAAGCCAAAAAGGAAATGAATGAATAAATGTCTAGCACAAAGGAAATTGTGCTCTTGTCTCAAGTAGGACAGTCTGATTCACCAATATCCACCTTCAGACAACAAAGGAACCACGTGGAGCCCATAAAGACATCATAATTGCATCATAATACATAGTCTGACCCTGGATGAGGCTGGATCAATTTTTTAGTTCACCTGACAGCATACTTTGTGTTTTTTTCTTTTTTTTTTTTGAGGAAAAGGAAAAGTAATCCACCTTCCTTCCTCCTGGCCAAACATAAATGGAGGAAATGATGCAATCGCACTGACACATGCTTAGAAAGATGTGATTGTTATGTGCAATCTGTTTGCCAAGCCTTACAGCATCTCTGCTATCCTCACTTTTACAGTTAGCCTGCGAGATGGCGACAACAGCTTTGAAGGTTGCTTTGAATAAAGATGCATATAAAAAGGAATCCGTTATTAGTTCCCATAAAGCAAGAAGAGAACCACATGGGGAAAAGTGAAAGACAAGGTGAGCAGCGGCAGCACCAGATCTAATTAGATAAAGGGAGATGCAGGGCTGCTTTCATGCTCTGCTGAGGATATCAAATGACCCGCGGGTCGGCGGATAGGCAGTCTCTCTGGAGGTCAGTCAAGGTAACAAAGGATTTGGCTTCAATCGAAAGAAAGCTTCTGATATACGCCAATCATTTGTAAAGACCAGGCAGCAAGTGTGTGTGGAGAGAGCAAAGCTTCATTTTTTTTCTTTCTGTTCAATAGTGAAAAGATCTTCAATGCTCTGTTTTAAAACCTGGTCAGTTGACTAGCAATTTAAAGCATCAGAGGCACTTTCTTATCCTGTTTCAAAAGGAAAATTCTAAGGCAGGATCTTTTTTATGTGTTCTTCACAGATAAAGCAAATGTACAGTATAGTGCACCATAGCAAACTTAATTGAAATAAAATCCCATATACTGTAGTGGTTGCAAAATTAATAGTTTGTTTGCGTTAGCATTTATTCACTAATGCATTTTCCCATTCCTATATATACGTATACAGTTGAAGTCAGAATTATTAGCCCCCTTTTGAATTTTTTTTTCTTTTTTAAATATTTCCCAAATGATGTTTAACAGAGCAAGGACATTTTCACAGTATGTCTGACAATGTTTTTTTTCTTCTGAAGAAAGTCTTATTTGTTTTATTTCGGCTAGAATAGAAGCAGTTTTTAATTTTTATGAACCATTTTAAGGACAAAATTATTAGCCCCTTTGAGCTATTTTTTTTTTTCAATAGTCTACAGAACAAACCATCATTATACAATAACTTGCCTACTTACCCTAACCTGCCTAGTTAACCTAATTAACCTAGTTAAGCCTTTAAATGGCACTTTAAGCTATATAGAAGTGTCTTGAAAAATATCTAGTCAAATATTATTTACTGTCATCATGGCAAAGATAAAATAAATCAGTTATTAGAAATGAGTTATTAAAACTATTATGTTTAGAAATGTGTTGAGAAATCTACTCTCCGTTAAACAGAAATTGGGGAAAAAAATAAACAGGTGGGATAATAATTCAGGCGGGCTAATAATTCTGACTTCAACTGTATATGTAGAATTTGATACTGAATAAGTTCACCAGCCAAATAGTTTTCTGTGATCCTGTAGATAGCATTTAGGCCACTTACCAAATTTTAGAAACAGAGACTTTAAAGTCTGTATTGTGTGTGAGACCCCTGAAGACATTATAATTACACCACTCTTACCCTGTTCTAGAAATGTCCTCTAAATTATCTGAGCAGTTCATTAGCATGTGCACAATATCTTAGTGCATGTCTATCTAATCAATTTGTTAAGCCAATTCAGTGGCTTAAGTTTAATTATCAAATCACTCAAATTATTACTGGTCTCTGATGATTAACCCCGCTGAGAAAGAATCATCTTAGGGTCATTTTCATTCTTCATTTTTTTTTTTTTTTAAACTGAAGACTTAAAAATGCTGCTTCATGAATACTGCAATCATCTGAGCATCTGACAGTATGAAATAGTGCTTAATATTTACTCGTACATTAGACCAAAGACAATGATGCATCATTCAATGTGTAAACCTGTTATCATAAACAATACAGTTCTGTGCTATTGGCAGGAAGGGCAGGCTTTCTCAAGTAAAAGCTGAAAAGCTTTTCAAGCTTGTTTCCATGGAGATGAGAGGAGTTTGATGGAGCTGTTTGACTTTTAAAGTTAGTTCAAGATGTCAAATGTCATGGACAAAGTCAGACTTACAGGTAATTGAGGATAACTGCTGTACGACCTTATCATTTCTTCTGTAATATTTGATATTTTGACTTCTGAAGGACATGGAACAGGGAAAAGAAAGTGTTGTTTTGTATTTTTTATTTGTGAAATGAATTGCTCTATAATTACTAAATATTTTGAGGTTTCAACTCAGTTAATCTGCTTTAAATAGTGTCTCGATTAAAAGATCCCAGAATAGTAACCTGCTATCTTCTAAATTGTAACCTGACACAGACTGTAAAAAAACTGTCAAAAACGAATAATTTGCTGTAAATAAATTACCAGCATATTTTCATTTGAATATGAGTCTTGATTATAATGGCCTTGATTAACAATGTTGACTGATTGATTGATGAAAAATCTCTCTCTATCGCTATTGCTCTCCATTTGTTCTTAAATTAAATATTATTATAAGAAAATGCCAATTTGCAACATCAAACAGCACAACAAGTTGTAATGTGTGCTACAAATGAATGTTAATAAAACCAGAAGGCTTTGGCACATTTAGGTTTTAGGTGGCTGTCATCTGAAATCACAATTGCAATTTTATGTGAACAAACTGGTACACGCAGCCCAACCAATCCCTGCTAGCAGAACCATGGACCTATTTAGAAATGGCTATGAACGAAACAGTGGGATCTAATTGGAAAGTTTCACAGTGTTCACGGTGTTATTTAAAGGTGCAGGATGCAAGACTGACTTGAACTGATTGAACTAGGTATTACACTCCTAATGAAAAAAAAAGAATTCATGTGGCCCCTCTGATGATAACTTCACGCAAATGCATGTTGCCAGACTGAAGGCACTAACATCACCTGAAATTTCTGTTTTAGAAACGGTTCCTTTTTTCCGGACTGAACAACTGTCATGCTGTGGGTTGGAGAAAGATGAGGACTCAAAAACATGGAAAGAGCAGGGCTGGACACGACTAGACAAGGCAATAAACGTTGATGAACTGGCACAGGACAGCAGACATGAGGAGACTATAAGCAGAAGGAATTAACAAGCAAACAGGTGAACAGAATAAACTAATAATGGGTGAACAAGGAGGGTGGGACTAGACAATAGACAGGAGAGCACATGACGCAGAGAAACAACACAAGCCATGTGCCATGTGTTCACATGACACACAACACTAAATCTGCGGTCACACTGGACTTTTCTCCTCATAGACTTCCATTCATGCGCACGCGAATGCACAAGACCGGAAACGCAAGATCATGTGTCAAGTTTCGCAGGTCGCTGCGGTGCAAAGTTCAAGCTTGGTGAACTCTTGGTGAACTCGCTCGCTTTTTTTTAATGTCTAATCATCTTGTTTAATCCCGCCCCTTTTCGCAGCACTGTACGACAGAATTTCATAAGCTCAAACTCTAGTATGACCGCAGCTTTAAGCATGCGGCCACAATGTAAACACCGAGTCATGTCCATTGATGCAACACCAAGACAAGACAGAACGCAAGACACGAGTTCATGATAAAAAAAACAAAACAATCCCAGCACCAACCAAAACCGAATCAACTAGGCGCTGAGAATAGCGCAGCACGTCACCAACAAAACACAAGAGCAAGCGAGCACATGCCAACCAAGCCTCTTCGGGGCACTCAAGACCATGCGTTTACAAAAACAACAAGAGAAACAGACCAAGACAGGATGAGTGCCTGGCCTGAGGAAACTCCAGCTGAGCATGACATACATAACAAGACTGGACTAGTGTCTGGACTTTCAAAGCATAAACTGCTATGAAAATGACCACCTCAGGTACTGATTATGTGCTTTATTCAGTGTTAAATGCTTACAATGTGAGTTTGAACACCATTTTATGTGACATTTATTGCCATGCTAAAAGCAGCAGCAGATAGTTAACCTCAGATCTTGAAATTAAAGTAAACAATTAACCGTTAGAACTGTGAAAACTAACAAATATCAGTCACTCAGCATTTATTTCTGATAATGTTAGAGGTTCAGTGTTTATTAATTAGATTATAAGTCTTACCATTTTCTTACCATTACAACGACGGAGTTCTGAAATATAATTGGGAAAACTGCGAGGGGGCTGGTTATAGAGAGCAAAGTAAAGATAGACAATCTAACATGAAATGCACATTTTTTTAAGGAGGAATAACTGACTTTAGCTTTGTTTTTTAATGTTCACATAGCAAGTTTCTTGAATACCTTGAAACACATAAAGGTATTTCTATGTTTTAAAGGAGTCAAGAACATACAGCACCTTTAAAGGTCCCATAAAATGTGCATTTTTAATCAATGTTTGATGCAATCCCAACTGAAATAGAAGGGCAGACTGGGACATAGAATAGGCTCTACCCCTTGAAAAACAGCCAATAACATTTTGTTTATATCACAACAGTCAGAGCTGTTGAGCTTAAGCACATTCATCAATGGCACAGTCTATAAAGATTATACTGAGTCTGGCTCTGCACTTTAAAATAAAGCATTATATGTAATTAAAATGGATCCAACATTCTGTGTCCTGCCCCAACACGCGCTTATGAAGCCTCTCTCTGCTGCCATTTCATTGGACTAAAGTGGACCATAGCTGCACTTTGCGATGGTTTGCAGGAAGTACTATTTACATCTATCCATATATTCTACTATTTACCAAATGTTCCCTCACTTTGAACACTCTTTAATAAGTAAATAAATAACCAATGTTTATATCTTCTATATAGGAAAGTTTTGGAGCATACTACCTTAAAGGTAACCTTAAAGGCCGAGACACACCAAGCCGATGGTCAGCCTTTGAGCAGCATTGAACAGTAGTTTGTTTGTTGTGGTCCACACATCACCTGTCATCAGGCTAGCATTGGAGTGAGTTGGCCATATTGAGCTTGTATAATATAATTAGAGAGTGCTCTAATTGGTTGTTTGAACAGCTTTTTGGTCCAGACATGGTCAACACGGGGTGATAACACAGTGGGTTTTTGCCACCACTAGTTCTTTGGCACCGCCCCCCTCCACTCCAGCAGGATTTTCCACTCTATTGCTGTTGTCATGTCTCAGACTTACACAGCCCAAGAAGCAACAATACTGCCAGAGAGAACACTTGAATCAATATTCAAGTCCTCAACACACTGACAACTAACTTAAGCACACACCGCTTTACTAGCTATAACTCAGAAACCTGCTTCTCTGCTGACCAACTCAAACACACACACACCAATCTTTTTTAACCGTCAAAATACCTCAAATGCAGCAGGCCAATGATGATGTAATAGTTAGCAATACTTCCTCCTCGCAAATAGCGCCCGAGTGGCCTCAAACAGTGCAAAAACAAGAAATGGATCAATAAAAAAGAGGTCAGTTAGTGAAATCATTTGGGGATTTATTTTCTTTTAATATAAAACACTTTGTTTTCTACTGTAAAAAAAATTATATGACAAAATGTCATGACAACAAATGTTTTGGTTACAAGTAATCAGGTTTTTTGTTATAGAAAATTATTGTAATTAAAATATTGTAATATTTAAGCCAGTTTAATTAAAGACTAAGAGATGAGTAGAAGTTCATTTGATTCAACAAAATGTAGGCATCAAGTTTTTTTTACAGTGTAAAAAAAGACGAGACTTTTAGCTCAAATGCACTGTTCAACTACTGTAGTTGTTCTACATTTAAACACAAATCTACAACTAAATACAAATCTGATATTGGATGATAAATCTCAAAATCAATTGTTTATTTCAATTGATGCATGAACCACAGTTTAATTACAGATGTTTAAATCTCAACAAATTGACATAGTACATAGTAGACATTCGACAACATAAACCACATTCATTCATTCATTTTCTTTTCGGCTTAGTCCCTTTATTAATCTGGGGTCACCACAGCGGAATGAACCGCCAACTTAACCAGCATATGTTTTACGCAGTGGATGCCCTTCCAGCCGCAACCCATCTCTGGGAAACATCCATACACACTCATACACTACGGACAATTTAGTCTACCCAATTCACCTGTACCGCATGTCTTTGGACTGTGGGGGAAACCGGAGCACCCGGAGGAAACCCACGCGAACACGGGGAGAACATGCAAACTCCACACAGAAATGCCAACTGACCCAGCCAAGGCTCGAACAGTGACCTTCTTGCTGTGAGGCGACAGCACTACCTACTGCACCACCGTGTCTCTTATTATTATTATTCATTATTTTCCTTCTGCTTAGTCCCTTTATTCATCCAGGGTCGCCACTGAGGAATGAACCACCAAGCATATGTTTCATATGCCCTTCCAGCTGCAACTCAGTACTGCAGCTCAGACATCCCAAGTCTCCTAGAAGTTCCTGGAGTCTCCCGCAAATGCATAGAGACTCCCGGATGCCTGCAAACGAATGATAATCTTCCGCAAATCGCGTGTCTCCCCCGGTCAGATACATTGCGCATCCCCGCCCCACACTTCAGATACGTCGGGACCGCCCCTCACACAACCCCCCACCCCCCACGCTCTTCAAATACGTCCCGCGCATCCTCGAACCAACGACCTTGTTGCTGTAAGGCAACAGTGCTAACCACTGAGCCACCGTGTCGCCCTATTATTATTATTATTATTCATTCATTTTCTTTTCGGCTTAGTCCCTTTGTTAATCCGGAGTCGCCACAGCGGAATGAACCACTAACTTATCCAGCACATGTTTTACGCAGCGGATGCCCTTCCAGCCGCAACCCATCTCTGGGAAAATTATTATTATCATTATTATTATTGGGCAACCCAGTGGCGCAGTAGGTAGTGCTGTTGCCTCACAGCAAGAACGTCGCTGGGTCGCAGGTTCGAACCTCGGCTGGGCTGGGTCAGTTGGCGTGTCTGTGTGGAGTTTGCATGTTCTCCCTGGGTTCGCGTGGGTTTCCTCCGGGTGCTCCGGTTTCCCCCACAGTCCAAAGACATGCAGTACAGGTGAATTGGGTAAGCTAAATTGTCCATAGTGTATGAGTGTGAATGTGTGTGTGGAAGTTCCCAGAGATGGGTTGCGGCTGGAAGGGCATCCGCTGCGTAAAATCGTGCTGGATAAGTTGGTGGTTCATTCCGCTGTGGCGACCCCGCAAGGGACAAAGCCGACAAGAAAATGAATGAATTATTATTATTATTACTATTATACTTGTATTTGGTAAAAGAACTGGAATGCGGAACATGTATGTGGAACACACACACGTTAGTATTCGTAGTTTAGAGGGACTTTCCATACACCTAAAGTTATTTATACAGTATAAACAAACAAACATAAACACTTTAAAATGGCCATACCCCAAATTGCAACCTTCAGAGGAAACTTGTGGAAAAATTTGAATGTGAAAAGATGCCATTAAGTATGATTTTTAAGGGTTTTGAATTACAAGGACAAGCATAAATCCCCTTACTTCCTAAATCTCCTAAAAAGTGATTTATGTCCTCATAAATCACCTTACAACTCGTTTATACCCATGTCATTATACAAAATCAATTGTCCTACTAAACAACCAATACCAGTGCAAACACACTTAAATACACACATACAGACACAGACGCACGCAGGATTAAATATTTATTTAATAATTCATTCGAATTTGACTTGTTATTCAAAAAAAAAAAATGCTGGAGACTTCACATGACCGAACTCCAATTTTGTTAGACACAATGCAATTACATATGATATGAATTATTTAACAGACCCGATCCATCTCTGGGTCTGAAAACAACATAACCCATCGCAAGAGAACATGTCATGTGAGGAAGTAAACAATGTGTACTGCTGTTTTATTCACATCGCTCAAATCCCAAACTGCAGTGGGTGAAAGGCAGCCATCATCAAAGCCATGTTTGCTCCCAATATAGTTCATATACAGTAGATCCTTGTTCCTCTCCATGTAAAAAACACTGGCACAACCTCAGCTTCAACTCTACACTGCTTCGACTTGGACGCAAATGTGAGCCTTTTCACTCCAGTTTTATTGGGGGAAAAAAAAGGCAAAAATGTGGACAGTATGGTCCAAAATATAAACAAACCCAAACGCTGAGTTAGATTTTTAAGACGAGGCAAGACACTGAAGGTGAATATGGTAAAAATAAATAAATAAATAAATAAACAAATAAAATGTATAAATAAAAGTTTTCACTAGTATTCACTAGTTCACTGATGACTTTAAAATAAGACAATTTTTAATAAAGTTTTTTTTTTAAATGTGCTCAAACATATAAATGAAGTGTTATCTAATTACTAACATTCTAATTTGCATACATTTTTATAACAAAAAATCTTCAAAATTCTTGTTTATTTTTTTGCCATATTAGAGTACAGGGCATTTTGTGAATCTCTTATTTAACTAGCAGAAAAAAAATAAATTTTTACAGCTTTTTGTGGTTTAAAAATGTGTGTTTAACAAATGATGCATTATTTCATATTTCTGAAAAACACTTATTTTTGTGTAATAAAAAAAATGGCCTTTAAAAATTGTATTGTAATTTAGATTTGCCGAAAAAATGATAAAGAACTATAAAGGAAACACTAAAAATGATATTCTGTATGTGTTCTTTCCATTACACCAATAAAACACAAAATCCTAAAATGTAATGCTATGAAAATTCAGTGTTTACTTGTAGTGTCTCACATTAAAGCGATAGATCGCCCCAAAAATGGACATTTACTTCTTATTAACTCAATCTAAAATGGTTTCAAAACTTAATATGTTTCATAATTCTTAAAGAAGATAATTTAAAGCTCAAAAGCTGAAAACCTGTAAACAGTGAGTACGTTTACATGGACTTCAATAATCCAATTTTAATAGGATTGAGACAATACTCTGATTAAGAGTCTACCATGTAACGGTCATAATCGAACTAAACAGAAATCGAATTAAGACAAGTGGAGTATGTACATGTACAGACATGTAAACACCTTAATAATACTCAAATCAAATCAAATCAAATCACGACTGTACTGTCGTGTAGGATTTTCGCCGCAGTTTGCGACAGGATAGTCCATACAGGCGATGCAGTGATGCAGTAGGTAGTGCTGTCTCCTCACAGCAAGAAGGTCGCTGATTCAAGCTTGGGCTGAGTCAGTTGGCGTTTCTATGTGGAGTTTGCATGTTCTCCCTGTGTTCCCATGGGTTTCCTCCGGGTGGTCTGGTTTCCCCACAAGTCCAAAGACATGCAGTACAGGTGAATTGGGTATGCTAAAATTGTCAGTAGTGTATGGGTGTGAATGAGGGTGTATGGATGTTTGCCAGATATGGGTTGCAGCTGGAAGGGCATTCGCTGCGTAAAAAACATGTACTGGATAAGTTGGCGGATAATTCCGCTGTGATGACCCCAGATTAATAAAGGGACTAAGCCAAAAAGAAAATGAATGAATGATAGTCCATACACACACGGCTGTTTGACACTATTCTCTGCACTTGCCGAGTCAGTAAAGGACCACAGACACCTGCTTCACGAAATGTAGAGGTTTTTTTCCCCATACAACGTACGGTATCAAATTTCATTAAAACAACACTCTTCCAGTAGTTCATACTCACATCCAATATCTCGTTTGTCACTGGGGCATGCATGAAATGTTCCTGAATAAAAGTGAAAATGCCAAATTGGAATTAAAGTCAACAAATTAAAAATGAAACACCCAAAATTACATGAAACTCCAGAGGAAATGTGGATAGTGCTGTGACATAGACGTAAACATAGTTAATGACTTCCATAGTATGGAAAACAAAAAAACATGGATGACTGTGGTTACAGGTTTCCAGCATTATTAAAAATATCTCCAGAGAGATTTGACACAGGTAAAGGGGGAGTACTATAAATGATGACCTGATTTTCAGTTTGCATTAACGATCCTTTATTTCTTATTTGGATTTTTCCATATTTAACCCAAATTTAGGATGCAATACAGTTAAAGTCAGAATGATTATCCCCCCTGAATAATTACCCCCTGTTTATTTCCCCCCCAACTTCTGTTTAACGGAGAGAAGATTTTTTCAACACATTTCTAAACATAATAGTTTTAATAACTCATTTCTAATAACTGATTTATTTTATCTTTGCCATGATGACAGTAAATAATATTTTACTAGATATATTTGAAGACACTAGTATTCAGCTTAAAGTGACATTTAAAGGTTTAACTAGGTTAAATAATCAAGTTATTATACAAGTTATTGTATAACGATGGTTTGTTCTGTAGGCTATATATGTATATATATATATATAGCTTAAAGGGGCTAATAATTTTGAACTTAAAATGGTTATTAAAAAATCTGCTTTCATTCTAGCCGAAATAAAACAAATAAGACTTTCTCCAGATGAAAAAATATTATCAGACATACTGTGAAAATTTCCTTGCTCTGTTAAACTTCATTTGGGAAATATTTGAAAAAGAGAAAACAATTCAAAGAGGGGCCAATAATTCTGACTTCAACTGTATATCAATATACAGTTGAAGACAAAAATATGAAGCCCATACTATAAAAGAATCCACTTGAATATGATCAGTTTCTGTTTGGATTTACAGTTTATAGAGTACAGGCTTATTAGTTTGGCGATTTGCATGTTTCTAAACCAATAAATTTGAATCCACAGAAAACACATCTGAGAGCAGAATACACACTCCAGGGAGTCTCCGGGGAATGTTGTGCTCACTGTAAATCATCCATCGCCTCTGCACTGCGCACACAACAACAGCAGCACATTTTAGCATATTCATTCATTTTTAGCTGTTTGATGAAATGAAATCTCCAGCAGCTCTTTAAAAGCATGCTAGGTGTACAGCTTTTTTTTTTCTGCCGCTGCGAAATGACCAGGGCATAAAGTTGTTGAAATGCTTTATGTGTTTAGGGTCACAGTGAGACAGTATTTATGAGAGCAGAAGGGAGCTTCATATTCGAGCTGAGGTGTGAAATAATGAATGCTGGAGGGTGCTGTTCATGCACATTTCTGCTAATAGAAGGTGAAAGCCTTTCTTTTGTATAATCAGTGTCCCATAGAGATGCTTGTGTTATGACCTGCTTTGGCTCTGAAAGTCAGTGTGTTCTGCATGTCATGATAATGTGTCAAAAATGTCTGTGATGAAAACAAAGATTATTTAGAATCAGAATCAGAAAGATATTCAGAAAGAGTACAGGCATAAATCACACATACTGTAATGATATTATAATAACAGAAAAATACTGTAAGAAAATTATAAAAATGCACATGTATGCTCTTTACAGGTGTACAATTATGAGGTAAAGTTGATCATTTTAAATATTGCATTACATACGAACTGTTTGTACACTCCATATTCTATACAGTTAAAGTGATTTAATGACATATATAGATTAATATTTTAATTCTCCAACTGCTTCCATTAATTATATGATTTTACAACAATAGACAAGTGTAACCTAATTTTTTAAATCAGTTTGTCTTTGGACAAATTTTTGTTTTATTTTGTTTTATTTTTAAAAACAATTATCCAACAGCTTCTGTTAATTGAAATGAGTTTACATCAATATACTGTAGATGTTACGAGTACCAGATGGAGTGCCCACCAGAATTAACAGAGGGCATCCAGTGATATGTATACTCTACTAATCATTCACCCAGACTACAACTCCCATCATACTTTGCACCTCACCGCTGAGACAGTTTGCCAATCTGGATACTGACATGCATTCACACAGCTGCTGATCATTGACATTAATTACATAAACACCATATAAACACCACACTATAAACACAATACTTGCAAATCTTCTTTGTGGGATATTAGTGATGGGAAGTTCAGATTTTTTCTGCGAACCGGATCTTTCAGACAGTTTATTTCATTGAATTGTAATATTGTAATGACAATCCTCCCATGTTGAGACTCATTATATAAAAATTTTATAGTCAGCAATCATAATTTCAGTGCATTAAAACTAAGGTTGGATATCAATTTGGGGTTATTTTTCGATACCGGTGCTAAATCGATACTTTTAACAGTGCCTGAACCGATACTATTGAGCCACAAAATTATGGTGGAAAAACAAATTTTTTGGAAAAAAGAAATATTTTAATCATTTTAATTGAACAATATAATTAAAGTTTAAAGTATACATGAATTCATATTTTAATTGCATTAATGTTTAGAGATGATGTGACACAACTCTTATCTATCTGTACCGTTTGATGCCCCCCTTGATGCTTCTTATGTCCTTGTCGCAGCACCAGAGGCACTAAAATTAGGCACCGACATTCATATGCTGATTTGGTCCGGTGCATACTGGTTACATAGGTACTGGTGTTATACTGGCCTGTGTTTCAGTACCCAACCCTAATTAAAACATCACAGTGATCTAAAACAATTCTTACAATTAGGTTTTGCAACCAGCGATGCGGTGGCGCAGTATGTAGTGCTGTTGCCTCACAGCAAGAAGGTCGCTGGTTCGAGCCTCGGCTGGGTCAGTTGGCGTTTCTGTGTGGAGTTTGCATGTTCTCCCTGCATTTGCGTGGGTTTCCTCCAGGTGCTCCGGTTTCCCCCACAGTCCAAAGACATGCATTATAGGGGAACTGGGTGAGCTAAATTGTCCATAGTGAATGAGTGTGTATGGATGTTTCCCAGAGATGGGTTGCAGCTGGAAGGGCATCCGCTGCTTAAAACATATGCTGGATAAGTTGGTGATTCACACCGCTGTGGCGGCCCCAGATTAAAAAAGGGACTAAGCCGAAAAGAAAATGAATGAATGAATGAATGAAAGTTTTACAACCCAAATGAAGCATAATTCACCTATTATTAAAATTCATTACAATTTTCTGTAATGAAATAAACTTACGTTTCGCAAGATCTTCTCGCTGTAGCTTAATCAGTTGTCCAAGTTTAAGACAGTACTGTGCTGCTGTGTCAGTCACAGGCTGTCATATACTGTTTGTGTTCGGTTGACCACCTGCTGAATCATGCATACGTAGTATTATCATTTCACTGGTTCTAAAATTTGATCTCAGTGTACTGTTTTAGTAACTAAGTAACTCTGGAAATGAGTTTATTTCAAGACAGAGGGGGTAATAGGCATGTTAAAAGAAATTAATTTGTGGAGAATTGATTACTGGAGATGCGAACCGTTTGATTTGGTGAACTGTTTTGACCAGTTCATTTAGAAGATCCGTTTTCAAAAGAATGATTTGTTTATGATCGCACATCACTGTGGGATATTGTATTTAGTCATGGACAATTCAGGTATTTTTTAATTTTCCAGCCTGTTTTGATTTTTGGATTGTTTCTTGTTTTATGGTTGTTTGCTGCCTGCCCTGACCTTTGCCTGCTCACTGGATTATGCTATTGAATTACCTCTTATGGTACTGTTCTGCTCCTGTTTTGACCCCTGCCTGCGTACCATTCTATTCTTTATAAAGCTGTACTTGGGACTGTAGCTCAGTTGTCAAGCCTATTCATAACAATAGATATGATTCAATACAGTATATGTTTAAAATTACAGCTAGTCAACAAAATGTAAAAATGTAAAGCATTTATGCACATCACCAAATTATTCATTTCACTGTTTTTCTACAATTGTAAAAGTCGTTTTTTTTTCTTTTCTTGCTATGATCAGAGAAAAAATAAGGATTGCACAGTATGGATTTTCTTTGACCTGCCATCCCTTTTGACTACTATTGGGGCTCATTCACAACGAACATGCCTTTACCTCTAAAAATGCAGCAGTTCGGAATGGCTTGAAAAAAAGCACAGCATAAAGCATCAGGGTATCCTGCCACTGAGTGCTTGTAAACAGAAACTTGTAACACTTGCCTTGCATCCGAGTTCTTCTGACTGGTCCACTGCTGTGGAACTGACAGTGATGAGCTGCGCTGCATGTGAAAAACATGGCATCTAAAAAAACGTGGTTCTCAAGTGCACTGCACTTAAAAGATGCAAAACATGAGCATAGTGGTCACACACGTCTATCAATCACATGTTTATATTAAATAACAATAGAAAAGTAGCATGTTGGAAAGGAAAAATGTGTTCTGGGTGAACAGCCCCTTAGCACATTCAAATTTCTTATAAAAAAAAACACTCACCTACCATGTGCATATACATACAAATTTGTTCTAGCTTATTGTAATGTAGTAGTAATATTAGTATTTTTAATGAAATATGCATATATGCATTAGGTCCTTGAACCACCAGATGGCCTCCTTGTTGTCAAAGATGGTTTAATGACTAGAGCAGTGTTTCCCAAAAGCATAGTAAGCCTAAGTAGATCGTAAACATGATTGTATATCAGATCTTAAAGTAACAGTCCCATAAGTAACAAATAACTTAAACTGAAATTTTACTGAAATATTCCAATAACAATTGACAAATAACCATTCTACTATTGGTGTATACTAAACAATTTATACAAACTAATGAGAGAAGAATAATGACATGCCTCAATGCCTTTTAGTGTCCTACCAGAGGAAATGACATCACTTAGAGCAAGTTGCATGCTTTTTTTCTGTCAGTCCTTTACATATTTATGCCTTTTTATAGCCAATGTAACAGAGTTGACCAGAACTTGATATATAACTTAAGATACTTGATATAATTTGTGTTATTCAAAATAGTTTGATTGAAGTTTTTTTTGAAAAATAATAGATTTATCTTGGAGATGCAAAATGTACCCGCAATTCTTATCCACATACTGTATGAGCTTCTAGACATTCACTAGAAATCCAGGTCACACTGCAGCTAGAGAGGCTGCGAACCTAAAAACTAAGAATATTGAAAATGGCTCTGCTTTCATGAGGCATAATAACAGTGGAAAATATAGCTGCAAGCAGCAATTAAGGGGAAATAATATAGTATGACACAGATATACTATATAACAATTCAGTCTCAGTCTCCATATAATCAATGGATGGTAGAAGTATAATTTTGGATCAGCTGTACAAAGTTCATAAGCACTGTAAGATCAAATCTCCACAGCAGGAATAATAATTTAGATCTGGTCGGGAAGATATTTAATTTTCTGATACCCATAATCAGATTATTATGAAAGAGAACGGTTTAGGAGGCTGTAAAATAACTATATGAAATAAAACAAAATGTAAAAAAAAAAAAAAAGAACAGGATTTGCTAAATAATTGTATAGATTGTGTGGTCTTTTCCCTATGCACATGACTTAAATTAATCTAGGCCAACTACTAATCGAAAGTGAAGAATAAATCAATTTCTCCTTCTAATCGCTTACACCTATACATTTATCTCCTACAGAGTTGGACAATATGTAATCCTCTATTCACTATCTCTTGGGAATGAGATCTCTAGTGTTCCCCTAATAAGATGATGCTTTTGTACATACAGTACATTGTGGGAGAGAGGGCCTCATGTCAATCAAACAGAAAGCTAATCCCAAAATGTTACAAAACAATAGTTTTACATAGAATAGTTGCATTACATGACATGATTGTCAGTGCAAATACTATTACTAATTACTATTACCATGCAGTTCCACACTACTGCCTTTCAACTAACTGTGTTGGAGACATTTAGATTTTAAAGCATATATATGATGAAGCAGCAAGTAAAATAAATGCTAGTTATGATTAATTGCAAATCTCATACCCTTTTTGAATAATAACAAAAAAAAAGATATGCAATATTATAAATAACAATTCCAAAACAATTTTCGACTCCTCAAACCACTGATACTTAGGCCATGATTACTGCTACTAAACATCAGCCATGTGTTTGAGATTAAACAGCAATAACCCCCCCCTACAATACAAATCTTCTAAAATGTTGCTACTTTCAATGAGTGAGTGAGTGAGTGAGTGAGTGAGTGAATAAAATAAAGTGATCTAAAATACAGTAAAACCTACATAAAAATGAACCAACAATTTATAACAAGCTAAATGAATAAGTATCACTGCAGGAATATTTTTTTCTCTAAGCTGAACTCAAAATTTGGCAACCCTGTTTGAAGTTAATTTAGTCTTTTGGCTCCCTGGACATCATTGCTAATGTAAGCCACTGTAAGTTACCCCCTGGGGTATTAGAGGGTTTGGGGCCCTGGAGGTTTTGACATGTTCTGACATTTGTGTGTGTTTTTATTTTAATTTTAATTTTAAATATTATAATGTTTAGTGACACTGTATTGGCACAAAATGTGTTGCAATGCAAAGCAGCATGCATGTAGTATTTTTTTAAATAAAACATATATGTGTAAGGGTGACATGGTGGCGCAGTTGGTAGTGCTGTCGACTCACAGCAAGAAGGTCACTGTTTCAAGCCTCGGCTGGGTGAGTTGGAATTTCTGTGTAGAGTTTGCATGTTCTCTCCATGTTCACGTTTGTTTTCTCCAGGTGCTCCGGTTTCCCTCACTATCTAAAAACATGTGGTGCAGGTGAACTGGGTAGACTAAATTGTCTGTAGTGTATGAATGGGAGTGTATAGGTGTGTGTGTGTGTGTGTGTGTGTGTGAATTAAAAAAAATCCATGGACTTCCTGAACTTGCCATAGCCTCTTCATTAAAAAAAAAATCCTCACTATGTGCATTGCACTAGAGAGTTTTTAAAAGCTGAATTGTGGGAAACTATATTTTGATCCTCCCTCATCTCAGCACCATTTCACAATTCACTATATACTCTGAAAACAAGGTGTGAGGCTGTCACTGGGCCAGTACCCTAAAGTACAAATGCTAAAAGGTACATCTGTGTGCCGTATTTACCCCTAAATAGTACATATTAGTATCTAAAGTGTACACGTTAATATCTTTTAGCTTTTGTACTTTGGGGTCCACTCCAATGACTGCCTGGTAACTTTTGACAGTAACAGTATCCATTTCTCAGGGATTCCAGACTTTCCAGATTGACATAGAAGAAAACTTGCCAATAAAATTGGTGTTTTTGTGCTGTAGCTTCAGACTTGGCTGCTATGCAGGGAGACAGACAGGTCAAATGTTACCTAAATAGAAACAAGCAATTCCAAACAACTCATGTTAGAGTTGACACAAACTGCACAAAACAAAATAACTCATCTACCAAAGTCCAATTCAGAACCAATATTCTGAGGAATGCACCTGAACAGTTCATGAATAATGTCAAATCTGGCCTGAGAACAATGACGTTACATGCTTCCAAGTACATTTATTTGGTGTCCAATACTTTTTTGACAAGAATTGTATATAAACAAAGGCCATGCGAACACCACCAGTAAATGCGGTTGTCACTCCCCTTCTGAGTGCTTAATCCTGTTCTGTTCTCAATGAGTTTGCTTATTTACTAGACTGACAAGCCAATTTTCATTACATCTGTGTATGGAAACAAAACAATTCAATGGGGGAGCGTGAAGTTTAAAGCTATTGTAGTTCAACTGTAGTGACAATTCAGCAAAATAATATAAAAAAACAGGAACTTGATGTCACAACACAATGCATTGATAGAACACTGGAACTAAAGTACAGTCTCAGAAAAAAAAGCAATAGCTGTCACTAGAATGGAACCTTTCAAAAATATATGTTATGTAATGTATGCACTTTAGTTACTTATACTGTATGTACCTTTAAGTTACCAGTAGGTGACACGGTGGTTTGGGGGTTAGCACTGTCACCTCATAGCAAGAAGGTCGCTGGTTTGAGTCCGGGCTGGGTCAGTTGGCATTTCCGTGTGAAGTTTCCATGTTCTCCCTGTGTCCGCGTGGGCTTCCTTTAAATGCTTTGGTTCCTCTCACAGTCCAGAGACATGTGGTACAGGTAAATTGAATAAACTAAATTGTCCGCAGTTTATGAGTGTATGGGTGTTTCCCTGTACTGGGTTGCAGATGGAAGGGCATCTGCTGTGTAAAACATATGCTGAAAAACTTGGTGGTTCATTCCACTGTGGCCAACCCTGATGAATAAAGGGACTAAGCCAAAGAAAAATAAATGAATGAAAGTTACCTATATGGACCCTTTAGTCGTAGGTACAAATGTACAGTATTGTCATTGTTACCAGCTAGAGTGCTCACCAGACACACTAGAGGGCACTCTACACATCTGTCACTCACACAAACTACATATCCCAGAACCCTTTGCACCGCACACCTGACTCTCATGAACTTGACTGTGATTGCACATACACTTGCAACTGTGATACTGGACTGTGTTAATCATTTTATGCCTGTTCTGACTTTTTGCCTGCCTTTTTTAACCATCCTTTACTTAAATACTGCATTTGGATCCCAACCTTTGTTGTCGTGTCTGTTTCATTAAAAGTATACAGATGGTACTACTCCACTGACAGCTTTTGAATGCGGATATTTTATGTTATATTGGCCCAATCCCAATTCTATTTTTGTACCCCTACCCGTTCCCCTTGGCCCTTGAAACAGAGTGTGAAGGGGAAGGGCTTCAAAATTTACCCCTAAGAATTGGGGACACCACTACAGCTCCTGCACACGCCATTATATGTCATCGCGATCTCTTGCTTCATATGAGATTGACGATGGCGACTGCTGTAGTTATTCCAGTTGTGTTATTTTTTGGTATTTATCTTTAGGAAATCACTGAAGGCAACAATATCATGTTATCATAACAATATAATGTGACAATAAGATCGTAACTATACTGCACTTTTATGCAGTGGCCATATTCATCTATGTAAACACACCAAAAACAACATTAACATTATAGCAGACACTGTAAAATGCTCATTTCCAGCCACTAGACATTGCTGACAGGGTATTCGAGTGTCATCGAGTGTCAGAATGTTGTGGGACTGCTATACAGGAGTTATTATTATGGATTATAGATCAAGAAATTTAGTGGTTTTTATTTCTGTGATTTTTTTTAGTTTGACGGTAAAACACGAACGTGGTTATGAATGTTTTAAAACATGTGCTTGTTTGTTGTAAAAATTCGTGATAAAAATACTAATTTGTGGATCTCCTTACTTCCGGGTACAGCTATGCTGCCGTTGTGGCTGGTGTATTCTGGGAAATTTTCTTACCTCTTGTGTTTCTCAAAAATCTCCATTCGAAGGGCTATCTACCCCTCCCTGTAGCCCTACGCCTTCAAGCTAAAGAGGATTGGGACACCCCATCCCCTTTTCGTGAATGCACAAAACGAGGGGTAAAGCTGCCGTTCCACTGCACACGAAATATGAACACGACTGTCGGAAAGGCCCCTTGTGGCAGTCGCACAGAATTTTCAGTTTTGTCGTGCACCATGGAAGAGAAGCTGTTCTCACAGTGTCCGAAAAAAAGGAGTGCAAAAGCAAGAGCCTTTATTCTGCGTGCGTTCACCATGGTGGAATGAATGAATACTAGAAACTCACAGACCGCTAAAAATTTTGGCGGGAATGTGGAGACAACATAAAAAAATCACATTTTTTTATTAGTCATTTATGAATAGAAATGTTTTTCTTATTCAAAAAATATCGAAACAACTACTATTTTTCATCTCGTGCACACGGACCTGCTTGGACAACACTGAAATAGATCACATCCGGTCGTGTATGTGTATGTGTAAATTACGTGAGAATTTGCAGCAGTGTCTTTACTAATAGCAACACTGTTTAATTTTAAGAAAGTGGTGCTAATACACGGGCTGGGTCACCGTAATGCCAACCAATTTTATAGCTTTTCACACAAATAATGAACATAGAGCAACTGTAAATTGTGTGAAAAGCAATAAAGGTTATTTGTGTTGTACTTTGTAGTTGTCATTTCACTGAATTGTATAGGTGTATTTTTGTAGGTTTACAATAATGTAGGTACAAGCATGTTTTTCAATGCTTTGTGCTGCAAAATATGCTCTTAAGCATTTTATATTCTTCAGCCGCTGGCCTGCATTGACTCTGCTAGTCTGAACATAGATCCTAATCCTGTCTAAGACTGCGCTGCATTACAGAGGACTTTGTCAAACGTGGGCCCGGCGGAGTCCAGCTGAATCTGCAATCTGTTTGAAATGATTTAAACAAATCTCTCCAAGCAGTGCTAGTTCAATATATTCAACTATTGATTTATATTGATTACCTTATCTAAACACATAACGCTAAGTCTGTCAATGTAAAGCCAATTCCACTCCTTGACATCTGGCCAACTCAAGACACCATTGAACCAGTGATGTAAATTGGCTGCACTTCTTTATTACTAGGGGAAAGATTTGGGTCACACTTTATTTTGACGGTCCGTTTGTTGAATTTAAGTTACATTGCAACTAATTATCATTAGATTATAAGTAGACTGTTAGGTTGGGGTTAGGGTTGGGGTTGGGGTTAGGGTTAGTGTAAGTTGACATGTAATTGCAAAGTTTCTTATAGTCAGTTAAATGTCTGTTGAAGGACTGTTAAATGTCAGTGTCAACAGATATTAAGTAGACAGTCTACTAATACTCAAATGGACCATCAAAATAAAGTGTTACCAAGATTTGAATGTTTGTAATTATCAGGAATTTGTGTTGGCGTGTGTCCCATGTGTGACCCGGTTTTCCCTTATTCTGTGGTCACATTAGAGTTTGAGCATGCAAAATTCTGTCGCATGGCACTGCATAAAGCGGCAGGATTAAACAAGATGATTAAAAGAAGTGAGTGAGGGGTCCATATTTAAAATTTTTGTACTGCACTGTAAAATAAATTAAGCCAGTACAACAACAACAACAACAACAACAACAACAACAACAACAACAACAAAGACATAATACTTATTTCCTTTTGTTTTGTTTTTTTGTTCACTCAACTTTTGAAAACAGCAGCTGCACTGACCTAAAATTATTTGTTATTAATACAAAAAAAAAAAAAAAAAAACTTTAGTTGGGTTAACTTAAGATTATTAGTTTTCTGGAGAGGTGAACTACTCTGTAACAAAACTTTTTAAGTCGTGCCAACTGAACATTTTTGTCTGCAGAACTGGAATGTCTGAAGTTGAGTGAAAAGAAAACAATCCTTATTTTCTTTCGTTTTTTCTAGTTTTCTCAACTTTTGAAAACATCAGTTGCACTCACCTAAAGTGTCTGAAGTTGATTGAACAAAAAACTCTTTTAGAAATTGGTACTAAGAAATAATCTTTATTAGAACAAACAAGTTCAATTGAAAAACAGAAACAAATGTTATCAAAATCAAATCAAAAAATATTATTAGACATTTATTAGAATTATTAGATTTATAAAGTCAGCTTTATTGTCAATTCAACCACATGTACATGACATACAGAGAATCGAAATTCCGTTACTCTCAGACCCTAGGTGCCTAACATAATATTATTACAAAAAGTAGAGTTTTAGAACAAATACAATTATATGGAATGTAATCTAAAAAATAGACATAAAAACTATACATAAAATGTAATCTAAAAATCTACGTAAAAAATAAAAATTTGTAAGCAATACAATTACAGTCAAGGGCATATGGCAATGAGTGCAAACCAACAAAACAGCACATGAGGCAAAACAACAATAACAGTAAACAAGACAAGGATCAAAACATGGCAGGAGAAACAGGGTAAAGCATTTTGTAATGCCTTACAGGGAAAAAAATAAGACTCAGCAAAGAGTCTGTGTCTTTATAGTCTTAGTAATCAGTCCACCATGAGCTTCCAGCTGTGTCTCAGTAGACCAGAAACTGGTTCCTCCATTTGAATTATAGTTTGAGTATTTGATTTGTCATTTAATTATTTTACTGAGTTGTTCATGAAAATTTTATATCAAATACAATTGATTTCTCATTTGAGAATGCATTTTGATTTGATATTTGATCGTTTGAGCATTTGATTTATCATTTGGGTAGTTGTTTTGAAAGTTCGATATATTATTTGATCTTTTTAAGCATTTGAATTTTAATTTTGTTAGGAAAAACTTCCATTATATATACAACAGTTAAATACAAATTAACAGTTCACAAGGCTTAAGAGTTTCTTTTTGTAGAGTAAACTAGGTAAATGTGAGATGAAAGTTCACATTAAAAGTCTTTCTGCAACTGTACCCCCCCCACCACCACCACCACCCCCGCAAAATAAATTCATTAGTTCATAAATTCATTAATTTTCTTTTCGGCTTAATTTCTTTATTAATCTGGGGTTGCCACAGCCAATTTATCCATCATATGTTTTCTGAAGCGAATGCCCTTCCAGCTGCAACCCATCACTGGAAAACATCCACACACATACACTACAGACAATTTAGCTTACCCAATTCACCTATACCGCATGTCTTTGGACTTGTGGGACAAAACTGGAGCACCTGGAGGAAATCCACGCCAACATGGAAACTCCACACAGAAATGCCAACTGACCCACCCATGGCTAATCTCCAAAAGATAAATGACTAACGATTTATACTTTTTAAATTACATTTGCATTATTTCAGTAGTATTCTGTTGTTGTTGTTGTTGTTGTTTTGTTATTGTTGTTGTTGTTAATAATATTAATAACATTAATGTCATTATTGGTGTTACTATTATTTTTGTCATTGTTGTTGGGGTTAGAAACATTGCAACCTTTATTTTTTTCCAAAAGAGGAGGTCTGAGATTAACTCACTTGAAGTATCAAGTTGGTAGAAGCTTTTTTGGGTGAACTTGCAAAGTTTTACTCACAAAACTAATCTTTTTGACTTAATGAAAAAAATTTAGATTTAGATTAAGCAAACATCTTAAATGTAGTTGTACAGACATTTTTACTGATTTTTGCCAAATCAACAAAAACAAAAAAACAAGTCATTCAACTTTTTTCAAGTTGGATTTTTTACAGCGAGAGGTCGTGTTTTGATCTTTGATTGGTCTCACACAACCATGTGATGTGACTTCCCAGGTCAGAGTTCACCAAGCTTGAACTTTGCAACAGAGGGACATGCGAAACTTGTCACATGAGCTTGCATTTCTGGTCTGTCGCATTTGCTTGTGTATGAATGAAAGTCTATGGGGAGAAAAGTGCAGTGTGACAGCAGCTGATTATGTTTAATAGGTTTAGGTGTGTCTTGTTCTGTTTACCTTTTGTTCCCCTTCCCACCATTATTACTGTTCCCTATGGTCACTTGTTTTAGTTTGGTATTTGTTTTACGTTCTCCCCATGTTGCCTGTGTGGTGTTATGGTCACTTTGTGTTGATGTTTCCTGTTCCAATGTGCTTCTGCAGTTTGGAATAAATTATATTTTGAGTATTATAGCTCCATTTTCTGAACGTTTCCTGAGATAGGGCGTGACAGTACTATGGCTATCCAGGGTATTCTCAGCTTTAGCATTCGCTTATCATTCTTAAAATAGGGGAAAAAGTAGCTATTTAGAGTGTTTTTTCCTTCTTTTTCTTCAGGGTTGCGCTCTATTGAGAAGTTTTGTTAATCTGTCTATCTGAAATAGGCTAAAAAAAACAGTATTCTGTCAACCACCACTAATATTCATATAATCAAGTCAACAATTTAGGAAAAATCACAGATGCTACAATAACAATTGGACCTCAAATTATTCCATCATTTTATTCATTCTCTCCCCAAACAGTCTTTCAGTACATGATTATTGGCCTCCTAGAAAACTGGAGAGAAACAAAATATATGTAATAAAATTTATGTTTATACTAATCACATTACAGCTCCCTGTATACCTGCAAATACTGAAAGCTTGAACAAGAAAAAGGCCAATTCTCTATCAATATAACTGCCTCACTGTGGTGTTTAATAACAACCAATTACCTTTGCACAAATGTTCTGAATGCATTTTCCCGGAAAATAAACAGAAGATACTTATAAGCCATTGAAAAAAAATAATAATAATTTTTTATAGATTATCAGAGTTTAAACCATTATCTCTGCCCCTTGTGCCACCTGCATTAGAGCAAGTAAAAAAAACCAGAGTACAAACTTAGAGCCGCATATTGCATATCTTATTTTGAAATTGATTTATGAGGGAAGCTATTGGATGACCGCATTCATCAACACTCTCAAGCACTATGGATTTCCAGCAATGCAGCAGGGGTTAACCAAAGTTCCCTCTCTCATGTAAAATGAATAAGGAAGACATTACTTTGAAAATGCTGTGGAATAAAGGGAAATGTACAACTATTTAATTTGAGAATGTGGCAGCAGAAGGATTTGTTGAGTTGAACATGGCTACATTCAGGGCACATATGTGGCCTTCTGGAAGCTGGTTCAGCTGCGGTTCTTGGCATAAAAGCTATATGCTGTCTCACTGTGTTTGGGAAAAACCCAAGCTGACCCTCTTCTCATTATCTTAATGAGGAGGTCTGTTAAGGTTTTATGTTGAGGCCATTTCACATGAAAATTGTGCAGTGATCAAAAAGATCAACATTTTTGTAGGAATGAAAAATATCATATGCATTTGTTTATATGAAAAAACATGTCTTTTTTACCAAGAAGGCAGATACTGATAAGATCAGGGCCTGGTGTGTGGGTTTTAGGATGTGGTCACATGTTGATTGGTCAGTTTGCATGTCTCAGTATTTGGGCTTTGGTCACATGGCCAAGAAAGATACAAAATAGTTTTAACTTTGCTCTGTCTCTTTTCCTGCTCTGCATTTTTCCTGCAATTTTCAAGTATTTGTGAATTACTTTAGATTTAACATCAACACTCAATTACTCTATATTGCAATACAATACAAATCACATAATAGCAACACTCTTCCACATTTTTAGCTATTATAACTGCCCTTATTTCTGTTTTTGGTATAAGATTGCAGAAGGATGGTTTGACTAGAAATGTACAGTTTTCACCGTCATACTGATAACCTTTTAGTCCTTCGGCAGAACTACAGTTTGAACCGCTGTATTTAAAACCTATTCTTTACACGTTGTTTTGATGGTCTCCCTTAGAAATGTGTTGGCATGCAAGTTTGTAAGTGCATGCCGATTATTATTCATTACAATAATAACCCCAAACACTGTAATATTTAGATGTTTTTTTTATGATGACCCATTTTTTAACCACATATAATTGTTTTTTTAACTTTTACAGCAGATTGTTTGATTTGCTCTGAAAGTGACTTAATTTGTTACAGTGTTCCAGTTTTTCTTGGCTCAGTTCACTTCTACAAGGCAACATTTCAAAACACACCAATGTGCAAGGTACTTATGAGTAAGTGCATCATTATTCCACTTCACAATTTGACAAGTTTATTTCGCAGGCTTTTTATTGTGGCTTTATCTGCCGGTCTGTCATGACACATGCATATAGGGTAGTGTAGCCACTCTAACTGATAAATTATAAATGTATTTATATTTAAAATGGCATATATAATTTATTTTGTAGTTATAAATAGAGTGGAAATCAAGGCTTTGTCGAAACAGCATTCTTGCAATGCATGAGATGAGAAATTACGCATTTTAAGACGAAGAAGCACTATTTTTAAGTTACAACAAAATTTTAAGATACAATCTCTGTTTTTTTTTAAACATAAACATAGAATTGTAAAATATACTTACTTAAAATATACATACCGTTGCAATCAGAATTTTTCAAGCCCCTGATTTATTAGCCCCCCTGTTTATTTTTTTCCCCAATTTCTGTTTAACGGAGAGAAAAAAATTTCAACACATTTCTAAACATAATAGTTTTAATAACTCATCTCTAATAACTGATTTATTTTATCTTTCCCATGATGACAGTAAATAATATTTTACTAGATATTTTTCAAGACACTTCTATACAGCTTAAAATGACATTTAAAGGCTTAACTAGGTTAATTAGGTTAACTAGGCAGGTTAGGGTAATTAGGCAAGTTATTGTATAATGATGGTTTGTTCTGTAGACTATTGAAAAAATATATAGCTTAAAGGGGCTAATAATTTTGACCTTAAAATGGGTTTTAAAAATTAAAAACTGCTTTTATTCTAGCCGAAATAAAACAAATAAGACCTTCTCCAGAAGAAAAAATATTATCAGACATACTGTGAAAATTTCCTTGCTCTGTTAAACATCATTTGGGAAATATTTAAAAAAGAAAAAAAAAATCAAAGCGGGTTCAATAATTCTGATTGCAACTGTATGCTGGATAAGCTGGCGATTCAATCCGCTGTGGAAACCCCAGATTAATAAAGGGACTAATCTGAAAAAAAAAATTAATGAATGAATATATGAAAGGTTAAAGCATTTATAGAAGCGACAGCAAAGTGTAACTGGTTAGTACAGTATACACAGACACAAAGATAATACAGTAATGTTAGGTATAATGTTAGCATTATACTTTAACAGAACAGTTAAAGGTGTAACCTAACATTACTTTTACCAGTTACATTTTGCTATTGCTTGCATTCTATGAAATGTCATATTTAAGGTGTTGAAAATGTTCTAATAATAATATAAATGTTTTCAACATTCCTATTTTCCTCTGTCTTACTAGAAAAGTGTTTGTCAGTTATGTTCTCTTGAGATCTGACACCTACATCACTCAATATACTTTAGCTGTGGGTTAAAAAAAAAAAAAATAGAAGAAGTGCGGTGTGACTCAACTATTCTACGGTAAGGGTTGTGTTATCACGGCATTAGCCTGCAATATGATATCTGATATCCACACTCCAGGGGGAAACACTGCACGACTGTGAAGGGAAAAGCATCTGGTGATAAAAGCTTTCATATACTGAGGTCAAATGGTCAACTGTCATTCAGTTTGTCATTGCTGTTTCATGCTGAAACCAAGCAAGAGCAGAGTTAGCGATAAAAAGAAAAAGGAAAAGAAAAAATACAAAACTATGAGCAACTGTATCTTTTTAATGTTCATTGTTTGTTCATGTTCATGAGTTAAAGCTTGCAGGGCATTAACTAATATTTTTAGACAGGTTTATTATAAATTTTTAGCTTTATTTTGTGATAATCAGCTGAATGTGCATACTACTGTACCTTTTTTAAGAAACAGCTTTTGATCCATTTATTTATTTTTGTAATTGTCAGTGCAGCTCACGGCATAACACATATGCCAAAGTAATTGGCAGTTCATTCCGCTGTGGTGACCCCAGATAAATCAGGAATTAAGCTCAAAGTGATTGAGTAAATATTTGTCAGTTAATGCAGGTAGTCAATGTATAATAAATCAGCGATTCTAATTTTATCACTCAATTGAATGGGCATTATCAGTGGTTATCAGCTGATAGATATGGGCGAGTAGGGGCCTTCTGTGCCTACTGGTAGGCTCAGAAGACTGTTAGCCTCCATCCACATGATTAATCAGCTATAGATCACATACGGCAGTTGCTGGAAGTTAACAAGAATTATTAATATTATTTATTAAATTTCCCATTAATTGTATTTTATTAACGTCTACCCCTACATCAACCCTAAACCCAACCGTCACAGTAATGTAAAAACAGATCTGGATCTGGAGTCTTCTCTATTAGTATAGCCATTTAATCACGAGAATTATTAATATTATGTATTAAATTCCCCATTAGTTGTATTTTAACGTCTAGCCCTACCCCGATCCTAAACCCAACCGTCAAAGTAATGAAAAACAGATCTGGATCTGGAGTATTCTCTATTAGTATAGCCGAATAATCACAAGAATTATTAATATTATGTATTAAATTCCCCATTAATTGTATTTTATTAACGTCTACCCCTAAACCCAACCGTCACAGTAATGTAAAAATAGATCTGGATCTGGAGTCTTCTTTATTAGAATAGCTTATTAACCATGTGGATGGATGATAACACTACTGGCACATATCTATCAGCTGATAACCGCTGAAAATACCCATTTAATCGAGTGATAACATTCGAAGCGGGTGAATAAATCCTTAACATACTGTAAAAGCAATTTACATTGTTTTTAGCAACTATAGCATTTTAGCATGGTATACATATTTGCACAATAATGGCATTTTGCAATAAAATTGATCTTGCGGTTCAATGCTGATTCAAATTACTTGTTAAATTATTCAAAAGACGGGTTACCTTTAATCCATTTTAACTGATTCTGATTTCTGGATCCAACAAAAATTAGCAGGCATCATTGCAAGCTTTGTGGTTTACTAACCCTAAAGCCATTCTTGATGTATATGGCTTTTTTCATTCAAACGGACACAATTTGAATTGTATTAACTCCCGTGAGTTAATGAATGCACATTGATTAATGAAAGTGTAGCCATCAGATTTGCAAGAAAATATCAATATTTAAATTTTGTAATATTATTAATGGCCTCCGATTGTACAAATAACTGAACTATTTATAAGAGTATCATCTTTAATTCACAGCCTCTGTAAACAGTCCAAGCATGATCATGGGATTTTTCACATCAGTAGTGATGATGGTACAAAAATAATTCTAGTAGCACATGCCATAATTCCTTTCCTCTCTCATGTCATAAGCCTCTGAGACCTTCACATTTTCTCTTGAGTGGCTTTCTACTTTTCAAAATAGAGTGTTTTTGTAAGATAAATCCCGTCAGAAAGCACTTTTAAACCAAATAATGATACCCGCTGTTCTTCCTGGATGGCTTTAGGTGAACATGATACATTCTACAACACAGAGGCGATATGAAGAGAGATGTTTGTTTCTGGAAGGACTGATACTCCTAGACAGATTAAACATCACATACTCAGTGTTCAAGAAATCATCTCAGCAGGAGAGAAGCATTTCAGCTGCATTTTCATTATCATATAATTCAGATCCATAAAGAAGCTGTTCAATTCATTGTGTATTCCAGGAAGACAATTGAAGTGTTAACTAGTATGTCCCTAAAGGCCAGAAAGTCATTCAATTCAATTCAATTCATCTTTATTTGTATAGCGCTTTTACAATGTAGATTGTGTCAAAGCAGCTTCAGGGGTTAGGCTGGAGAACACTGGACATCAGCGAAGACTCGGCGGTCCCTGGTGTCTCACAGGAATCAGTCTCAGGCTTTCTACTCCTCCATGACCACCACAGCAGCTTCTATGGCCTGGTCCGGGAATGTGTAATCCTTAGGATCATCTCTTTACAGGTCTTGGATTGCTTCAGTGGCCCTGCATAATCTCTGGGGGCCTCAGGATGAGTATCCCCAGGTGGAAATAGAGAATAAAGAGAATAAGTAGTGTAGCTGCTGTTCATGGGGTATATAAACGAGATGCAAAAACCTGCGTGGGGCACATTCATGCATCATACCGCTATGTGATGCATTGAGTGTATGCTTTGCTAAAAAGATTTTCAATCTAGTTTGAACTGCGAGAGTGTGTGTGAGCCTCGGACATTATCAGGAAGGCTATTCCAGGGTTTAGCAGCCATAAATGAGAAGGCTCGACCTCCTTTACTCGACTTTGCTATTCTAGGTACTACCAGAAGCCCTGAGTTTTGAGATCTTAAAGAGTGGGTTGGATTGTAGCGAGACAGAAGGTTGGTTAGATAAACAGGAGCTAGATTATTTAAAGCTTTATAGGTAAGAAGTAATATTTTAAAATCAATACGAAACTTAACAGGCAGCCAGTGTAAAGAGGATAAAATTGGGGTGATATGATCATATTTTCTAGACCTGGTAAGAACTCTGGCAGCTGCATTTTGTACTAGCTGAAGTTTGTTAATAGAGGATGCTGGGCAACCAGCGAACAGAGCATTACAGTAATCCAGCCTATAAATCATAAAAGCATGAACTACTGTAGCTTTTCTGCATCTGAGATGGATAGCATACTTCGTAACTTAGCAATATTTCTCAGATGAAAGAAGGCAGTTTTTGTTACATGGGATATATGATTTTCAAAAGTTAAATTGCTGTCTAATATGACACCCAGATCTTTTATAGTAGAGCAGTGGCGGCTGGTCAATAGAGGGCGCTGGGGCGCTGCCCCCCCTTCAAGTTAGACCCCTTTAATATGTTAATGTTTATTATCACAAATATTAACAAAATAAATTGATTTAATTATAACATTCTAACATTTATTGTAGTCATACTAACATTTATTGAAAAAACAAGTATGAACAATATTTTTTCATGGCCTGATTTAAATTGTCCCTGGGGCGCAGCGCTCTGCGCCCCGAACCCTCCCATTTTTGTTGTTAGAACGAATCATATTTGTTTTTATATGATTGGCCTTATGTGATTGGACCATTCTCACCAAAGAGCTTAGAATGCAATTTCTCGAGATGAAGGAAAATTCCGTTGTATCTTTGCAAAGATATCCGTTCACAAGGCGTTTGGATGAAGAAAAAAAAAAAAAGAATCAAAAAGCTTGGACCAGATCGACCGTCTTTGCAAATTCACCAGTAGTCAAGTGATGGCGAGCGCGCGAATATTCGGGGCTTTTCCAGCACTTGTTATGACAAACGGAGTTGGCCGGCAGGTTCATGTAAGTCATACCTTTTACTATTTCCGTGTTTGCTGTTTCAAACAGCATGACGCAAGAGAGGCTGAATGCATTGGCTATGCTGTCAATAGAGAAGACACTGGTGACTGAGATGACTGACTTTAACGGTTATTGAGAAATTTGCAAGCCAGAAGAAAAAAAAGGAGAGCATAATTTATTTTCAAGTAGTGCTACTGGCCAGTGATTAGGCAACATTTGTTTGTGTGTGTGTGTATGTGTGTGTTTACTGATTATCTGGATTACTTCATTACTGATAATAAACCCAAATTAAACTAAAATGAACTGATTTGTGATGCATTTATTGTATGCTTTAGTCATATTTTTGTTTTTTGATACATCACCCCCCCCCCCCCCCCCCCCCCAAAAAAAAAATTTTAACACCAGCCGCCACTGTAGTAGAGCTAACGCTAACTTTGTATCCCTCTAGTTGCAGGTTCATTTGTGAGAACTGCTGTGTACAGGATTTAGGCCCAATAAGTAAAAATTCTGTTTTGTCTGAGTTTAAGAGAAGAAAATTGTTGGTCATCCAGTCTTTGACATCTTTAATACACTCAGTTAGCTTAGACAGTTCAGACATCTCATCAGGTTTTGTTGAAATATATAACTGAGTATCATCTGCATAGCAGTGAAACCTGATCGCTCTGGTTACTAAAGTAACCCTCGTTCCCCGAGGGGGGGAACGGAAATGCTATGTGGAAACTTCCACTATGGGGATTTCGTTCAGAAAGCCAATCATCTGAAAGAGTATGTAAACGGGCCAATGAAATGCCAATGAGTTGGCAGCTTCAGCTTGCGCACCTGATGCTCGTTGCAATTAATCTTGCTATATAAGCACAGAGCTAGCAAGCCAAAGCATCCTTTTTGTAGCTGAAGCGACTTCGTCTCAACAGCCAAGGGGCAATCATTATGGCGAAGGGACATAGCATTTCCGTTCCCCCCCTCGGGGAACGAGGGTTACTTTAGTAACCAGAGCGTTCCCCTTCGGAAGGGGAACTTCAATGCTATGTGGAAACTTCCACTATGGGGAAATGTATGGAAAACGCCATAATGATTGAACCTTACCTTCGCCCCCGATGAGAGGTTTGCCAGGCAAAGAGAGCGTAAGCGCACCGTCATCACCAGAGGCGCGGTCTTCCAACGTGTTCCCTGGCCCTTACTTATCCCACTTCAACAGAAGATTTACAGATTTAGATATATTTTTCGGGAGCCGCAAATGCGTCTAGAATATCTAGGAATTAATACGACAGTACGTTGGGAAGCGTGCAGTCCCGATAGGGAGGACGCTGCGGAGGCCACCTGCTACCCAAGTGGGGAGACTGGGGCAAATAGCACATGAACTAACCCTGAGAAGGGGGAGTAAGCATATGAAAATAAGATGGTTAGCGGTTAGGGAAGACACGGGTCCGCCTGTGAGGGGGGACTGCACCGTGGCAGTATAAGCATATGGGATCGCCTAGTGGGGATCGCACATAGCAGGCACCTATACCCAGAACGCGGGCTGACCAGCGGGCAGACCTACAACATAATGGGCCAGCGTCTGACTCCTCCGTTGAGCCAGATGCTGGGGGCCGCGGAGGAATCTCTGCAGGGTTCGCCAGCGGGGAACTTTACTGACAGAGTGAATAAGCGCACGTATCTCCGTGTTAGAAATAATGGCGCAGCAAGCGTATTTAAACACCTTCACCGAGTTGTTTCCTCAATCACCAAGGGTTACCTAATACCCTTGAGGAAACCGGCTCCACTCGCAGATTGTAAAATCTTGCAAATGTGTTAGGTGTCGCCCAGCCCGCAGCTCTGCAGATGTCTGTTAGAGAGGCGCCGCGTGCACGCGCCCAAGAGGATGCTATGCTCCGAGTGGAGTGTGCTCGAACCCCTGGGGGACACGGCTCGCCCTGGCTCTGGTAAGCGAGGGAGATGGCATCCACTATCCAGTGGGCCAACCTCTGTTTAGATACGGCACTTCCCTTCTGCCGACCACCGTAACAGACGAAGAGCTGCTCAGATGATCTGACGCTCTGAGTGCGGTCCAGATAGATTCGCAAAGCGCGAACTGGACAAAGTAATGAAAGGGCTGGGTCTGCCTCCTCCGGGGGCAGCGCTTGCAGGCTCACTACCTGGTCTTTAAATGGTGTGGTAGGAACCTTGGGCACATATCCAGGCCGGGGTCTCAGGACAACGTGAGAGTTAGCCGGCCCGAATTCTAGGCACGAGTCACTGACCGAAAATGCCTCCAGGTCCCCAACCCTCTTGATAGAAGCCAACGCGACCAGCAGAGCTGTCTTCAGGGACAGAAATCTTAAAGATACTGAGTCGAGTGGTTCGAATGGATCTGTGCGCAAGCTCGTGAGAACGAGGGCGAGATCCCAAGAGGGCATGAGAGGGGGGCGGGGTGGATTAATTCGCCTAGCGCCTCTGAGGAACCGGATGATGAGGTTATGCCTTCCCACGGTGCTGCCAGCCACCGCGTCATGGCGAGCGGAGATGGCAGCCACGTAAACCTTGAGTGTGGAGGGCGACAGCCTGCTCTCCAGCTTCTCTTGGAGAAAAGAAAGCACAACGCTGATCTGGCAAGTTCGGGGGTCTTCTCTGCGAGAGACGCACCATTCAGTGAATAGACTCCACTTCAGGGCGTACGCGCGCCTCGTTGAGGGGGCTCTCGCCTGAGTGATGGTATCAACCACCGCCATAGGTAGGTTACCTAAGTCTTCCTCGCGTCTAAGGACCACACGTGGAGGTTCCAAAGATCCGGGCGAGGGTGCCAGGTGGTGCCCTGTCCCTGAGAGAGTAGGTCCTCTCTCAAAGGGATCTGCCAGGGGGGGGGCCGTCGCGAGGAGTGAGAGTTCTGACATCCAAGTCCGGTTGGGCCAGAGAGGCGCAACTAGCAAGACCTGTTCCTCGTCCTCCCTGACCTTGCACAAGAGCTGCGCGAGCAGGCTCACTGGGGGAAACGCATATTTGCGCATGCCCCGAGGCCAGCTGTGAGCCAGTGCATCCGTGCCGAGAGAGCCCTCGGTCAGGGAAAAAAACCACTGGCAATGAGCGTTCTCGGGGGAAGCAAACAGATCGACCTGGGCTTCCCCGAATCGCGCCCATATCAGCTGAATCGACTCGGGGTGGAGTCTCCATTCTCCTGGACGTAAGAGCTGCCGTGAGAGCGCGTCGGCTGCACGGTTGCGCTCGCCTGGAATGTGAATGGCGCGCAGCGATTTCAGCCGCGTATGACTCCAGAGGAGCAGACGGCGGGCGAGCTGAGACATACGGCGAGAGCGGATACCCCCCATACGGTTGATATATGCCACCGTCGTCATGCTGTCTGTCCTGACCAGCACGTGTTGTCGCTCCAGCACCGGTAAAAAACGGCGGAGAACGAGGAACACTGCCAACAGCTCTAGGCGATTGATATGCCAATGCAGCTGGGTATCCTTCCACAGGCCCGCGGCTGCATGCCCGCAGCACACGGCCCCCCAGCCCGTGCTGGAAGCATCTGTTGAGACAACAACATGACTGGACGCCTGTCCTAGAGGCACTCCGGCCTGTAGGAACGAGGGGTCGTTCCAGGGGATGAGGGCGCGGCGACACAGCGCAGTAACAGAGACCCGGTGTGTGCCCGCGTGCCATGCGCGTCTGGGGACTCGATCGTGAAGCCAGTGCTGTAGTGGTCTCATATGGAGTAACCCGAGCGGCGTGACAGCGGCCGCGGATGCCATATGCCCCAGGAGCCTCTGAAAGAATTTCAGTGGGACCACTTTTTTTCTGTCGAACTCTCTCAGACAGTTCAGCATTAGCTGAGCGCGCTCTCCGGAGAGGCGCGCTGTCATGGTGACCGAGTCCAGCTCCAACCCGAGAAAAGAGATCCTCTGCGCGGGGGCGAGTTTGCTCTTTTCTCGGTTGACCTGAAACCCCAACAGATGGAGGTGCTGGAGCACCTTGTCTCTGTGCACAGTCAACTGTTCCTGAGAGTGAGCTAAAATCAGCCAGTCGTCGAGATAGTTGAGTATGCGGATGCCCGCGAGCCGAAGGGGCGCTAGGGCACCCTCCGCGAGCTTGGTGAAGACCCGCGGAGACAGAGAGAGCCCGAAGGGGAGGACTTTGTACTGCCAAGCTCGACCTTCGAACGCAAACCTCAGAAACTGACGGTGGCGGGGAAGGATGGAGACATGAAAGTATGCATCCTTCAGGTCTATCGCTGCAAACCAATCCTGAGGACGAACGCACTGGAGGATGCGCTTCTGCGTGAGCATTCTGAACGGGAGCCTGTGCAGACAGCGGTTCAAAACGCGCAGATCTAGGATTGGTCGTAACCCACCGCTCTTTTTGGGTACGATGAAGTACGGGCTGTAAAACCCGCTCCTCATCTCGGCTGGAGGGACCGGCTCGATTGCATCCTTCGCCAGGAGGACAGCAATCTCCTCTCGCAAGACAGGGGCGGACCTGGGGCTGACCCTGGTAAAGTACACGCCCGTGAACTTCGGGGGCCGTTTCGCAAACTGAATTGTGTAGCCGAGTCTGATTGTGCGTGTGAGCCACCGCGAGGGGCTGGCCCGCGCTAACCAGGCAGGCAGAGCCCTCGCTAATGCACTCATCGCTACAATCGATGACGTACCTGCAGTGGGGCAGCGCGGAGTGGGAGGGCTGATCCGGGAAGCGCTGGGGTCCCGCGGATGAGCTGGAGATAAGAGAGTCACACTCACCTCGCTCCCGAACTCCGGAGAGGGGGCTTGAGGAGTGGGAGAAAGGAGACCGTCCTCCCAGGTCCTGTGAGCCATTGGCGAAATGCACCGAACCTGCGAGCCAGAAGGCATAGCGTCCCGGACTGGCAGAGTTCGGGCTGTCACATCCGGAGAATTGGAAAAGTGCTCTTTCATTGAGATTTTCGTGGCACTGAAAAGTGCCGTTGGAAATGGAGCCCGGCCCTCCACCGGGGAAAAAGCACATTCCCTCTTCTCCGGATGGCCTGTCTCAGGGACGCTTCGCGGTCCGTTTACCGGACTTAGCGGCGCCCTGGGCAGGGGGGGGCGGCCGGCTTACGAGGTGCTCGACGCGGCCGCTTCGCCGGAGGCGCAGGCGGGGGCGGGGCAGCTCTCGCAGGCGGACGCCCTCGGCGAGGAGCAGCAGATGTGGATGGCTCGGCGGGCGGAGCGGTGTTACGATCCCGCCGATAGATGACATTACCCATCGCATCAGACTGCTCTTTCACCGCCTTGAATTCCTGGGTGAATTCACCGACGGTGTCGCCGAACAGGCCAGCCTGGGATATGGGGGAGTCAAGAAAGCGAACTTTGTCGACCTCGCGCATATCTGCCAGGTTTAGCCAGAGGTGGCGCTCCTGGACCACTAATGTGGCCATCGTCCTTCCCAGCGCACACGCAGCGGACTTAGTGGTCCGAAGAGCATAGTCGGTTGCGGTGCGGAGCTCGTGCAACAAGCCTGGGTCGGAACCACCCTCGTGCAGCTGGGCCAGCGCCTGCGCTTGGTAGCGCTGGTAGGTGGCCATAGCGTGCAAGGCGGAGGCAGCCTGGCCCGCAGCTTTGTAGGCTCTGGCTCCGAGGGAGGCAGATAACCTACAGGCTTTGGACGGGAGACAAGGCAGACCCCTCCAGGAGGAGACGCCACGCGGACAAAGATTGACCGCGATAGCGCGCTCGACCTTCGGGATTGTCTCATAACCCTTGGCTGCTCCACCATCGAGAGTGGTGAGGGCGGAGACGCACGCAGATCGGGCAGAAAAAGGTGCCCTCCAAGACTGCGTGAGCCTACTGTGCACCTCCGGGAAGAAGGGGACGAGAGGCTTCAAAGGACTGGCCTTCTTATCCTCAACGTAGCACCCATCTAGTCGGTCCGGCCGCGGAGCTGGGGGATAAACCATCTCCAACCCCACGGCCGAAGCAGCCCGGGAAAGCACGGCCATCATATCCGATTCAAGATCTTTGACAGCGCTCCCCTGCCCGGAGGGAGGGAGCGGGCCTGGATCTTCATCGGACATTGACAGCCCACCCTCCGATGCAGCAGTGGACGTCTGGTCCCCGGTGTCATCGAGCGAGAGGGCTACCATCTGGTTAGACGGATCGCTTCCTCCGCTCGAAGCTTGGATGGAGCGCTTGGAGGAGCGGGAGGTCCGCGAGCCCGGGGGCGGCGGATAATCTCCCACTGGAACCCTCAGACCTGCCCGAGTGCCCACTGCAGTGCAGGGGACAGCTGGGGTGGTTAGCCCTTTTGCAAGAGCTAACCGCGATCTTAACTGCGCAACAGTCATGCCATCGCAGTGACGGCATGAGCTGCCCGCGAGCACCGCATTAACATGCTGGACCCCCAGACATGCCACGCAGTGCTCGTGCCCATCATCCGGGGACAGGAAACCACCGCATCCAGAAACGCACGGTCGGAGCGACATCTTGAAAAAGACGCGCTGCACGACCGTATTGCTCTTTTAGGTGTAGTGCAATACAAACCGCTCGGGGAGGACCGGACCCAAAGGACGCCAGGCAAGGGAGAAACCCAGCTCGACCGTCTGCCACCGCGTGTACCACACTCTGGACCGGGAGACCGCTCTCGTTCACTCTCTCTCGCAGATTTATCAGGAAATCGGCTGGAGGAACCCTCATCGACTCTCTCAGAAGGCTGTGAAGTCGTCTGAAGCGAAAAGGATGCTTTGGCTTGCTAGCTCTGTGCTTATATAGCAAGATTAATTGCAACGAGCATCAGGTGCGCAAGCTGAAGCTGCCAACTCATTGGCATTTCATTGGCCCGTTTACATACTCTTTCAGATGATTGGCTTTCTGAACGAAATCCCCATAGTGGAAGTTTCCACATAGCATTGAAGTTCCCCTTCCGAAGGGGAACCCATGTCTTCCAATAATGTCTCCCAGGGGTAGCATATATATTATAAACAGCAAAGGGCATAAAACTAATCTTTGTGGCACCCCACACTTTACTGGCCTGACTTGTGAAGGCTGTCCATTAATATTTACAAACTAGTAACGGTCAGCTAAGTATGACTCAGTGGAGTCATTGAGTGCATGAGTTTCCATTTTCATAGAAACAGATGATGCAGCATCTCTATAAGAAAACATTTGTTAGTTAGAGCATGTGCAAATTCCTGCCAGTTACGTCTAATACATTTACTGTACTAAACCCAAAGTGCAACATGTTATTGTGATGGTCAACTTTAGACAACTTTAGTAACTATTCAACTACTGTACATGTATATCTCAACTAAAATTTAGTATTCTAAAGGCTACTCTAAAGTAGTATAGCAGAAGTATGTCTGCTGAATGTCAAATTTATTTTGCCAACACATATTCTACTGAGTGAAAATAACTTTGTGTGTGCGTGTGCATTATTCTCATGCATTAATGCGACAATGCAGTTTTATTGTTATTTAAAGTCCACTGCTCGCTGGCTCTGAATACAGACAACAATGGGTCACAGGAGGTATGGATTGTTGAACACTGGCTTGAGTTGGACATCACCACAGATATTAACCACTGAGAACATCTGCAATGGGCCCTAATGCCTAATGTTCACAACAAGCACAGAACAGCATCTGTCAGGGACCCATCACCAGCCAAGCCCCCTTTTGACTCACTACAACCTATCACCTTCACTTGCTTTCTAATCTCCATTACCTGTGAGCAAACTAATCATACACTGTACAAAAGAGAGTTTCCTCTGCACTCACCGTCCGGTCGACAGTTCACCACCTGAACTAACCAGACTCCTCATTGCTCCTGTTTGTTTTGGCGTGAGCTTTTGCCAACAGACAAACTCTGGGTTCCAGCTACTTCTGCATTCCCCGCTCATCATTCTACAAGGGACTCATAACCAAGAACCCAAACTAAATATAACACTTACCTGATCTGCACTCCATCTTCATTGTTGTCAAATAACAAGCTGGTTTTGCACTTATCCCTTGTGTGATCTGCTGTGTCTAGCATGACAGTATCACTCGCTCTCACTTACTCAATGTTTTTTAATTTAAACAAATTTTCCACTCAAGTTGAATTAATCCATAGCAGATGCGTATTCTGCACTTTTGTTGCAAATGCAACACATACATAATTTTACTTTTGATGTGAACCCAACAAAGTTTAATTCACACTCTTTAGGCAGTGGAATTGCACAAATCTGTGAATACACGACCTGAAGCACACCACACATTATGTGACAACAACCAACCAATCGGCTTCACACTTTTTATGGTTAATACACATTTCAGATAAAAACAGCAGACTAATGTCAGGCTCGGACAGAAAACAGAGAGGAATAATGTTCAAATGAGTCTTTTATTTAATATAAAGAAGAACAAAGGCAGCTGCCGTTCGCCAACCACCCGTGGGGGAACGCAGACTGGATGAAGGCAGCAGAAATTCCGCCTCAGCTCCCTCAGAGCGGAGCGAGTGTTAGAGCTGGCGAGCGCAGGTGAGGAGCTGGATTCGACAGCGAGGTGACTGCGCAGATCACAGGTAAGCAAATAAAGTTAAATAATAAATTAAGAGACTAGACTAGATATAATAAATACAAAAGTATCTTAAAGATTTGTTGTGCAAGAGAGTGTCCGTAAGGTTTAATGAACACAATAATCTGGCAAAGAGTAACAAGACAGGGCAAGTATAAGTAGAGAGTTGATTCAGATCAAATAGCAACGGGTAAGTAATGCATGCGTGCCAGCGCTGATTGTAAGAGGTAACAGCTGAAGCATACAGCAGATTGAGACAGAGAAGCCCTGATCAAACCTGACCCATGACAACTAATTATCTCAGTCAAACGCAGAGCACCCAAACACTGTGGCGCATTTGCCAGTTTCTACATAAATAAAACTTGTATCAAAGCTACAGCAAGGATTTGTGAGTGATGGTTCCCTGGAGAGGACAGCTGATGGTTGCTTAACAACGAATAGTGCCACAGGCGTGAGCTCTGAAGCATATAGAAATTTGTGAAGGAAGTGGTGCACCTTGTGTTTTAGTCGTGATATGAGAACAACTCTTAATGTTGGCAACCAAAGGCCTGGTTCTGACTGGGTTTTAGGCTCAAAATTTAAGGGTAGTTTTAGGGCCACCTATAGGAGCATTGTGGATTATGTATGAATTATGACAAAACAAATTGTATACTTACAGTAGATGTATCAAAAATAAATAAACACATACATTATATATCTTAAATTACTAATTAAATATTAAATATGTAGAATGGTATTTCTTCTTTCTTCATATACATTTTAAAATCTTTTTTAATTACATCGCTATTTGTTATCTCTTTCTATTCTGAGATTACTCAAAGAAAAAAAGAAAAAAAAACTGTCACCTACACAGATGTGGGTTGTTAAAGTATTCCAAAAGCTGAATAACTTACTGGAGAAACAGCTTTCAGCTTCAGTGTGTCTAATCTTAGAATACATCACACCTACTCAGACACAAATATAAAAGGTTAAACGCTCAATAAAAGAGTTACAAATCACAATTGTTCCTTTATTCTGTTGTTTTGTATAGTGATCAACGTTAAAGTCTTAATTTTAGTCTTTTAATTTTATTTAAACATGAACAAATACCACTTGTCAGGGATTTAAGTCCTTTTAAGGCCTTGCTCTTTAAGCTTTTGAGTTGTTGACAACATGAATAAGGACATCAGTTAGGTTGATCAATAAACATACTGATTATCATTTGTCTTTTGTTCTTGAGGAACCAAGCTGTGAATTAACACTGACCAACACTTGCCAACCATGTTTTTATGGCTGAAAGTTACAGAAGAAATGACAGAACTTTAAAGATCACATACTATTTCATTTTACAAACTATTGTAGATGCAAAATGGAACTAATCTACTCCATTTACAGTACATCCACTGGGCATGTATTCACAATGAGTCTGGTTATAAGGATCAACAGTGAAGTAATGTGACAGTGAAGTAATGGCTGGAAATAATCCAATGTCATCACAAAAATATAAAAAAAATAATAATACATTATTAAAAGGTCTATTAAATAATGACATAAATATTACAGTTTTCTGTATTTCTGTTCAATATAAAAAGGATTGGCATGAATGTGTAAATAAATACAAAAATAAATGAATTACTAAATAAATACTTTGGTGAAGGAAAAAAAAAGTACTAACCCCAGCTTTCTGAATTGTGTGTCTGTGCGTGTGTGCAATATATGCATCAGTATATGGCAGTAATGGGAAAACATCCATCATGAAATGAGCAGACATGTTTGTTTTAATAAGCAGCAACTCTGCAGAAGGAATGATAGGTAATTAGTGTGAGTATTTAATGAGGTTGTAGGCTTAGATTGTCTCTGAGTGCTGCTTAGATGGTTTGCTTTGTTGACCTTTAAAGCTTAAATTGACTTAAGCCACAACAACTGAAAAAAAAAAATGAAGGTGCCTAACAGAAGATGAATGATTTAGTTAGGAGTGGCATATGTCAGCCTTATAAATATTAATATGGATTTTGCTCTTTAAAATTAAACACCTTAAAATGGTTTGACATGGTCAAGTTATAAATCAATTAGCTGCAGGAGATGTTTTGTCAATGTTTTTTTTTTTTTTTTTTTTTTTTTTTAAGTTTCATACTTGAGAGCACGTTTCAGACTGTGGCCTGATGCCAGTGATGACACTCACTCCATTCACAGAGCAGAATTAATTCCTACTACATTTCATGCTGCTCTGGCATGCTTTCGTAATAATCAGACATAGATCAGCTGTATTAAAGATGTGATTAGTAATGGATAGGCTCAGTGATGTCGTCAGTCTGTATATGTTCTGACAAAATAATGTGTAACTAATGTAGGAAAGACACTACAGGTTAAACCGTTGGGCTATCATGTACAGGTCATTTTGGGCTTTTTAAATTCAGTTATAGCAGTTATAGCTTTTATCTTATTTAATATGTATTTATTTATCCTCATGTGTTCCCATAAAGCATCTGTGAAGTTTCAGCTCAAAATACCACCCAGATCCATGGTGCCCATTTTTAAAGCTGATGTCTGTAGCCTTTTTTTCACATTGATAAAATGATCCAAGTCAAGTTTTTGAGTACATGTAAAAGCCAACCTCCATAGGTTATTCCAATTTACAAATATGTTTTTCCATACAGTGAAAAAATATATATTTTCCTGGCCAAATATATGTTAAATATTTGTTGCATCCATGAGGTTCAATACAATATATTTATGAAATCGAAAATATACTTTATATTTCTAAAAAAAATATCCAAACTTACAGCAGAATGTGATCAAATACCTGTGAAAGTCTTTATTTAAAGGACACCTATGATGAAAATCATCTTTTGTAAGCTGTTTGGACAGAACTGTGTGCAGGTATAGTGTGTACAGTCATATTGGAGTGATAAAAACACAATAAGTCTCTTTTTTAAAATTTCCATTAAAATAGGATCTAAATCTCTCCCATTTTGAGGCCCACCGCAACGTGATGTAGGAGTGTGGTTTCGCGCCCACGGAATTGATTGACAGTCGCGTATTAACATGTCTCCATAGTAACGTGTATAATCATATCAACAAGACAGGACATGCGCAAAGCAATCGGGATTAAAAGATCTTTTCAGCTCTCTGTGATCATCAATCATCATCAAATGTGATCAAGAATGAGTTTTACAAGTTTAAAACATTTTTAAAACAGTGCATGTTTGTAATGAGTTTTTTTTTTTACCGATTTTACCGCCTTTACTTCATCACCACAGCCAGTACTGTCAGTACGATTATAAAAGAAGATGCTTCAATCCCGGTTTGTGAACATTAAATCAGGTTTATTTTGTACATTAATATAAAGGATGTCACATTTGCTGTGCAAAAACAGTGCAAAGTTAAATGCGTGCACTGTGTGGGTGTCTGTGTGTGTGTGTAAACTTTCTAACGACATTGTGTCTAATCATAGAAAGGCTTGAATTAACTCAACAACAAATACATCAAATAATCATTGGAAAAGTTCTTACTGTAGTATTTCTCACAAGTGTTACGTAAGATCTGCTTCCCTCATGTCTGTCGCTGTGCTGTTTATCGGATGCAGCCGAGGCGGAGATTAAGGCACACTCTGACAGGCAAGTGGGAACGGTGGGCAGGGAGAACTAGCATTAAAGGCACAGTCAACAAAAACAGCTACATAGTGTTCAGAGCAGAAGATTCTAATATTCTGAAAGGTATCATAAATAATCTGATGGGTGTTTTGAGCTGAAACTTTACAGATACATTCTTGAGACACAAAAGACTTATCTTAAATCTTGAAAATAGGTGCCCTTTAAAATGCATTTGAATGTGTATGTAATTAATATACTACTACTACTACTAATAATAATAATTATTATTATTTATTTATTTTTTAGTAAATAATAATGATACTAATATATAACAGATATGCATCTAATTGAAGTGATTCTGCACCTTAGTACCCAACAGGTCCACTTTTGTACCCTAAAGATACATATTAAAACCTAAAAAGTATCAATATGTACGCCATAATACCCTAAGTGTACCCTAATTGTACAAAATTGTGCCTTTAAGGAACCAACGTGTACTCTTATTTCTGAGAGTGCACTGCTCAGCCTCCACAGCTAGCTTGCTAATGCTAGTTTCTCTGAAAATACCTACCCAAGCTTGAACAATAGAATGGTTCATTTGCATAATTAGACATCATATTTCACAAACCTTGTAATACAAAACAACTGCGTTCATGTACTGTGATTAATTACCTAGAGTTGTATGATGATATCCATTAGGTACATGTGTATACTATTCTATACCATAGAATATCCTAGTAAACGGTGTACTATACATGTTAACTTAATGAAAATAAATAACTGCACAGTTCCTTGAGTAGAAAAGTTACGAGGTGAAAGATAATAGGTGAATAATTGTGTTTTTATGCACTGTGTGGGAGGCATTGAGAAACTTTACTGCTAAGCCCCACAGCTGTTCATTGTAAAATCTGTCCTCACAATGACTTTACAACTGGCCCGCCGCCACGTCTTTATATCTGCATGCACAGATACACTCAGCTCAAGTTTGTCTTTGCGTTGGCGTCACTGAACTAGCTGGGGAAGATAATACTGCCATGAAAACTTCCTTCATCCTTGCAGAGCTGCTCGCCTTGAAATGAACCTAATGAATCATCTATCACTATACTCAGGTGCGACAGAAAATACGCATATTTGCATGAAGTCAACATACCGTATCTCCGGGGTAAAGCTGTAATTTTGCGTCAGAGTGTGTAATACAGCATCACCGTTCTTATGCTTCAGATGTCAGCAGAGATTTAACAGCCAGTCGGTTTCTGTTGGCTGTTGTTTCTGTCTTCTAAAACACCGTCGGCAGATTGTCCAAATTCGGAATGTGTACGTGTGTGTGTTTGACCATGTAATTCTGCTTTTGGCAATCTCCATGAATCCACTGGCAGCGCATCTCACAGCTGGCCCAGATTCTTCAGCTTTCTCTTTTTTCCCCCCTCTGATGATGGCTGTTGTTGCTCCTGAAAACACTGTTTTACCTCCTCATAACTCTACTTGTAAAGCTGAACCACTAGAGGTGTCTGTACGTGAGGACTTTTAGAGTGAGTTTGAATGGAAGTATTGATGGAGCTATTTAAATTCACTTTGAAGTCGCTGATAGGCTCTATTTCCTAGACTTTTTCCCTGGCTCGAGTGTGTTAGACGGTAAAAAGAGGGGAAAATTGGCTTTCTGAGCTGTAATTAGCCTATTTCGCGAATTCATCTAAACCACATATAGAAGTGTTAATGGAGGCTGAAGGCAACAAAATGGCTGACGTTTTCAAGATCAGAGTAGAATGGAAACATTGAACTGTGAAAAACATCAAAATGTCTTGTTTGTGTGTCATTATGCGTTCGTTGTAATTTCAGAACAATTCTTTTAATCATACAAGATTGTTGTGTGCTTTTGGCTTCAGAATTCAAAATGAATGCCTTCTTCCCTGTGCTGAATGATATGACAAAACAAAATAGGTAAAAACATTTAAGTTTCCAAGGAATTATTTCTTTTTAAATATTTCTATTTATACAATAAGACATATATTAGCAAATAAATACATAAATACTGAAACAAACCTACAGGTAATAAAACATAAGATATGCAAATATAAACAACAAGCTATTACTAAAAACTGAAACGTAATCTCAATGATGCTAAAATAGCACTACTGATAGTATTTTCTGATCTATTAAGATATCTCCAAAAGTCCAAAAAGATTTTCAAAGACATCTGCTCTGTATTAACAGTTAATTCATGTCAACAAACTTACTGTCCTTAAATGTTCTACATCAATAATCCTGGCCAATATCTAAACTCAACTACCACCTTAATTACTACCCTAAGATGGAGCAAATCAAATTAGTTGTTTATTGAGCTAAAAGTCATACAGTACGTAATGCATTGTTAATATGACATAAAATTGTACCTTAAAATAAAGTGTGACTTATAGTTTTTTTGCAAAAGCCAGTCTCTTGCTCAAAATCTTTAGTTCAACTCTCAAAACTAAATATGTGTATCAATAAACAAGTCAGTGCCTTCAGAATGACAAGTCCTTGTGTCATTGTTTATGTATAAGACAGTCAAATTACTTACAGTTTTTCTTACAGATTGCTTTGAAGCAGCAGTCAACAGAAACTCCACATTTTCAAAACGGTTAACACACAGGCCTAAACAGCGGCACTCATGCTCAAAACGACACATTTTGCTTGCAAAATGCTCAAACCATGTCAAAACATTTAAAATATGCAACAAAAGCTAATTTTACCTTCAAACAACACAACTTTAAAACAAGTATATGAGCTCTTTTAATAAATCACAACACAGTGGACAACAAAATACAGAACTCAGTGCGAGTCATTGTAGCCTATTGCCCATGCCATTTGTTGTCTTTCTATTTGGGCTGTCAAATGTGTCTTTTTGCAAAGAATTGGATACAGAATAAAAATGCTTTGATTAAATTTATATTGAATTCATGGCATTTTTTTTTTCAAACTGTGGCTGAAAACTGAAATACTGCTAAAAAGCAAAACAGACAAAAATAATAAAATGCTGTAAATAATAGAGAAAACACATGTAAACCAAAATACAGTCAAATCTATCAGAGTAGAAGACATACTGTAGCCGCTACTGACCTCTTCCATCCATTCTGGCAAAGAACAACACAGACCGGCCACCTTTTTTTAAAAGGTTTGCAGACTGATTGCTAATTGAAGATTTGTGTGAAGGAGTGTCAAACCAGTGCCTCAGTGATTTCATCCTAATCTTGACAGTTTCTAATAGTTAGAAATAGTTGGTTTCTGTTTGGTAAGCATAGCTAGAACAAAAATGTTTGGACTCCTTGAATAACATCGGTGTTAACTGTCTAGCAAAATGGTGGGGAAAATGTGTCAACCCAATGAGAAAGCATTTACACATTTTCAAGTCATGTCTTCTGCTCTGCTGGGATAGTGATGATGAAAATGAAGTGGATCTTAGTTTCTTTAACCAGGTCAAAGAAAACAAGAAAAACTGTAAACATTTTAAGCTGGGGTAATTTTTTTTCTAGAATTATTTGAAATATAACATAAGCTTTAATGGAGGTTGAAGGCGACAAATGGTTTCCAAGTTTTGAAGATCAGACTAGAATGGTGCATACTGTATGTTGAAACATCAAAACTCAAAAACATCACCATAACACCACTGCGTCTCGTTTGTGTGCCATTATGCGTTTGCAGTGAACAATGCTTTTAATCACCAAAGATTGTTGTGCTCTCTTGGATTTCAAATTCAAACTGAACATCTCATTCCCTGTGCTGAATGACGCACTTGACTTTGAAAAGTTTGTCTCTAACAAGTCAGCCTCTATTGGAAGCAAATGTAATCAGGCATACTCTGCATTTCCGCGAGGCTTTTTCAGAGAGGCTGATATAAATCAGGTTTTGATCACGGCTCATTTTTATTTATAAGATCTTGTAGAGGCAAGTTTTTCAAGGGAAGACAACATCATATTTTTGGAAGCCACAGTGTAGCTACAGGTAAATTGGCTCTTCGTGCAGATTTGTCACCATCGCTCTCATTGCTCCATGTAGTGATCTGAGAGAGAGTGTGTAGTCCGTCAGGGCACTTCAGACGCCGTCATCTTCAGCTTAAACATTGATGAGAAACCCTTCTCTCTCAAGCATAAACCTGGCATGCTCCTCTTCTCAAGTTTTGATGATAATTGGCAAAATAGCAAATAGCCTGAAATCATAATTTGCAGGTGGATGTTTCTCATGGTAGAGTGTTTTTGCCACCATCAACTTAAACCATCAAAGAAGCTGCTGGCTCATTTTAAAGGAACACCACTTTTATTTAGTTAATTATGTACCTATTTATTTTGAAAATCGGCTTATTCTGAAGTTGGGTTTTACTAGTGTTTAATTCCATCAGCAGGTCTGTCAAAAACCCTTTTAACTTAGCTTAGCATACAGTAGGTCAGAGAACCAGATTAGACCATTATCATCTCACTCAAAAATGACTAAAGAGTTTGAGAGGGGTCTGGATGCAGACCTGGTGCAGATGCAATCTGAGCTGCATCCAATGCTATTTAATAGGCTCACCTAACACTACCCTTAACCAGGGGTATTGCTAGACATAAAGCTCTACTGGGGCACAATATACTGTATGTGTATATATATATATATATATATATATATATATATATATATATATATATATATATATATATATATATATATATATATACTCACAAAAAATCATGCGCTCTGCCAGCCAAAATCATGTCACTCGCACCCAAATCGAACCTCCAGAAACCCAGCGATGACATCACATTCGCTGCGCGCACTCAAGCAAACTAGCAAACACGTTGAGTACAAACAAAGTCGTTTTAAGACAAGTCATTTCACTCGGCAGCCATCTTTGAAACGCCTCTCGGACAATATGCTCGGGCATTCTGTCTGAATGGGGAAACATCAAATTCTCCAAAACTACTTGTCAAGCTTATGATTGAAATTTCATTTTTAGAATTAACCAATAAAACTAAACAACAACTGTCTCATAAGTTTAATTTCTAAATGTTAGAATCACACAAAATCTGCAGAAACTCAAGTCTGGTCCAAGCCCCTCCCCCGGAGTATTGTCAGTTTGTAGCGATGATTGGCTCTTGTACTAGAAGGCTAGCTTTATTAGCAATATTGATCGTTACACTTTTTCCTTTTAAAACAATACGAGTGACATGTCTTGAGCATTCTATAGTCTCATGGCATCTCATCTCATTTATACTCATGACAATTTGTAACATTTTGATTTAGTGGGTAATTCATATAAATTCGTACAATCTAATTCGTTCAATTTAGTACGATTTGCTCATCACCCAATGACAGTTGGGTTTAGGGGCAGGGTTGAGTGCCACGCCTTCTTTTTAAAATTGTACATTTTCATACGACTGAACTCGTTCGAATTCGTATGAATTAGCCACTAAACTGACAAAACGTAAAATACTTACGTTTTCTCATAAGATCAGGCTGTATAAACCAGACACGGAGTGAGGCGAAAGTATAAATCAGGCTTCAAGCAGGAGCTGTGCATGGGGCATGCAAGTATGGTTTTCTGCGTGCATGCGTCAGTTTGCTTTTTGATTAAACTACATTGCTTTCACCAGCATTGATTCAATACCGTCTTTATTCTGGGATTACCACTTTTAATAAATACACCTGCATGTAAAGCAAATTGTATATCTCAAAGCATTTACTGGGGCACTGGAGATTTTTACTGGTGCACATGCCCCAGTAAATGGGGTCTAGCAACGCCCCTGCCCTTAACCCTACCCATCACAGTGACGTCAATAGCTGCAATGAGAGCATTGTGTCTGACATTGCACCTCTGAAAGATGCAATCTCAGCTTGCATCATAAAGGCTGCATCCAGATACTATTGGAGAGTGTTGATAATGTTTTTATTTAACACTGAACTCTAGTTACATTGTGTATTAATTAATGTGCACACTTTATCAATTTTGAGTGAGAAGCTAATGGTCTAATCCAATACAATGATATATGCCAAGCTAAGATTGACTGAATGGATTCAAAAATAGTAAAACTTAACTGTTTTTCAACTGGAGGAGAGTTGAAAAATGAGTATATATATATATATATATAGCCCCCCTGTTTATTTTTTTCCCATTTTCTGTTTAAAGAAGAGAAGATTTTTTTAACACATTTCTAAACATAATAGTTTTAATAACTCATTTCTAATAACATAATAACATAATAATAATATTTTACTAGATATTTTTCAAGACACTTCTATACAGCTTAAAGTGACATTTAAAGGCTAACTAGGTTAATTAGGTTAACTAGGCAGGTTTGGGTAACTAGGCAAGTTATTGTATAACGATGGTTTGTTCTGTAGACTATCGAAAAAAATTTGCTAAAAGGGGCTAATAATTTTGTCCTTTAAAATGGTGTTTAAAAAATAAAAAATTGCTTTTATTCTAGTCGAAATAAAACAAATAAAACTTTCACCAGAAGAAAAAGATATTATCAGACATACTGTGAAAATTTCCTTGCTCTATTTAACATAATTTGGGTAATATTTAAAATAGAGAAGAAAAAATCAAAGGGGGGCTAATAATTCTGTCTTCAACTATATATATATATATATATATATATATATATATATATATATATATATATATATATATATATATATATATTTTTTTTTTTTTTTTTTTTATAGTGCTCCTTTGAGGACTTTATACATGGACATAAGTGTGAAAAAAATACAAAATCAATGACAAAAGGCTTGAAAGTGATTACAGAAAAACTGACATTTTTCATTCAACATCAGCGTTATTTTTCCAAACAAAGCCACTGCTGTCACGTCAAGGCTTTTTTTTTTTAAACACCAAGACTCAGTTCACCATAATTAATAATATCTTGCTGATTTATTTGTTTTTCGATATTCTTGAGTTTAGCATTTAAAAGCTAAACTTCAGCAATAAAAATAAAGTGGTGGGCAGAGAGAGAAGTGAGAACTGCGGAAGTGAGGAAGAGAAATCAAAGGTCTATGAAGAGGCTAAGAAACGGAGCTCTGAAGTTATTATGATGTGCTGCTCACGTACAGGATACACCAATGAGGACTTTTCCTTGATCCCATGGGATCTAGGTTATTGACCTTGCACTTTAACGATATAACAGGGCCTTTCTTGAAGCACCAGAGGTGTTAATTAAATGGAGCAGCAGAGTCAGGATGCAGGAAACGCACGGACACTGACGAGTCGGTTGTTTTACTCCACAAATAACCATTTATTCTTCACACATTTAGCGAAAATCACGGTTTATTGTAAAGGACACAAGAAGGTAGAGAAACAGAGAGATGTAGCAGTAGATTAAGTACTCGGTGCATGGCACATCATTCTTAGGGAGACGACTCACTGTGAGTCCAGTTTTTCTCTTAAATTCTGGCACCAAAAGCTCCGAAATATTCAACAGTGATAGTTGGCCAGCCAACTTGAGCCTCGTAATATGGAGTAGGAGGAGTAAATTAATCTTTGCTACAACACGAGACAAACCGTACCTTGAACAGCATTAAACAGTTCTTTTTGTCATTTCAGCAGAAGTGGGATTGATTCAGTTTTCATTAGGGCTGCACGATTAATCGGAATAAAACACAAACTGTGACATGGCTTCGTTTGAATATCAAATCACAAACTTTGTGATTAGGTTGAATAAAAAATATTCAATGAAACATGGTACTGTGTTTAGTCATACCTGTACAGCTCTTGATCCAGTGTTTTCAGTGCCTCAAAGAGGTTTCTTTCATAGTAAATTCTTTATAACAGGATTATGCATGTCAACATGTGCTCAAAGTCTGGCTTGCATTTGACAACACCGCATGCTCCAATTTTGTAATGAGAAGTGCTTTAAACCAGCTGCAATTAACAAGAGAAGATTAAGTGCTCTTGCAGTTTTCCCACCATAATAGAAGTTAATGTTTACACATGACCAGTGCAAAAATAAGTGAACAGTTTTTAAAAAACATAATAATTTATTCCCTCATTTTAATCAATTACACAATTTAATAATTTGTTCACTCATATTGTTTTAACTACAACAAGGCAACTCATTTTTACAACATGGCCACAATTTGGGAATACGAGACAACACAGTATTACATTGTGCTCACTGTTTAGTTAAAACAAGGGAATGAATTATTTAAAGCACTGACATATTAGTAACGGGAACTGATGTTAATTCAAGGCCACGATATGAGGTGTGTGGCTAAACAGAGAATAAGAAAATGAAATATATACAACATATATACATGTTAAATATCAGTTTGCGTTAGAAAAAAATCACAGT